>OZ038478.1:44382363-44574863 GCA_964036315.1 Acanthosepion esculentum
AGCATAATGATAGGCCACGTATACTTTCTTGATATGTATATAATATCTGGATAAAATAAATGAAACAAAATTGGGTGTTTTTTTTATGAAAGTATTTATTTCTGTGTTTTTGTATATATTTATTTATTTAATATTTCAGACCACCTAGGTCTTTCCTCAGAAATCAAATGAGATACTGTGTTTGTGTACAGCGTTTGTTTACAGCTTTTGTCGTGAAGCGTGTATGTCACGTGATGTGCAATGCGACTTTGTTTGAATTTTTGGCGGAAGACTGATGATAGTGTCTTAAATGTTGTTTAAAAGGTTTTTTGACCATAACTCAAGAAATATTTCTTAAAATATTTTTAACTGTTGAAATATTTATGTAGATTTAAAATATCCACGTGTTTGTTTACCCCTAGTTTATTTCTTATTCTACATTTCTTTAGATATGGTAAAAAATCCTTTTTAAACAATAACCAAATCACCAGATGTCCGTTAAAGAATCAAACACAATCGCGTTCCACACCACGTGTCGTCTGAGTCTAAAAAACAAACACAGTAATTTAAGTACAACATACATACGAAGAAGAAAAAAAGAAAAATACTGAATTCTAAAATTAGACACATATAAACTATATAACAGGCAAAATTTATGGGGATATTTGGGAAAGATAACAGTTAACCTAGACTTATTGAAACTCACATGTGAAGACAGGGAAGCTCTTCCCCATATAAATTCAGCTGTACTCCATTTTTGGACTTATCTGGCTCTTATAAGGATAGAGGTTTCAATAAATTTGTTACTCACTACACCCAGTTTTATAATTGTGTGCATTTTACACCAAAATATAGAGCTTATAGCTATATCACATTGCAACACCATTTTCCTGTACAATCAATGACGTTAAACAACGTCAAGCCTGGTCAGTACCTCAGAGGGTACTGGGTGACCACTTGGGAATACCAAAGGTTGTAAACGTGGATGTGTGGATGGTGTAAAGTATAATGGCTCAGGATTGTTAATCAGAGAGCAGAGTTCCAATTCTGGTTGGGTTCATTATATTCACTGATATGCAAATAACCTTGGAAAAGGGATGAATCCACCTCTTCTCCCTCCGGCTATTGGTTAATTAGTAAGACTTGTATCACTAAATCATTATCCCCACCCCCTAAAATATTCCTATAAAAATATTTTCTGGCTTTAAACAACTTGTAAACAGTTGATAAGCCATAGAAAATGAATCAATCAAAAATACACCAAAATATAGACAAAAAGTTTCAATATATTTCATATTAAGTAAAATTCTCTGAAACAAAAATTACTAATGACACAATATTTTTTATACTCTGACTTCACTCTATTATCTTTCACCCTCAGTAATGCTATTATCTTAGTGACTTTATTGCTTTGCTTGATGTGAAATGATTATTTATGTCCTGAAGGGACATCTTTTTTTAATCATAGCTTACCATAGATTCCTTTGCTATATCATTTGCAAATGTCAATGACTTGTTGGGAAATACAGTCAAGTGGTTTTCTGTTGTCTTCTCTGCATCTTTGGATTCAGAATTGTCATTCTTTGTCTCTGAGACAAAACAAGAGACCAGTCTGTCCTGCTATTTAACCTATATTTGAAAGAAAGAATAGATGGATTTATTCTTTTCCTAAGGGCATAAGTACAAAGTAAATACAACAGAATTTGAAGTCTGCTCACCAAACTGGCAACTGTTCTAATAGACATACACCCATGATGCCACAATAAGTTATCTATAAACCTGTTTTAGAACAATAATTAACATTAGTGGTAATTGTAGAACAAGTATATCTGTTAGCAGCATTACTGTGTTGACTGGAGTTAGAAATCACCCTCAGCAGATGTTTTTATCCATTAGCAGAAAGTTTAAAATAATATTAACAATTTTTGCTAAACTTGGAGGCCAATTGCTTTAATGCATCATCATTGCAATGCTGTGCTTTTTGCATTTGATAGATTAAAATAGGATGGCTTGCTAAAGCTTACTTGCAATTAGTCTATCATATGAGATGTGGCTATTAAATAATGAGATTAATTGAATTAGTTCAACCAGTGTGCATGCATGAATCACATGACATACATTGACCATTGAGCAAATATGACCTAAACAAAAACACTCTGAAATTTCAATCTACTCATGACTTCAGTATGCTATTATGCATCTCTTAAAGCAGACATGATTTTGTCGTCATAAATGGTCATTTCTAAAATCCAGTAATCCATCAATTTTAAATTGAACAAAATTGTTACCGATATTTTTTTGTATGTTAACTGCAGTTTATGGAGAAAATGCAAGTCTTGTGTATTCAAGTGGTATAGGATTTTGCAAAAATCAAATGGATGTCAAGATGTTGAATATTGTGAACACTTCTGTACATCAAAAACCAACATCAGAGTCATGGCAGAAGTGGTCTGAATCAATAAAGAGCCTGATTCATTATTTGACCCTATCTCAGGCAGGTTATTTTGGAGTTGTGAAAGGCTTGCTTTTTGCATGCCAAATTTAAAATGCCACAGAGCTTTAAATAATGGCTTAAATTGTTTGAAATATTGCATGATTAGACTTTTGCCATTTTATCTGAGATTCGTTATGTCTGGAACTAGTGACGTCATCAAATATAAGAGTTTGAAAAGTAAATAAGCCAAATGCTTCAATGTAATAACTTAATTTACAATGCAAAGAATTCATGCCAGTTGAACTTTGAAATATTTGTGTACTAAAGTCACAAAGTACATATATTGGGAGCTTAAAGTATATAAGATATAATTTTTTAAAATGACAAAAATCCTCACATCATTAAAAATATGCTGACTTCAGCAATTCTGAAACAAAAGGAGGACTCGGTATATTCACAATTACCTTTAGAATAACATTTTAAAATGACAGTCTATTTTAGTAACGTACCTGGTGTTTCAAATTAATCTCTTGACCACTAAAGGAGTAATATCAATTGAAAGTTGTCAAAGGGCAAAAAAGAAACTGGAATAGGGTTAATTGCCACATCTCATATTGCCTTTTCCTAAAATAGAACAATGTCAAGTAAAATGTAAATGTGTAATTGCAGAAAATCTTATTTATACACCTTCAATGGAAACTGCTTGACATATAGTTTTATAAGGCAACTGTTGGATTTGAAGGCCTTCAGGACAAAATTTATGTTGGCATTGAGTTGCCAGGATTATTCTAATGGTGCATTGGGTGGGGGCCATTACATAACTAACCAAGCAATTGCTTCTTCTGCATGGTGGACCCTTCCAAATGTCAAGCTGGCAAGAATGCACCTACTATCATATATCCAGAGCTTCTATCATCTATCACATCAGTGTCACACTGCCCTGATCTCTCCATACATGCAAAGAGAAACCGTTTTCAGAAGAGAGTGGCAATTCAGAAGAGGATGAATTGATTGATCCAGATTACAGAGGTGCAGGTGAGGAGAGAAGCACATACTACCCCAACCAAAATGACCTCTACAACCTGATCAGAGATCTTGGTTTCACAAAATCTAATGTCGAGCTTTTGATGTTGAGACTCGAGCAGTGAAATTTATTAGATGAGAAGTGTACAAGAAACAGGTTTAGAGAAAGTGCCACTAGCGTTTGTCAAGCTTTTTCACACGTCAAGATGGGCTTTGCTTCTGCTACAATCTGACTAGTCTGTTCATGGCAATTAGAACGATCTGTAATTGCAGCGAGTGGCATCTCTACATTGACAGATCATCCAAGATTTTCAAAGCCGTGCTTCTTCCTAATGGGAACATTCTCTGGCCCAATCAATGCAGCCCAAAGAGAAATACAGCAATGCCAAGATCTTGCTAGATGTATTGAAATATGAAGAGTACAGTTGGAAGGTTATTGGTGACTTTAAAATGTTGGCCTTTCTTATGGGTCATCAAGACGGATTTACCAAATTTCTGTGTTATCTTTACCTTTGGAACTGCAGCACAATACCACATGCAGGACTGACCAAAGAAGACTGAGTTCATTGTGGGGAAGGAACAACGTCAAATGGGAGCCACTGTTGGACTCCTGGAAAGTATTGTTTCCTCCACTGCACTTAAAATTGGGCCTTATGAAACAAATTGTCATTGCTCTAGATAAGGAGTCTGTAACCTTCAAGTACCTTCAAGGCTTCTTCCCTAAGCTGCCTGTGGTAAAAGTCTTTGTCAGACCACAAATAAAGATCATAGAGTACAAAGAATTCTCCGAGATGCTCACTGGGATGGAGAAGGCAGGATGGAACAGCTTTGTCACAGTAGTTCTGTGCTTACTGGGAAATCACACGGCTGAAAACTATGTGGATCTTGTTGAAACCCTGGTGAAGAACTACAGCACACTGGGCTATAGGATGTCCCTTAGAGTCCATATTCTTGATGCTCATCTTGATAAATTCAGGGCGAACACAAGAGTGTATTCATAGGAGCAAGGTGATTGTGACTAAAGATTGTATAATGAAAACATGATAGAAACATCTTGGGGGAAAACTTGTGAAAGTAATTTTACAGTATGTCATGAAAAACTACTCACTTCTAAAGTTTTGTGATCTCTTTTGTGTAATCCAAGAATAAATAAATGCTACGTCGCTGTTTTGTTCCTACTCTTCATGAAAGAAATGTACACATCTGTCAGTTTTCCCAATGTGAATAGATCAATTCCAGAAATATAATTATCCTGGTCACAAAAACAAAGTTTGAAGGAAATATTAACCATTATTCATACGTTTTAGGCATAAGCAAATAGAAAATGACTGTTGCTACCCAAGGACAAAAGTTCTGTTACAGTGTTATGAATAATCGTTCTTAGACAAGGGGGAAATTCTGTCAGAAATTGTCTGAAGTTCATTTTGGAAGAAAAGTACAAGAAATATGGCACAGGCTTTTGACCTTCTTATGTCATCAGGGTAGGTAGAGACAATTGGTGAGTTTCATAGAACTAGTGAGTATTGTGATCAGTGGCGATTCTGGAACTCTGAAAGTGGGGGAAGGGGCACTTGGAAGCCGAGATTTTTCTGCGGCGGAGGGAGGGAATTCAAGTAACGTTTTTATTTTCATACTACACCACTATCGTATACACAACTTAAGAATGAGTTTTAGTATAAGTATGTTACTTCACTAAATTAAACGGAATAACTTTTCATTCATAGTAGTGGAGTTCTAATCTATTCTTGTCCTCTTTTCCACTCTCAAGCTGTTGGACCACAACAGAGATTAACTTCAAAACAAAATCAAAGGGTTAATACTAACGTCAATACTAGCAGAACAGTGTAATTTGTCTGCTCAGATTTCTTACCTCTACAAAACTTAAAAAAGTGGGGTGCAGCCAAAATTGGGGGAAGACATTGCCTCACCCCCAAAGAATCGCTACTGATTGTGATGTAAGTGAGGCGCGACGTGTGTTTGTTATAATTACATTATTTGGAGAGCAATTTCAGGTATGTATATATGAAGTATTTTCTTCTCATCGGTTGGGTTCTGCCAATGAAGGAGGACAGAATAATCAGCAGCACCGGAACCAAAGATTAAAGAAGCTGAACACTGGATCATGAAGAGCAGAGAATAAACAAGACTTCCACATGGGAACATCACGTGGATGGGACAAATGTAGCCAAGACACCAGAGGCATAAACAAGGATGAATAAATTTCAAAAAACACTGAGTAACATGGACTGAAATCCTTGGTAACATGCAGCAATTACGTTGTACAGTCGACACAGCATGCAGATCAGTTGTGCCCCCCTTCGTAATGGCGCCCTGTTGATTCAAATGTTAATCGTGTTCGACTTATTTCTTTAGATGTGTACAACAGCATCATATCATTACAATTTCTGTGGTGCCCACTTCCCTTGATGCTCTAAGTACGTGCTTATTTTGCTTAATGGTTAATCCAGCCCAGGTAAAAGGATAGGTTAATAAGACGGCAGCATAAAACTTATGAGCTGAATTTAAATCTGAAATCTCCACAGTATTTTGTTAGCTTGTGGTGGCACGGAGCAAGCGAAGGACCGGATATTAACCCTCAGAGGTTTAGACAGCAAATGACCAATACTGGTCTTTGCGCACCCGGCTCCACGCAGAATTTCCGGGGGAAAAATTAAAAAGAAATAAAAAGAATAATAAGCAATTTCCACCAATTAAACGGCTCCGCGCCATACCCAACAGTTTGTTTCAGCAGACTGACTCTGATCCGATGGGCACACATAAATAGAGCGATAAATTCACTTCTAAGACAGAAAGCTTTGAAGTACCGTCAGTGAATGTCGCTACGCTTTTCTCACCCGTCAAACCCGATGCCTTCAGCCTTCCTTCACCAACGGAGATATCAAAGGACTCCTACCAACCCATTGACCTCACCTTTCATCTCCTGTGACCAGCACGTCATGAACTTAAGTATTAACAAAAGACACTTATATTCTTTTAATAATCGGATTTCTCTTCTATGAATGAACATTTTGTAACGGACTTTGTGCGTGTAAATCAAGAAACATTGTACTATTCATTGAAGTTGCATTTAAATACAAAGTGTTTTTGATATACCCTTCTCTTTCGTATGTTATTTTGTTTATGTTATGGTGACCCCAATTTGATTGCTTGTTGAACCTTTAGGCCAAACTAGCGGCTGTCCCGAAGGACTGCTACTATTTATCTACCTTCTGATACAAGCAACAATTAACAACGAGAACTCTATCCCCCATCACCATAAGCTCTATGTAATCTATAGAGAAGAGTATGGTTAAGCGCATAGATAAGGAAGGGTTTTAAATTAAAAATATTTGTATAAAATAAGTTTATTTTTCATTAGGCTGCAGTTAGGGAATAAAAAAGGGATTAATGATTGATCATTTCTTCAGATACACTTTTTTGGTATCCCTTTCTATGCGTGTGTGTGGAAATCAAAGGTTAACAATGACAGATAAGCAGACCACGATTAATCCAAATTGTTTAAATGCCATTAGGCATCTAATCAAAATTTCTGACAAAGACGAATAAAAGACATAGAATGCCTGAATTTGTTTCTATTTAAAATTGTAAGATCCTGAAGACAAGTGCAAAGAGTAATGATATAATTTGTCCATAATAAAGTTTTTGATGAAGTTTACTCTTCAGTATTTTACTAGGGAATAACTGTTTAGAAGTTTAAAGTATCTAGAAATAGACAATCTGCTTACAGGAAACATGTCAGCATGTTATTCACGTCAAAGTAAACCAGTTATCA
Organism: Acanthosepion esculentum; assembly: GCA_964036315.1. Lineage (NCBI taxonomy): Eukaryota > Metazoa > Mollusca > Cephalopoda > Sepiida > Sepiidae > Acanthosepion > Acanthosepion esculentum. Next base: position 44,389,593 of record OZ038478.1, read on the forward strand.
TTTTCACTAATGTAAAAAAAAATAAATAAATAATCTATCTAGACATATACTGATGGAAATTAAAATTGTAACATCCTGAAGGACAATGCTGATTTTGATTCAAGAACAATATGGTCATGTTAAAGTAGAGATATTGGATTAATTTTCAAATCTTTCATTTTGTAACATAGTAATATAGTGACATTAAAGATAGTAGCAGTTATAAATAAAACTTATATCAGCAGCAGATCTCAAATGTAAAAATGCATGAACCCTAAAGTAACTCTCTTTTCATCTTTTGAACTGCTAACATGAACTTTCTACGCTGAAGCTACAAGGGCTGTGAATGCTTCTCATAAAATACACCTACAAAGTTCTCACTATAACATATTAATGAACATTTCGTTGTCTATACAATTTACGTCTGACAAAAGAAATTCTGGTCCTAAACTTTACTTTTGTTAATTTTGTTTTAATAAATGTTATCTTTGCATTCCAAATCAATTGGTCTGTTATTTGTTCACGTACTTCGACACCTTTATTTCATGTACTACAAAATATTCCCGTAAGAAACCTGACGCATTTAATTATTGAAGTAGCTAATCACTAAACTGGTGACCACGACAAAAAGGCTTCTTTGTTAAAAAAAGAACGCGTTATTTTAAATAGTGTATTAAAACTTCATACTAGTAAAATTTCACTGGTTTTAATTTAAACGATTTTTTCTTTAAAATAAATAAAATTGTGCTACGTTCTGTAGGTATTACTTACATTTATGGTGATGGGGGGGTAGAGTTCTCGTTGTTAATTGTTGCTTGTATCAGAAGGTAGATAAATAGTAGCAGTCCTTCGGGACAGCCGCTAGTTTGGCCTAAAGGTTCAACAAGCGATCAAATTGAGGTCAGCATAACATAAACAAAATAACATACGAAAGAGAAGGGTATATCAAAAACACTTTGTATTTAAATGCAACATCAATGAATAGTACAATGTTTCTTGATTTACACGCACAGAGTCCGTTACAAAATGTTCATTCATAGAAGAGAAATCCGATTATTAAAAGAATATAAGTGTCTTTTGTTAATACTTAAGTTCATGACGTGCTGGTCACAAGAGATGAAAGGTGAGGTCAATGGGTTGGTAGGAGTCCTTTGATATCTCCGTTGGTGAAGGAAGGCTGAAGGCATCGGGTTTGACGGGTGAGAAAAGCGTAGCGACATTCACTGACGGTACTTCAAAGCTTTCTGTCTTAGAAGTGAATTTATCGCTCTATTTATGTGTGCCCTTCGGATCAGAGTCAGTCTGCTGAAACAAACTGTTGGGTATGGCGCGGAGCTGTTTAATTGGTGGAAAATTGCTTATCATTCTTTTTATTTCTTTTTAGTTTTCCACCGGAAATTCTGCGTGGAGCCGGGTGCGCAGAGACCAGTATTGGTCATTTGCTGTCTAAACCTCTGAGGGTTAATATCCGGTCCTTCGCTTGCTCCGTGCCACCACATAACTTTCGCCCCAGTAAACGGAGTTGTTGTTGTTGTTTTTTTTTTTTTTTTTTTTTTTTTTTAGTAATAAAAATATGTGTTTTCTTTCTTCCATTTAACCGTTCTACCGGACTTCGTTCTAGTTTCTGGTTTGTTATCATTAGTTTCTTCGGAACAAGATAGGGAGTTATCCAAATCCGGTCTTGATCCAATGGAATCTTTTGATTTTATATTTTCAGAAATATATGCAGGTTTTAGTCTATCTATTGAAACATTACTATGTACGTCATCCGATCTTTTAATAGTAAAATATTTTTCATGACGACTTAATACTTGGAATGGACCTGTGTATGGAGCTTCCAATGGCTTTCTTACTCTGTCTGTTCTTAGCCAGATACTTTTACATGTTTGTAAATCTTTTGGAATGTAAGAATTAGGTATTGTATGCAGGTGTCCCCTGGATAATTTGTCCATGTCAAATTTTTGCATCTCGTCGGCTAGAATTTTAACGTGCGAGTTTGTCATTTCACTATTCTCGTTCTTGATAGAGTCAATTAACAATCGGGGGACTTGTGCATGACTCCCTGTTACTGCAGTAAATGAAGAATAGTTTGATTCGTTAGGTGTTATCCTCATTCCCAAAAGGACGATAGGAAGAGCTGACAACCACGATTCTTTCCTGGCTATAATAGCCGTTTTTAAAGTTCTGTGTGCTCGCTCAACTAATCCATTCGTTTGCGGATGGTACGCCGTTGTTCGTAATCTGTGGAAGCCTATTATTTTTGATAGTTCTGAGAATAATTCGGATTCAAATTGGCTTCCTCTGTCCGTAACGACATGAAGAGGAACCCCGAATCGGGAGATCCACAGATTGACAAAAGCCGTTGATATTGATTTTGCCGTAATTTCTGTTATTGGGCATGCTTCTATCCATCTCGTATTTCTATCAATGCATGTTAATAAATATCGATATGGTGAAAAATAAGGGTCAGTTTGGTTCTTTACTGGTAGTAAGGGACCGACAATATCCACATGCACCGTTTCAAAACGACTGGAAGGTAATTCAAATGGATTTACTTTGCTCTTTGTGTGTTTTATTATTTTTGCTTGTTGGCAGTGCTGGCATTCTGTGCACCAGGTCTTTATTGACTTGTCCATCTTCGGCCAATAGTATCTGGATTTTATTATTTTTCTTGAAGATGTTATTCCTGGATGTGATAGATTATGCAGACTGTCAAATACCGATTTTCTGAGCTTTTCAGTCACAAAAGGTCGTGGAAAAGGTAATGTCGTGTCACATAATATGGTTTCATTTTGATTTATTGTGTATGGTTTCAGTTGATCTTTGAATGCCTGAATTTCATTGTCAGTAGCTTGATGCTTCATTATTTCTTGTAAGTCACATATATCAATAGCCGTTGATATTGATTTTGCCGTAATTTCTGTTATTGGGCATGCTTCTATCCATCTCGTATTTCTATCAATGCATGTTAATAAATATCGATATGGTGAAAAATAAGGGTCAGTTTGGTTCTTTACTGGTAGTAAGGGACCGACAATATCCACATGCACCGTTTCAAAACGACTGGAAGGTAATTCAAATGGATTTACTTTGCTCTTTGTGTGTTTTATTATTTTTGCTTGTTGGCAGTGCTGGCATTCTGTGCACCAGGTCTTTATTGACTTGTCCATCTTCGGCCAATAGTATCTGGATTTTATTATTTTTCTTGAAGATGTTATTCCTGGATGTGATAGATTATGCAGACTGTCAAATACCGATTTTCTGAGCTTTTCAGTCACAAAAGGTCGTGGAAAAGGTAATGTCGTGTCACATAATATGGTTTCATTTTGATTTATTGTGTATGGTTTCAGTTGATCTTTGAATGCCTGAATTTCATTGTCAGTAGCTTGATGCTTCATTATTTCTTGTAAGTCACATATATCAATAGTGATCGCGTTGACAGGTCGTGATAAACAATCAGCTACTATATTTTGTGAACCTCTTATATGTGAAATGTCATTTACATATTCGCTGATAAAACAGAGGTGACGCTGTTGTCTATCTGATTTTAAGGAAGACTGGCTTTTAAAAGCACTGCAAAGTGGTTTGTGATCCGTCAGTAACATTACATTTCTGCCTTCTATTAAATGTTTAAAATGGAGTACTGCTAGATAGGCAGCTAGTAGTTCTCTGTCAAAAGTAGAATATTTTTGTTGGGTTTGGGATAATTTCTTTGAAAAGAAACCTATGGGGATGGGTTGATTATCAATCATTTGATGAAGTGCTGCGCCCACCGCATAATTCGAACTGTCTGTTACAAGTTGATAGTTGTTAGCTTTCGAGCTGGGGAAAGCCAAAACAGTTACATTTGATAAAGACTTTTTCATATTTTCGAAAGATTCAATTTCTTCCTTTGTTAGGGTTAATGACTTGGAATTTTGGTTTAAACGTATTTTTTCCGTGAGAGGTAGTATGATATCGCTGAAATTTGGCACAAGTTTTCTGTAAAAATTTGCCATTCCGATGAATCGGCGTAGTGATTTGGAATCGTTTGGTTGAGGAAATTCACTTAATTCATTCAACTTTTTAGCACAGGGTTTGAGACCACTAGCAGAAATATGAAATCCTAAAAAGTCTAATTCATTAGCACTAAATATGCATTTGGAGAGACAAATTTTAAAATCGTACTCACTCAGTTTTTGTAGTACTAGGTCGATATGCTTGGAATGAGTTTCTTCATCTTCTGAGAATATAAGGATATCGTCGATATATACAAAGGTATAATCAGTATCACGAAAGATATTGTCCATCATTCTCTGAAAAGTACATGATGCGTTCCGTAGTCCGAAAGGCATATAGTTATATTCAAATAACCCAAAAGGGGTAGAGATGGCTGTCTTGCAAACATCCTCCGGATGTACAGGTATCTGATGATAAGCAGACGACAGGTCTATCTTTGAAAAGAACTTCTTATTATGAAGCTTCGAAGACAAGGAATTTATATTTGGGACTTGATATCGATCGGCTTTTGTTATGGTATTTAAATGTCTGTAATCGCCAACAGGTCTATATGTGCCGTCTGACTTCGGTACCATATGTAAGGCTGAACTCCATTCAGAGTTTGAAGGGGAAATTATTCCTGCCTTTAGGAGTTTCTTGAATTCCTCTTTTGCAATTTCACATCTCTGAGCTGATAATTGTCTGGCTCTGGAGAAAGTAGGAGGGTTGCTACCAGTTTCTATTCTATGGAATATCTTTGGTTTTGTTGCATTCGTGTCGCGATGAGGAGAAATTAAGTTTGGGTATTTCTCCAGAATTGCTCGTACCATTTTGTTAGCATCTTTATTCGGTACTAAATCTATATTCATGATAATAGACGATGGATGTGCATCGGATTGTCTATTAGTCATTTTATCAATCAGCTTATTGTTTGTGCAGTCCACCATTAGCCCGAAATGGTTTAGGAAATCGTATCCTAGGAGTGGCTGAGCAGTTTCGGCTATTATAAATGTCCAGGTAAATTCTCGTCTGAGGTTCCGTAGTGTTAGATTCAGTACTGCTTGTCCTGAGCATTCAATCTTTTGACCGTTGGCAGACACTAAAGAGATATTGGTTGGGTATGTTACAGCTCCACTTAAATATCTCTTCGGAAGTATAGATACGGCAGCTCCTGTATCCACAATAAAATTTAAACTTTGAGCTCCTAACCGTGCGGCTACAATGAAAAGCGGCGAGGAAATGGAAGCTAACACCTCTCGCCTAGTTAGTTTTCCGAAATCTCACGAGGAACTGGTGAATTTGGGCGAGAGTTGGGTTGCATTTGAACATTCCGTTTATTTGGCCATCTGCACCACGGCTTACAAAATTTTGCACGTTCCGCAAAGTATAAATGCGCTCGGCAAATTAGAGGTTTTTGGTCCTTGTTAAAAGGGCGAACACTGGTAGGGAATTTATTTTCACTGTGGGAACAGCCATGTATCCTTTTAGTTTCATTTTTATTTTGCTGTTCATCCCTTTGCTTCCCCGAAATCTGTCGAATATGTGCGGTGTCTTGTTTGTTAAAATATAATAGTAAGTCATCCGCCATTCTTCCAAGGCGATCTGTGTCTAAATCGACTTGTGCCGCTACCACTGGTTTAATGGAGTGAGGTAGGGCTTGAATAAATTTGTGACGTACGATATCGTCCCCTACGCCAATTCGGCTTGCTAATGACATAAGTTCATTCAGGTATACTGAGGGACGACCTGTTACAGTCGATGACGACATTAATTTGTCCAGCATCTCTGGTTTTGTTTTCTCGTAAGCGCCCGTCACTGCTTCTCTTAGTGCGTCGTAATCTTTTGATTGCAGTATAGTTGGCTGTATATTTCCTACTATGTCCACAGGGAGAGCTGCCAGAGTGTTAAAAAATTTTTGACTGGTCTGTCTTATATTTGCAATATTAAATTGCGCCTCCATTATCGCAAACCAAGCTATTACGTTTGATTCAATGAAGTTTGGTGGTTTTATCGCAACAGCTTGGATTGGTTGGTTTTGATTAATTGTAGTTTCTTCAGCGTCATCTGCCATGTTTTTGGTTTGTGTTGAATAAAAATTCTAATTTTGTGACAGTTCAATTTTTTTTTTTTTTTGTGCGTGCGTGTATATATATGTGTTAAAATCACGTCTTGGTCACCACTTATGGTGATGGGGGGGTAGAGTTCTCGTTGTTAATTGTTGCTTGTATCAGAAGGTAGATAAATAGTAGCAGTCCTTCGGGACAGCCGCTAGTTTGGCCTAAAGGTTCAACAAGCGATCAAATTGAGGTCAGCATAACATAAACAAAATAACATACGAAAGAGAAGGGTATATCAAAAACACTTTGTATTTAAATGCAACATCAATGAATAGTACAATGTTTCTTGATTTACACGCACAAAGTCCGTTACAAAATGTTCATTCATAGAAGAGAAATCCGATTATTAAAAGAATATAAGTGTCTTTTGTTAATACTTAAGTTCATGACGTGCTGGTCACAGGAGATGAAAGGTGAGGTCAATGGGTTGGTAGGAGTCCTTTGATATCTCCGTTGGTGAAGGAAGGCTGAAGGCATCGGGTTTGACGGGTGAGAAAAGCGTAGCGACATTCACTGACGGTACTTCAAAGCTTTCTGTCTTAGAAGTGAATTTATCGCTCTATTTATGTGTGCCCTTCGGATCAGAGTCAGTCTGCTGAAACAAACTGTTGGGTATGGCGCGGAGCTGTTTAATTGGTGGAAATTGCTTATCATTCTTTTTATTTCTTTTTAGTTTTCCACCGGAAATTCTGCGTGGAGCCGGGTGCGCAGAGACCAGTATTGGTCATTTGCTGTCTAAACCTCTGAGGGTTAATATCCGGTCCTTCGCTTGCTCCGTGCCACCACACATTAACTACAGATATTTTACTTTTTGTATTTCATTTTTTAAATCTTTTTCATACAAGAAAGGAGAAAAAACAAAGAAATCTTTCACGAAACTGGATTTTGAATTAATAATATTTTATGATAAAATATAAACTTTAGCGGTGATGCACAATAACAGTTAAAATAAATATATATTTTTCTTTTTTATAAAACTTCGTAGAAAGTCGTGAAACTATAGGGATAACGCTGCCACTGACCCCCATCCCATTTCATCATTTTTTTCTTCATGTTGACCTAATTACTACTACTCAAACACAGAGCTAGCCTATTAAATTATTTCATTTTTAATGAAGGTAGTATCGGTGGAGTAATGGATCGTGTATCAAGACTGAGGACTCGGAGAGCCGAGTTCGAATTTCAGTCGAATCCATTACATTCACTTACGTGTTAATACCCTTGGGAAGAGGTATGAATCCTCTTCTTCTCCGCAGACCTGGTTCTATAGTCTTGGTTGACAACTGGTCTACCGCAGAAAATATGGCAACGTACTGCGGGAAAAAAATCTGCCTTGTCAGTCACCTAAGCGTGTATCACGCATGACAGATAACTGAGTGATTGATGTAAATAGCATAGCATTAATAAATAAATAATAACAAGGAAAGAAAGAAACTTATTTTTTACAAATTGAGAAACGTCTCTTCCCTATTCAAAATCTCCTTATCGTGTTATTGTTTTCCATTGAGATTTTTTCTCAGAATATTTCTTACAAAATAATTAAGTGGTGAATAAAAAATATTTTTACGTACTACAACCTTTTGATACGGCATCTGCATGTGCATTTATTTTTACAAAACTCATAAAATTGTTTAAAAAAAAAAAAAAAAGAAAAAAGAAAACGAACTTACACACAACAAAAAAAGGAAGAACCCAAATTAGCCGCTCGCTGCCTTTGAAAACCTACCTGTATTCTCTAACAATGACCCGGAACTGTTTTTTTATCCGCTTGGAAGGCGTTTTTCTAATGAAAAATATTTCACTGCCAAAAAAAAAAAAAAAAAAAAAAAATTCTGCATTACCTCAAGAAACAGTCACGTGTCTACGGGATCTCTTGTTTAAATCCACCACAAACCAACCCGTACGACAAATTCAAACAGGAGTTAATACACTGAACTTCACTATTTGAGAGGCGTTTGCAACAATTATTAGAAACTAAAGCATTGGGAGATGAAAACATCATAACTTCTGCATTGTTTACAGACTCTGTCCGGCAATATGTTGGATGAGATAGTGTTTTACAACACATATTTATAGGAAAGCTGCTACAAATTGTGAGATATCCTTACCAATGGGAGGCAAAGTACCCATGAATAAGCTGTGCGATACGGCTGACAAACTGATGGAAGTCATGACGCAAGACAAGCTAGTTACAAGTGCATGGACTCCGAATGATGACATTTCCCAAATGCAGGAGTAAAATAAATTGTTAAAAAGGCAAATTGGTGATTTGACTAAAAACTAAAACAATCAACAATTGCAGACACCAGCATCACAGTTCATTGAGAAATGATACAAGGGCAAGTCAAACGGTAGGAGCGATATCTGTCACTACCACAAGAGATTTGGTGACAACAGTACATAATGCACAACTCCTTGCAATTACAAGTCCCAGGGAAACGAATAAGCTAAAAATCTTCGTCGGTGGGGCACACTGACATTCCAAACTCAAGTCGACTCTTTCACATAACCGACAGAAATTAAAAACGATATTCCTGATCGATAGTGAAGCACAAACGTCACTAATCCCAGCATCCCAGTTAGACAAATTAAAGGACCCGGAAAAACTCACATTACGAGTGGTAAATGGTTCGATTACCCACATATATGGACATAAATGCATGACACTTAATTTGTCTCTACGACGTGACTTCCAATTGACTTACATCGTGGCCAACATCACTAGACCAATTTTGGGCACGGACATTTTGCACCATTATGGTCTGTTAATCGACCTTAAATGACAATAATTGATTGACACAAAGACTGACGTCAAATCTGTTGTCAAATCTATTGTCAAATCTATAAGAAATGTAATGACCTCCCATACAGGGTCGTGGCTTGATGAACAAAGACAACTGAACATTGTAAAAACATACTTTATTCAAGGAACATAATAGATAACGAGAAAGAGAACAGATGTATTGCTAAAAACATATTTTAAAAGTCAAAAGCATCGGTTCGAAAGTACTGATGAACAGGAAACACTGTGTGTTGCTGACAATACTGATTGAGTTTTCCTTCTATGAACAATAGATATTGCATTGTTTCAGGTGATCCATTGCATTTGTGAATATTTGTGAATATGTAGTATTTTGAATTTAACACTTTTGTTCTGAAGTAAATTGTTCTAAATCTTCTTGTACCCATTCAAAAGGTATTTTACGTACATGTTTGCACTTGTGCTAAATGTTTATTCACACGTAATTATAATTATTACTACCATGGATACAGTTTAATGTCTTGATCATGGACAAATTTGATCCAGATAAAATTGTTCAGTGTGTGACTGTAATTCAGTCATACTTAGAGCTAAGTTGGCCAGGATTGGGATGGCCAATAAGTGGTCAGAAATTGACCAAGAAATGGATGCAATTTAAAGTTTTACCCAGGACTAGACTGATCATGAATAGACATGGATGCAGTTTAAAGTTTTAATTAGGACTCAATCATAATGTGTCAAGGAAAGTTCCACTGGAAACAGATGTTGTATGTTATGATTCTCATAGGATGCATCTCCTCTTGCTATGTGTATGAAATGTACATTTCCATCATTTCCACAGAAAAGTTCAATCGCCCTGCTAAGTTTCCATAATGGTCTGGCTTTTGCAGGATTTTTAATTAATACTATATCGTCTACTTGTATTTTATTATTAAAATCCATATCATGTAGATCTTTGCAACTTTCTCTTAGACTCAAGAGATATTTATTCCATAATTCTTTGAATAATTTCTCCCTTTCAGCCGGAGCATCTAATAACTGAGACTTGGGAGTAGGTTCAGTTTCAGGAGGTCCAGCAAAATCAGTTTTCACTATTAACATTAGGATATAAGAACGCATTGGGTGTTAATGGTAATAGTCCAGTATCAGAAGCACTCCAATATGTTAGAGGTCTGGAGTTTATAGCTTGAACACCGGTCTGTGAGGGATCCAATTATATTTTGTAAAATCTTGTATGTATGTATGTTGCGGCATTCACCCTGGATCGGTTAAGCCGGCTCCTTCCAAGGAATTCACCGCGTCCGGAACGAAGGCCGACCAAGCACGGCGATCCGTCGCCAATGCTGAAACGACCGACAGCCATTCCCGATTCCAACGGCGGCGAATTCTTGAAACGGAGTAACAAGGGAGTTTGAACTTCACACGCGGTCCCCACACCTCGCGTGCTATCCCAGTGGAGGGAGCAATATGCTCTTACTTGCCGCAGAATTTCCACAGACGCAGAGGCAGGAGTAACCTAGAGGCCGCCGGATGCCGGTGCAGACGCCGAATGGTTTTTGAATTCAGAGTTGACCTTCTCCTAGACCAGTTGCCATCCAAGTCTGTCCTGCTATTTACCCATAGTTGGAGGGAGAAGAAGAGGATTCACACCTTTCCCAAGCACGTAAGTGAATGTAACGGATTCGACTGGAATTCGAACTCGGATCTACGATTCCTCAGTCCGTTATCCATTACTCCACCGTGCCTCCTCTTGTGGGTAGACTTCAATTCCTTCTATGATCCCTTCAGCGTCTTGTTGCTGAAAAATATCGTTATAAATAGTAGCCAAATTTTTTCTCTTTAAAGAATGCATAATCAAGCACTTTCAAGGCTATTTGATAATTAGATGGCTGACTGACTTGATCCTGCCTTTGTGTGGTGGTAATTCCATGAAATATGAATTATCTTTGAACTCTATCGTTTTTTCGAATTTATCTATTTTGTCATCATTCCTGATATGTTCATCTTTATCAAAGGATAATGCACATGCATCCAAGGCAAACATTTTATCTAAGTTCCGATCGACGTTAGATAATTCGAAGGCATCATGGAATCTTTCAGGGTAAGTGGACTTTGGTTACAATACAAACTCTCCTTGTTATTCGGGACACAAAGAATGTCCGAAAATTATAGTATAGTAGTTGTGGTGAACGTTAGAAGCCTTAGGTACCGCTGGTGTAACGTGATGCCTATATAGAAAATATAGACTGTTTCTGAAAGGGGCAATTCCATTCGGCATTTTCAACGTCAAGCCAGACATATATTTAACAATTTTGGTAACTTCCATATGTTGAGAAATGTCCACTCCCAGAATTCCTTGAATTTATTTGATTACTATTACTATTATAAAAAACGCTAATTTATAATTTAATCTGATCAAATTCGTTATCACTTGTTTGAAATCATCGAACTTGAATAGAATATCAAATTTCTCGTCCAGCAAAACAGGAATAGTAAGTGGTCTCTCTTTTCCTATTTTTGCACCTCAGACGACTTGGGTCAATTTTTTTTATCGGATTCACTTTTAAAGTGTGTTCTAATAACTTGGACCAATTTTGATGTGAATTAAGTTTAAGCGTCTAATGATTTTTTTTTCTTTTTCTTTCAGATCTGGCGGACATTTGGGCGATATTATTTTTCACACATAATAGCCATGACTTAAATAACATGATCCAATAGAGAAATAAATAAGTTTTCACCAATAACACTGATTTATTTACTGCTGACTTTTGATCCGTCTTAATACTCTTATATATAATCCATCTTAATGAAACACCCTTTATAAAATTTTACTTGGTAATCGACAGGAGTTAGACTCCAGTCAGGATATTTTAACTTTTTTTATATTCTTTTCGAGAAATATGACTGCTGGCTACCTGTGTCCAATAAACAATTTATAGAGACTTTCTTAGCGCCTTAATATAATGAGATCACTGCTATAGGCAGCATTAAATCACTTTCTTCATTTATACTGGTGCCTACATGAGTAAAAAGAGTTATCCCCTTCTTATGATTATCGCATAGTGACATTATATATCCCTTAGATGAACATTGTTTACAGGAGAGGAATAATTTATTCTGACGTTCTGGGCAATCTTCAGACTTATGCATGTTACTAGAACATCGAATACATAAATTCAAATATCTGCAACGAGCAGTACGGGACTCAAACGCGGTATATTTTGTACACCTCCCTATGGGGTGACCACATGTTGCACAAAACTTACATGGCCTCTGTGGTGAACAGTCACGTAGAAGCAAGCGAACTAGAGTGACTTGTATCTGGCGCAAAGGAAAATAATGGTCTTACTTCAACGCGCGGCACGTGGCACCGGCATTTTTTTGCTCCTTGAAAATGGCACTACTCTCCAGTCTAGTTAGTCAATTAGTATTGCGGTAACGAGGGGTTTTTGTACAGTTTGGCATGCTTCGATCAATAGCAAGTCGTGTGCTGATTGGTCGGATTGGAGGAGGCTATTTGCCTGGGAAACTGAGAATAAAAGCGAAGAACGCTGATTGGTTGGTCGGACGCGGTGTTGGCCTGATAAAACAGGGCTGAAGCAGGGAGAACGGGTTTATGTTTTGAAGTGTGCGGAAGGCAATCACGGCGGATTGTACCAGCGGTATCTTGAATTGTACTAACGACGTCCGAGTAAAAGAGACTCATTTAAACTACAGCCTTCCTTTAGAGCTAATGGCAAAATTCTGTAATGCTGCAACATTAATTTTCTTTTCATTGGAATTATTATTTCTAACGTCTTCTTCATATACACGGAACGACTTCTTATTCTTCATCAGTGTGCAGATGGCTTCATGATTTCTCGCCTTAAATTATGGGGTATCTTATCAAATATGATGTAGATTACAAGTTTCAATTCAGGGGAGTCTTCCTCAAAAAATCAAACCAGATTCTCAACCCGGACAAATCAGCCCTCACTTCGGCAAGATAATGTGTAACAGTCACAAAATCGGTCTCGTATTTAGGAGAACTGGTTATTATTTGTTTGAATACCTCATGAATTATAAAAGGGACAACCAAAAATTATTTCGTTAATAAATTTATAGCCACTTTGTAATTGTCATCTTCTAAGGTAAGATGTGATATTAGCTGTACGGTGTAACCAGCTAAGTAACTCTTTACAAGGGCTTTGCTTTGTTAGAATTGATGGAATTGACCCAATTATTAAACTGAGCTATAAAATTCTTAAATTCAAATTTAGATATATTAGTGCCGCTAAAAGTGTGGCACTATTTAGCTACGGTGGTTAAATGATTAATTAATTAATCACAGAAATTAATAACGGGAATTACTTAAAGCGAGAAAGAGCTAGATCGAAAGACATACCGAGCGACATTATTATTATTATTATTATTATTATTTTTTTAACAAAAGAAAAATAGTTAAGGGATTTTATTCCAATGACAAAGAAAGATATTTTCTTTTCGCAGAGGGCGAAAAATTTGTAAGGTAAGACAGATCTCGGGTCTGTCAACATTAATTAATGTTTTGATAAAAGCAACGGTTTTGACCACACGCATAGCTGACACTCGAAATTTCGAATGTCGGTCAACTGCGTGTGGAAAAAGAGGGTCAACGGAATTCGGTTAACAAGAAAGACGGAATTAATCGAATTAAGCGAAACAAAAACATTGATATGGACGGCAAGCTGTACACGGTAAGGATTTCTGTCGCCAGAAATGGTCATCTGGGCAGTTGAAACGAGAGAAACAAAGAGATTTTGCTTGTCAAATGAGAACCACCACCCAGTTAAAGGTTGGTTGCAATAGTTAAAGAGTCGGCAATAAATGCGCCGGACAATTACCCGATGTCTAAAGTAAGATAAAAGAATTTAACGATCCCACTCTGTGAGGTCTAAAAGTATTTTGACCGATAACGAAAAATATTTTTTTTTAAATTATGGCAATGTGGGATTCATAAGGATTTTGAATGACCACTGGGAAGAATTCCGAGAAGATAATTCCTTTTCTTTCTTTTCTTTTCTCTCGGGGTGTCAATGTAAGCTAATACCAGCCTAGCCACACCCGCACCAGGGTAGCATGAAGTGATAGGCAGAGGTGAGAAATATGGTAAAGAAGGAGAAACTTGTTGACGCCCACGAGGAGGTTGGTGTGAGGTACCAATGTGAGGAAGGATAAGCCTAGGGGGATAATTCTCCTCCGACCTCTCCTCACAGAAGGTGAAGATATGAGAAGGAAGGGAATTGTTGTTGACGCCCCTCGAAGGGTTTGGTATGAGGTACCGGTAGGAAGAGGAAGAGTTTTAGGAGGGTAATTCGACCTCTCCTCACGAAAGGGGGAGAACCACTCTAAACAAAGAGCGATAGATTTCCAAAAATGGAAAGTGATAAATTTTCCTGTCCTAAACAAAGCGAATCTTTGTTGGGGATTTGAAATTATCGAAGAACCCAAACCGCGTTCAGCCTCACACCGCGTCCGGCCCCACACCGCGTCCGGCCCCACACCGGGTTTTGGTCGACGTCCATATAAACGAACGTACCCGGGCGTTCAGTTAGTTCGACAGTTGCAGTTGGAGTTGCAGTTCCAAAAAATTTGAGTGATGTAACACTATTTAGCAACGGCAGGTTAATTAACCAATTAATTAACCACAGAAGTTAATTACGGGGATTACTTAAACCGATAGATAGAACGAAAGACATACTGAGCGATAACTTAAACCGATAGATAGAACGAAAGACATACTGAGCGATATTCTTTTTGTTTTGTTATTTTCCCCAAACAAAGGATAGGTAAAAAGATTTTTTTATTTTATTATTTTCAAATGCGAATCAAGATAATCATTTTTCCTTTCTCAGGAGGACAGAGGTTTGACGCTGAGATATGCCAAATGTTCCCAGAGTTTTTTTTAAATAGGTAAACATTGACTGTGTTATGGTGACAACAGTGTTATCAGAGAATGATGAAAATTCTCTGCGAGGACAAAGGAAGGAAGAAGAGAAAGAAAAGGAAGAAAGAGAGGGACAAGACTTAACAACTTAGATGATAAGGGAAAAGCCACCCGCAAAGCGATGTTGTTATGATAATGGGACGGCGAAAATTCTGATGGCCGTTGTCGTAAAAGTTAGTTGATGAATCCCAGAGTTTTTAAACAGGTAAGCATTAACTGTGTCAAGATGGCGAACTTGTATTATCGGGAAAGGATTTAATAGGTCATCTGTCAACCGCACACAAAGTTAAGGAGATGTCGGTTGGACAAGACATCTGTGTTCTGTTGAAATTCGTTTGTGATAAAAGCCATGTTATTGGATTTTTTTTAATTAACTCGATTTCACCAAAATTCCATCCACTTAATGATGGCGGGGACCTGATTGAAGAATTCCATATGCCGTGACGTTGGAAAAAATTATCACACTCACACTATTTGACGCCTATTGGCCGAATAGCCAGGCGGAGGTGATCATGTGACGCAGGGGGGAGGCCTGCCACCGCCCATTGAGAGGATAGGTATGAGATGTTACTGCGAGGAAGTGGGAAAACCGTTGACGCCCTCTGGGGTGTGGTGAGATACCCATATGAGAGCAGAAGAAGGTGGGAGTGGAAGATGATTTCCAAAAATGGAAAATGATAAATATTTCTGACCGAAAACAAAGAAAATCCTTATTGAGGATATGAAATCAACGTGGTGGCCACACCACGTCCGACCCACGCCGGGTTTTGATCGGCGTCCATATAAGCAAACGTCTTCGGGCGTTTTAGGTAGAGAAGGTGTGCAGAGCAGAGCAGTGCAGTTCGCAGAGAGATCCAGTCGAGCCCAAGAGACTCGGAAGATAACGCCTCGCACAGGTGACCGCACGATTCCATGCCTTCCGACTTAGACTTCTAACCAAGAACAGATTTGTTGAAGTCCGACTTTAGATTTCCCACCAAAGCCAGTTTCCGACTTAGACTTCTAACCAAGAACAAATTATAGAGGTCTGACTTATATTTTCCACCAGAGCCGTCTTTATTGAAAAACAACCCAGATACCCAGAACTAGCTAAGAACGCAAAAGTGTTACAATCCACATTTTCTTTCTTCGGGCTGGGGGAGAAAGAGAGAGACGCACTCCTGTAACTCAACAAACCAACATAAAATTAATCGCTATTCCTAACCAGTCGCTCGCCTTGAAGTTGTTGTTTGTGCTTTTGTTTTTTGTCTACATTTATTGTGCAGTATCACTTTGACCCGGATTCGGCTGGCACTACGGCCCGACGTTTGATTGATCTCGTCAACCTAAGATCAAATCACAACATGGGTAGGTTGAATCGAGATCAAAGCAGTTGCTTCGGTGACCAGGCGTTGGAAGCGAGCCGAGTACGACAAGTTGGTACTAGAACCCAACAAGACTTCAACCGATGTCCCAGGGTTAGCCCGTCACATATTGGCGTCGTGACAAAGGACGGCGTCACATTTGGCGTCGTGACCAAAGGACGGGCGTCACAGTGAGTTGGCAGTTAAGAATAAGCCTCGCAGCAGGTGACCGCACGAATTCCACGCCTTTCGACTTAGACTTCTAGCCAAGAACAGTTCAGTGAAGTCCGACTTAGATTTTTCCACCAAAGCCAGTTTTAACAGACATCGATTGAAGATACCAAAAGCCGTTTACTGAAACACAACTTAAGATACCAAAACTCGCCAAGAAACGCAAAAGTGTCACGATCCATAGACGTGGGCTGTGAGAGAGAGACGCACTCCTGTACCCAACAAACAGATAGAAAGTAAATTGTTATTCTTTAACAACATTCGAACTCCTTGAATTGTTCCTTTATTTTATTTTTTCTTCTACATTCATTTGTGCAGCATCACCTTTGACCCGGATTCGGCTCGCACTACGGCCCGACGCCTGATTGATCTCGACAACCTAAGATCACATCACAACGTGGGTAGGTTGGACCGAGATCAAAGTAGTTGCTTCGGTAACCAGACGTTGGAGGCGAGCTGGGGACGACAAAGCTAATGCCGTATCTAACCAGACATCAACCGCGACCAAGACAAGAGTTAGAATCTCACATCCGATGCCGTGGTAACAAGTAGGTTTAGAGTGTCACATCTGTCGTCGCGATCAGGACTTCAGCGGGTGTCCCAGGGTTAGACTGACTCACATACGGTGTCGTGATTGCAGAATCACACCACCCACTCGGGGTCAGTGTCTCAAGTGGTGCCGCTACCAGGACAAGACCCTGGATCAGCAGCTGCCATATGTGGGACGTCGCAAAAGTATCAAACTGTAATTTGGGAGTTGAAATCATTGGATGACTGTTGATTGAAGAACTGGTTTCATTTCCATGAGAAATACTCGTTTCTCAAACAGATTCCTCAATATTTGCCAGCCGATTATTGACTTGAAAATCAAATTAGTTCCTTTGTTCAGACATAAACCCACCTTCCCCTAAATCCAGGTTAGCTTTGATGCAAATTTCCTGGATTTTACCATCCAAATCTCGAAATTCTCCCTGATGATTTTCTATAATGGCTTCTTCCTTTTTAAAAGATTTTTTCTTCAATTTTTATTTTGCTTCAGCAGTTCCAAACTTAATTAATTTTTAAATTATTTTTATAGTCAATAACTCCTTTTAATTCTAAGAATTTATACATCTTGAATTATACAATGAATTAAAATTATTTTAATTTTAAAAAATTATATTTTGGACTCTTCGTGTTCGGATTTATTTCACTGAACGTGAAGGCAAAAATTATTTTGTATATTTTGGACACTCGTGTTTGGGTTAAGAAGAAAGACAGCAGACTTGGAGATATTTTCTTTCATATAAATTTTTAAAATTATATTTTGGACTACACGTGTCCGAATTATTTCACTGGATGTGAAGGAAAACATTATTTTGCATAATTTTGGACACCATGTTGGGTCAATAATAACTTCACTGAATCGGTGAAGTAGGGCAGAATTACTTTATATATTTTTAGACACACGTGTCCAGAATCAATCTCACTGAATTGTAAAGGCAAAAAATTATCTTTTATGCATTTTTTTCATATATATAAAAATAGATTATTTTGGAGAAATCTTCTCTCATAATAAGGACAGCAGTCTAAATATTTTCTCAGTCAATGCTTTAAGCTCAAATATGTCTTGATTTTTTTTTTAATTCTCTGTCATCATGCCAACAAAATTGCTTTATCTGAACGGCAAAAATATATATATATATATATATATATATATATATATATATATATATATATATATATGTATAGAAAATGCTTTTTTGTTTAATGAAATTGCATTTATGTTGGGCAGAACTGCTTACTTGCAAATATGCTTTTAGCAAAATGTGGTAAATTTAATGACCCCCCCCCCATACAGGGTTGTGGCTTGATGAACAAGACAATTGAACATTGAAAAAACATGCTTTATACAAGGAACACAATACATAACAAGAAAGAGAACAGATAGATTGCTAAAAACATATTCTTTTAATGGTTAACGTCAAAAGCGTCAGGGACAAAATCCAAATACATATCTGTTTGAAATAGATGACACTTATCTGATTGGTGTTTCATATTTTGCTGGTATTAGCTGCATTGTCCTCACAACTATTCAAGTGAGCTTGAGGTCAGCATTCATGTTCTGAGTGGTCTCAGGATCTGTCTCATCACTCCATATTCTTCTTGGCATCTCTGGTTTGGAGTGATATTAAATCACACCCATTCACTTTGATTCAGCATCTCTCAGTTGTTCTTTGGAGTAGGTGAAACATGTCTACTGGCGTCTTTCAGTTGGTGCTCAAAATCCTATTTAGTGCATAATTTTGGGCTATGCCCATTATCAGTTTATAATAGACTCTTCTTATTATCAGCAGGAGCCATCTATCAAAAGGAGACGGCCTATATTTTTTATGCCTAGTCTGCAACACTTCTTAGTCCCAAAGTTGCATCCGCAGAAGAAAATATTTTCCGTAATATTGGCTGATTATCAAGACATAACTAAACCAAAATTTAATTCACTGCATTGAAATAACTGGTTCACCTGTCTTCTTACAGCCACATCAACTTGCCCTTAATATAAACAAAGATTGCCAAACAGGAATTCCAGCACTTAGAAATTCTCGTAGAAATTCATCCTTCAAAAAACGAGTAGTCTTCATCTCTACACATGGTTCCAAAACAGATGTCATCCTCATAGAGACCTTGTGGTGATTGCTACAAATTGAACATGATTACTGTTCCTGATAGGTACCCAATTTCTAATATCCAAGATTTTACCAGCCAACTACGTGGAATTAAAATCGTTTCAAAACTTGATCTCATACAAGCATACTAACAGATACCCGTCGAGGACTCTAAGATAAAGAAGACAGCCATTACAATGCCATTTGCATTTTAAAAATTTTTACATTTACCGTTTGGACTATGGAATGCAGCCCAATCCTTCCAAAGATGTATGAACCAAGTTCTTCAAGGACTAGATTCAATTTTCTGTTCCATCAATGATGTGCTTATTGCCATTTCTTCACCAGAAATTTATTCCCAATTTGGCAGAAATAGTTTCCTCATTCATAGATGTTATTCAAAGACAAAAGAAAAGGAACTGTGATATAAATCTTTCTGAAGAAGTGTTGTCAGCATTTAATTTGACAAAGGAAAAGATAGCCAATGTGAGTAACTTCACTTTTCCCAATCATGAAGCAGAATTATCTTTGGCAGTAGATGCCTCAAATTTTGCCATTGGAACAGTTTTGCAACAATGTGAATCAGATGAATAATTACCTGTGTCTTTCTTCTCAAAGAAATTATCAGAAACTGCTACTCAATACAACACTTTCAGATGAGAGTTAATGGTAGTGTACTGTGCCATCTGGCATTTCTGACATTTCTTGGAAGGTAGGTCTTTTCTCATGCACACCATAAACCTTTAATCAGAGCAATCCAGGCAAAATTTGATAACTATTCTCCTTGGGAGGTTAGGTACATTGATTTCATCAGACAATTTACAACTGATATTTGACATATGAAAGGCTCTGCAAACATTCTAGCAGACACATTCTCCAGGAATATTTCTACAATAAATATAAGTACAGTCATCGATTTTGAAGCAACTTCCCAAAAAGATGATAAAGATCTAAAATCTCTTCTAGAAGACAATTCTTTATTACAAAGGAAGGAAATATATATCCCACAAGTGAGACATTCTATTTTGTGTGACATATTTACAGGAAATTTGCAGCCTTTTATTCCAAAAACTCACTGTAGAAAATTATTTGACACTCTGCACTCAATATTACACTCAGGTGTAAAAGCAACCTGTAGGTTAATTAGTAAAACTTATATTTGGCCCAGGATCAACAAGGATATGAAGGGGTTGTACATTATGTCAAAAAGCCACACTAAATCAGCACCTACATTTTTTTCCTGTTCCTGATACTCAATTTGACCATGTCCATATCGACATCACCGGACCATTCCCTCGCCATCATGAATATTACTATCACCTCACCTGCATTGATAGATTCACTTGCTGGCCTGAAATAATTCCCCTTACTGATATCAGTGCAAAATCAGTTGCACAGGGTTTTTATAACTGTTTTTTTGTCAGCAGATTTGGTGCTCCCACTACCATCACCACAGAGGAACACAATTTGAATTCTCACTTCTTTTCACTTCCCGAACCAACCTGCTTGGTACAACCAGAATTTTTTACCATCCTGAAGCTAACAGCATGATAGAATGTTTTCATTGTTCTCTGGAGGAATCCCTGAAAACAGCACTGAACTATACTTAATGGCTTCATAATATTCCAATAATACTTTTAGGGCTAAGAACATCTGTAAAATCTGATTCACAGAGTTCTACAGACAAACTTGTATATGGTACACCTTTATGTCTACCAGGAGAGTTAATAATCAAACCAAATGAACCACTTTTGGAGCCTGCTTCATTTGTAGATATGTTGAGATTGAAGATCTCTCAAGTAACATCTCCATCTCCTAGACAATTAATCCATGTAACATATGTAACAGAATCACTCAAAAACTGCAACTTTGTTCTAGTAAAAGACAATACAATCAAACATCCCTTACAATCAGGTTACAGGTAGTAAAATGTACAGAGAAACATTTCACAGTTGTAATTAATAATAGACAATAGAATATTTCTATTAACCGATTAAAACCGGCACATTTAGAAAATATTGGTGATGATTCATTAGAAACCACCAAGCAAACACAACCTAGAACTTCAAAAAGCGGTCACCATATTAGATAGTCTAAGAAACTGTGTTCTTACCTCGCATAATAAAAATTCTCTTTCTTGAGATTGTTGTACAATTGTATCACTTGAAAGTGGGTACTGTAGTGACATTAAAGATAGTAGTAGTAGCAGCTCTAAATAAACCTTATATCAGCAGCAGTTCTCAAATATAAAAACATGTGAACCCTAAAGTAACTCTCTCTCTGGGTTTTCTTCCTTTAAAACTGCTGACATGAACTTTCTACACTGAAGCTACAGGGGCTGTGAATGCTTCATATAAAACACACAAACAAAGCAGGTTCCCACTATAACATTAATGAACATTTCGTTGTGCATACAATTTATGTCTAACAAAAGAATCTCTGGTTCTAAACTTTACTTTTGTTAATTTTATTTAAAAAAATATTTTTTTTTTTTTTGCTTTCCAAGTTAGTTGGTATGTTAATTGTGTGTGTACTCTTCTTCACCATCTTTATTTCATGTACTATAAAATGCTCCTCTAAGAAACTTCACGCATTTAATTATTGAAGTAGCTAATCACTAAAGTAACACTCATACCAGTGCACCATCTCTATCTGAACTTTAGATAGTGACACATGTGATAACATTTAGTGTGGCAAAAGAGTTCAGTACCAGTAGGCATTATGCTACAGAGATGCATACAAGCTCTTTTTGTTCAATTAGAGCATTTTTGAGAAGTGTCAGACCGTGTACCTTCAAGAGACTGGATGTGAATTGCAGAGAATTATGATGCATGTTGAATATGACATGTCAGTGGTGCTTCCGTATTGGGAAGAGACATCTCCCAAAGTGTATTCACCTATGACACACAGGACCAGCCAGTGGCATCATGCTGTAGGGTGTAGTAAGTTACAATTCTCACTTGTCTTTAATGGTCTCCCTTGTTCTGAAAAGTATATAGTCAGCTTGCCACTTGACCGATCTCTGCTAACCAACTATTTGTATAATCCCTGGCTTCAAGTTGGTGCAAGTTACCATGAAGTAAGTTTGGATTTGGGATACAGGTGAGATTTCTAAGTTTTTTTTGGTTTTACTAACATTTCTAACCTTTGAGGTTTTGTCCTTTTTTTTATAGAAGACTACAGTAGAGAAATTAATCAAGTGGAAAAATTCTTGAATAAATATTTAACATGTGAGAAAGAAGAGAAAGAATAATGCAGAGAAGCTTATTTAACAGTTGTTGAATAATGAGCTGAGACTTATGATTACAAAGTAACAGAAATAAGGTAAAGCCAGGTGCAAAAATTAATAATATTGAATTCATTGCTGCACCTTTAATTATAAGTTCATTAATATATTCAAGTTTCAACATTTGTCTCTATTTTATTTTTCATTCAATTTTATCACCTAATCCAAATTCTTTACATTCCATGAGGTGTCTAATCAAAATTACTGGCAAAGAAGAATAAAAAACAAAGGAAGGAACAATCTGGACATGCTAGAAGGTAAAGATATTCTGATGAGATTTTCAAAATCTTAAGTCATTTTGTAACATAGTAACATTCATACCAGTGCACCGTCTCTATCTGAAATTTAGATAGTGACACATGTTGTGATAACATTCGGTATGGTAAAAGAGTCCATTACCAGCGTCTAAAACTTTCGCCCCAGCCCCTCAACCTCCGACGTCTTACTCTCTGGGTTGAGGTGTGAACTCGGTCTTAACTGAACTTAAGGGAGAGGCCGTAGGTCCTCTGAGCATCCGTAGATCTTTCGACCGGTCCGCTGGTTTAATCCTGCTTCCTGCCTACGTTGTGTTTGGTTTGATCCAGAAAGCAGAAGTGATGTTCATCCATTCACGGTCGACTGAAAATGCACGCGATCATCACGAGGTTCTGGCTGCGTCAACCAAAATCATGTGAATTCCAAAGTTCCTTATAGCTTACTAAGTTCTATTTATAATTTTAACCGATAAAAATAATTTCGACCATTTTCATTGTCTTTCTAATGACCCAATTCCAAATGGGTACAACTCCTGCCCTAGATCAGATTTCCCATCAGTAAACAAAAATGCTCTGATCTAATTTCGCTACTCTGATCCACTCCAATTTCAATAAAACAAAAATACGTGTGTGTCTGTGTGTTTCCCCGACCCTCTTCTCTGTTACAGCAGGCATTATGCTACAGAGATGTCGAATGGCTGAACAAAAACTTGGAGAGTTGAGTTAAAGGGAGATAACTGATACTGAGACATTCAGAAAAGGCATGGCATGGGGAGGTAGAACAATCTATCCTGGTGGACAAAATAAAGGGTTCCATTCAAAATTCCAATCACCTGGAGATAGCTGGAGTGTACAATGGTTGAAACGTTGTAAATATGGCAACAAAGATGAGGGCAACAGTTCAAACAATGTAAATAGTGTAAATAATGAACATTCTTGCTTTCCTTTGGTATTTGTGGAGCCCATGTACATCTAAGCATGCATTCTTTCAACGGGAAGGCAATGTTCTGTTCACCATCTGTACAATGATATGTGCATGAGTGCTCAGGTCTGCGTTATTGTGCCAGGAGGATATACAGGGTATAATACACTATATATCCTCCTTGGACACTATTGATACACTCCTTATTTTGGAATGTGTTCATATATTGATCTGCATATATGATCATTTACTGTATTCCAACTATATTACCTTTTGCATATGTTTGTATAACATAAAAATATTGACAGACCATGAAAACTGGAATAGATAACTGAAAAAAAGACCATCCTGGGTATGATGATAAAATACGTCCAACAGCAAAGCCTCTGATCAGGAGGTTTTGAGGAGCGAGGAACCACCTCTTAGTTGCTGGTGTTCGCAGGTCCACCCTGAGCTAGGGTGGTAGCACCTGTTAGTGTATCAGCTATGGGCAAATAGTTAACCCCCAAACTAAGTCTAAAAATAGGTCTTAATATTTTGTAAAAAAATTATTTGTAAAAAAAAAAGTACTTTGTAAAAAATTATTACCAGCAATACATTATTTCCAGCAATACATTTTTGAAAAAAAAATATTACAGCAAATTCATTTTTGAAAAACAAATATTACCAGTGATACATTTTATAAAAAAATATTACCAGTGATACATTTTATAAAAAAATATTACCAGTGATACATTTTAGAAAAAAATATTACCAGTGATACATTTTAGACAAAAATATTACCAGTGATACATTTTAGAAAAAAATATTACAAGTGATACATTTTTGAGGAAAAAATATTACCAGCAATACATTTTTGAAAAAAAAATATTACCAGCAATAAAAATTTTGTCGGCATTAAATAACCCATTGATGTTGATGTGCCGTAAAACAAAACAAACCAAACCAAACCAAACTGGAAAAAAACGTTACAAACAAAAGGTGAGAAAGAGGAGCCCTAATACTAGATAATGGATAATCTTAATTGTCAAACCATATGAAAGTTCCATGGATACGGCTGAAAAGAAATAAAATTGTAACACTCTGATGCATGATGTCTTTCTGATTTTGATGCAGCATGTTACATGCTAGCAGGTACTTTTGTAACAAAGTAACACAGTATGCCATCTGTCTGAACTTTAGATAGTGACACATACTGCAATAACATTCAGTGTGGTAAAAGTACCAGCAGGCATTATTATGCTACAGAGATGCACACAAACTCCTTTTATTCAATTAGATCATTTTTGAGAAGAATCAGACTGTGTACTTTCAAGAGACTGGATGGGAATTGCAGAGAATTATGATGCATGTTGAACGCGACGCGTCAGTGGTGCTTCAGTGTTGCTAAGAGACATCTCCCAAAGTGTATTCACCTATGACACACAGGCCCAACTGGTGGCATCATGCTGTAGGGTGTAGTAAGTTACAATTCTCACTTGTCTGTAATGTTTATGGAAGAAATGTTGAACAGTGCCATGTATGCCCAGAAAATCATTTTCAACCTGTTCTGCTAGCATTCCTGAAAAACAAAAGTGATATGCTGTTCCAGCATGATAATACATAATGCCAGTACTATTCAACATTCTCTGCAAGATGTTCATCAACTTCTCTGGTTGGTATGGTTGCCAGAATGGCCTCCCCACTCCCTTGAACATACATGGGACATGATGGGAAGATGTCTGACTCATTCTATTAGCTCACCTTTTATTGTGTCAACAGGTGCAAGATGCATGGAATAATGTATTACAGAATAGCATTCATCATCTGTATAATTGCATACATGCCTGTGTTAATGTCCAAGGAGGTTGGCCCAACTGTGCCAGGTGATTAAAATTTAATAAAATGTGCTCAGACCCCACCTCAAGCATTATGTTTCCTTTGGGAGGGGGTCCAGGTCATTAAACAGTATGGAGAAATACTGAAGAGACTTGAGTAAATTTTGTCCTTAGTCCATTTATTTGTGGTCTCTCACTTTAAATTTGGCCTTATGGCACATTCTGGCTTATGCATAAATATCTACAGCGTATTAATATGGGGTCTGAGTAATGTTTATACACCATATATTTTGGACCTTGTGCATGTATTGATCTATATGCTTATTTACTATAACCCAACTATATTACCTGTACCTTTTTTGGGTGGTAAATTGAAACATAGTGTGTTATAATTTAATTTTCCATCAATGTATTAAAGATTTATACCCTATTACACTATTGCATATCTCTTAATGTTCTTTCACAAGGAAAACAATAGGTTGTTATTTCAGTGATATTATCTTATTTAATTTCGTTATTTTTTTAAAGCTTTTTAGGTGTCGAGTGGATAACAAGCTTCATGTAATGGCCTCTGGGAGTGAACTTTGAACTAGATTTTGGACTATAATTACATATTTATGAGTTTGATCTTACGTTATGGCTATGTTTATTCATTACTAAGTGAGAATATCTTAGTAAAATTTATAGTTTCTACTTTTTTTTCTTCTGGATATCTACATATATATTAAAATTTTTGAACAGAGTAAATTTACCTCCATTTATAAAAATGACTTTAAGGGCTAAAATATTCAATGATAATGAATTACATCCAACTGGCTGTCTGCTTTTGCCGTTGACCTTCTCTAAGCCTGTATGTAGGCTGCAAAGGACAGGAGAAATTGCTCCATGTCTGTGTGTTCAAGTACTATGTTAGATGGGATGGGGTGCTGTTAGTTATCAAGCTTACATTTTTGTATTACGTTGCCACTGACTACTGGCTTGGAATGTGAGAAAGAATCAGTTTGCTGAATATTGGAAAAACATAAAGAAATAGAGAATAATACCAAAATTGGGAAGCATTATGTCTGTAAAAAGAATTTACATCTGTGTAAAATCATTCCCTTTACAAATGAGATTTCTTTAACAAAAAAAAATCTGTATAAATTTGAGAATCAAAGTTTTTTTTTGTTTAATTTTCTAATAACACTGATACAAGCAAAAATAAAGTCTTTTAACAAAATGCTTGAAAATAGTTACTAATATACAGCCCACTAGGTCTCTTATAGTATAAATTTTTAAGTCAGTGTTTAATAAAGAATATAAAATTCTAGATTTTGGAGAAAAAGAATCCAAAAACAATAGTAATTTTTTTCATTTAAAGAGAAATATAGATATATTTTCATTTATTTTTAAAGTTGAAATTAAGACAACCAAAATATAGGAACAGTTAAAAAATAATTTATTGAAAGGTAGTAAAAGATGCAACAAGGCATTTGAGGAAATGTATAAAATGAATTATAAATAATTTTGATTAGTATTTACTGTCAGCTTGATTTTTTAGCTCTTGGTAAGTGTATTTTTTATTTGTAATTTTTGCTGTTGACTAACTGCTTTAAACTGGTGTTCTACGTAAAGTTGTTTTAAAAGGCAACTGAAAAATTAAGATGAAAGTAAATACAAGTCAAAATTAATAACAATGGCTGACAATACTTCTGTGAATAAACATAAAATAAATTATCCGATATGAATTATCTCCCTTATTTAAAATTGGAGTAAAGTGGCAACCTTTGTAGAAATGAGAATATAAATTTTAACTTCTTTGCTTTTAACAATGTAACTGTCAATAACAATGTGATCATTACTGTTACTAGTAAAAAAGTATTTCTGAGATAGCTTGCATAATTCACTTTCTTATACATCTTTTTGTGAGAATTGCCAACAAAAATGTTAGACATTATTTATTAGATTGTTTACTAGCCAAATCCCAGTCTTATAAACATTTCTCTTAATAATAATTTTAAAATAATTCAGCAGATCATTATTTTATTTATGATAATGATTGCCTAACTTGGTTTCTGTCGTTCATTACTGTGTGTTTGAAAAATGGTGCTTTTATAGTGGTTGGCATCAATTGATACCATTGCTTCTCACCCTTTTGACTAAGATCAAAGTGTAGTATCTGTTCTGATCAGCTTAATCTGATTCTCTCTCTTTACTTCTTTCTTTCATTCATTTGCTCACTGAAACCAAGTAGTATCTTTTCCCCTCTTTCCATATGATCAAAATGGAATAGTCCATTATTTAATAGGTATTGGCTGAGTGTAATGGTCATGCGTACCAGCAAAAGAGGGTTAGAAGCTCAATTATAATAGGATAATTTTGTTGTCAATTCTTGAGAAAAAAAGAGAAATTATAAATCTTGTTTCATATGTTTGGTTTTATTCTAAATATAACTTAAAACAATGAAAATTGCCAAGGGAGTATAGAATAATAGCAGAGTCAAGAGAAAAACTCTCCTTTTGACACAAAGTTTTTTTTGCAGATACATTTGTTAAACATTGCCTGTTTTATTTTTACCTATTTGGGAGATTGATTCCAAAGATTAAATCTCGCTTTCATTCTGAAAGACATTTATTCAACTTTTATTCTTCTTTTTACTAAGTTTAATCAGAAATTACAGAGCCAGTGTAAGTGTCACGTGCTTCCCACCCCTAATTTGTGATATAGGGCCTCCCACTCTAGTACATCTCAATTTTCATAAGGTAGTATTCATATAAATTTGATTGTAACCTAATTATGTACAGTAATGGATCATATGCAATGTAGGTGAACAATTCAACTAGAAAAATTGAAAATAAATACAATGTATCTAAATACAAATTAGAGACATGTCATAATAGATCATTCCATCTTAAGTAAATCAACAATGTTTTGTGGCTATTTTTAATATCAACTTGAGATTTTTTTGTTAAAAAGTTGAATAATTTTAACACATTTAACATTATTGATAAAGAATAGTGGCTATCAGGGCTGGTGCAAGGGTGTCTTGGCCATCCTCCTGAATATATGATACAGGGCTTCCTCCACTATACTACATCTCAATTTTCATAAGGTATTATTCATATAAAATACAAATTTTATTGTAACCTAATTATGTACAGTAATGGATAGGTGAACAATTCAACTAGAAAAATTGAAAATAAATACAATGTATCTAAATACAAATTAGAGACATGTCATAATAGATCATTCCATCTTAAATAAATCAACAATGTTTTGTGGCTATTTTTAATATCAATTTGAGATTTTTTTTGTTAAAAAGTTGAATAATTTTAACACATTCAACATTATTGATAAAGAATAGGGAATTTTATATTGTTTTTTCAAGACTTAGCATGTATGGGAAAATTAGTGACTCCCCATATGAGTTGTAACAGAATAACAAAGGACGAGACAAAAGAACAGTTTAAAAAGCATACATTAGATAAA
The DNA here is from genome assembly GCA_964036315.1 of Acanthosepion esculentum. Classification (NCBI taxonomy): domain Eukaryota; kingdom Metazoa; phylum Mollusca; class Cephalopoda; order Sepiida; family Sepiidae; genus Acanthosepion; species Acanthosepion esculentum. The sequence goes on from OZ038478.1 coordinate 44,418,359, forward strand.
TAATTCATTATACAATGAGAATGTGAAGAGAGAATTGCTAAACATATTTCTTTAGCAGTTAATGTCATGGCATCGAGAGCACAATTCAAATACATATATTCATTTGAAACTGATTGAAACACTTATTTGATGTTGATCATATTCTTCTTCCAATGGATGCTTATTCAGGTTTGCTCATGGCCAGCATCACCTGTTCTTTGGAGTAGGCTAAAACGTATCCATTCACCTCTGTGATTTTGAAGCCTCTCTTCTCTGGTGCCTAAAATCATTTTGGCACCTAGATTTTGATCTTACCCATTATTATTGTATAAAAGGACTAATCTCCCTATTAGGGAGTGGGGGGGTCTTATCAACGAAAGGGAGATAACCTATATTTTTCATACTTGAGCAAAACAAATTCATGGATTTGCTCTCCCACCACCCCTGCCAGAATGACATCAAAATCTGTGAAAATTTTTAATTCTTTAATAGTCAGTTGTGCTTAGTTGAATTTGTAATGTATATAAATACAGAAAAAAAAGTAAATGTTGATAAGATATCAAGGGTCACAAAACACTGCCCGGGAGCCCCCAATCGAGCCCCCCCCCTCCACTGGTCAAGGGGTTTGGGGGTAGTTCACTGCCTCCAAAACCTGGAAAACAATTGCATAGATGCATACAAGAAAATAATTATGATTCTTTAACCTTTTAAATGCGAGTGTGAATTCATAAACACAAGTGTAATCTTGACAAAACTATAAATGCTATAAAAAGCTAATTTTGGAAATCATTACAAACAAGTTTTCTTTAAGTATATATACTGTATATGCCTAAACTAAAAGGATTGGGTTGTATTATATTTTATTGGATTAGTAGAGTGGTTTAACCCACTTGATTTTGCCAAAAACTCCCATTAGGTAGCACTATTTAAGTCTATAAAAATGGCAAACATTTTCTTCTCTTTATTTTTTTCCCTCTTGCTTACAGATGTAGTTGAATATAGATAAAGAACAGGGCTGCCAGGGTGTATTTGCTTCCTTGGTTCACTGACTATTGAAGTCTTGCACACATGCACATACATGCACGCTTGTTACACACACACACACACACACACACACACAAGCACATTGTTATAGCTAGTTTTAATGTCTTTTCCTTTGATTTCAATTGTGTACACGTAATTCCTTTTAATAACATGCATTAATTGTCATTTCCATGTTTTGTGTTTATTTTTTTTACCCAGACTCACGTGAGTCTGTCAAATATTCTTTGGGGGACAAATATTTCAGGAGCTACTAAATGTTTGCTAAAAAACAATCATTCTTTATAACAAAAGAGACAAGTTCTGCAGCAATAGTAATGTCCTTGCCTTTGTATTTTATTTTTAATGCAAATATTTTAAAATTCATATCTTGTTACTTCTACAATATGGCGTATATGTCATCATAAAACTTATGGAAGTGCATACTTCTCCATTGAACATGTCTGGGAGGACTCCAAAACTGGAACATTTCAAACCTCATCAGGAATACAAGAAGGAGTAAATGAGAACCCCAGTCTGTTTAATCTCTTTCTGGACTGTCCTATGCATATTTTTTTTATTTTTTTTTAATCATATCACCCCAAGCAAGGCCAGAGGCCACTATCATGCAAGGGGTTAAAGAAGGGTTGGAGGAAGAGCAGATAGGAGTGGCAAGGGAGGGGATGTGGAGAAAGAGAAAGACAGTGGGTCGATCAAGGCAAGGGGGCCACAAAAGATCCGGAGCGAGAGCAGATAGGAATGAAAAATGAAAGGATGTGGAGAAGGGAAGTGGATAGATCAAGGCAACTGGAGATGTCGATTGACGCTACACTTAAACTGTTGGAGATTGTATTTGTCAGGGAAACAGTAATACAAGCACAGATGTGAAGAGATGGGCACTGATTATTTAAGCCTTCCATGCCACATCCTAAAAGAATGGAAAACATTGTTCATACTTTCCCTTCTGAGACCAACGTACTGATGATGAGATGGGGCTATGCCTATGGCATAGGTATTCCTAGATGGGATAAGAATAATCTTGAAAAAAAAATCAACATTCTCTACCAAGTGTTCCAAGAAATAGGACTCAAGATAAACCTTTTCAAAACAGAAACTCATAATCTCAAATTGGAATGAAACTTTAGTGGAAAGTTTGGTGGTTACCATTTATTTAATGGTGTTCACGGCCCAAATCAATGCATACAAATTTTTACTCTACGAATATGTTAAGCAAAATGCAAAAACAAGAGAAAACAACAAGAAACATTTGTGATAAAAGACAAAAGGCAAATATTTGAATAACAAGTAATTTTCAATATATTTTTGTAATGAAAATATTTTACAAAAGTGTAATGGATTTTTTTTAGGTGAAATCTTGTTAGTTTAATCTATGTTGGATACAGGTTTGGTGAAAGATTAAATTTTGTTAATGAGTTCTAATTTGAAAGGATGTTTGTTAGAATCCGTTATTGAAGATTCTGTAAATTAATTGCAAGAGAAAAATTTACATTTAAGAATTTACTCTTTACATTATTCAGACTATTGTCCTCATCTTTGTCACCATATTTATTACAGCGTTTTGGTCATGGTTAGAATGTCGAACTGAACCCTTTATTTCGCTCACTGGGTTAGACTGTTTTAGTTCCACGTACCATATCTAATGGATGTCAGTTATCAGTTATCTACTGCTTAATTCCCTCTCCAAGTTCTCCACCGCCTTAAATAGGTATTGAACTCCCACTCTTTGGGTCCTGTCACTGGATCTAACTAACGCCTTTATCCTCTGTGCCATGTGTCCTTGAGGACATCTGTGTAAGAATTTCTGGGTATTATAAACCTAATGTCTTCAGCATTCATTTTTTACCAGTGCCCATTTGCAATTTTTTTTTGCTGTTATCATTGCATGTTTCTACCAGAGCTCATATTGCAATTTTTGTTGTTATTATCGCTTTTCTCTGGCACTCCTTATTACTGGTCCCCATATTGTATTCATATCTATGCTTGGTCAGCTCAGGAGATTTTTGTGGCCTAGCATATATGCTGATTCCTTAAGTTTACGAATTTTCCAATGGTGTTCCTTGTCTATGATCTCAAACTGATCCCACAGAGGGTGGTGATCTCCCTTTTTTCTCCATATATAGTCAGCCACGCCTGATTTTTCCACTTCCCCTCGTGTTACAGCTTTCTGGTGTCCTTGAAGCCTTACCTTAAGGGTGTGTCCTGTCTCCCCTTTATATTTCTTTCCGCAGGTGCACGGGATAGCATACACACAGTCTTTAGTCATGTTCTCCTCTATGGGGAATCTTACTCGAGAGAGATATCTGTGAAGTGTCGTCCAGCTTTTGAAGGTTGTCCTGATGTTATATGGACCGCAGATCCTTTGTATTTTCTCTGATAACCCCATCACATAAGGAAAGCAGACTGTTTTTTGAGTGCTGTTGTCCTCCTCTTGTACCCACCTATCCCAGTTTTTTTGGGCTGCTGCCATGTACCCAGGGTAGTTGTTACGTTGTAGGGTACTAATTATACTGACCAATTCTTTATCTAATGTCTCTGGGTCACCACTTATGACTTTTGCTTGGTGTTGTAAGCAACGGACGATCCCTTTCTTTACGCTGTAATGTAAACCAACATTCACCGGACAGTATCTCAATTTCAACTCCCACCAACCATACAGCGTAAAGAAAGGGATTGTCCGTTGCTTACAACTTTTCAACTCTTCAGACCGACTCCTTGCACCTTACAGTCTGAAGAGTTGGGATCAAAATCTCAATCTTAATGAAATAAATATCACCATGGCTTTTTTGAAGAATTCATTTTCTTTATAATAATTATTATTATTGCTCTGTCTTTGAAATTGACCTCTCCCTGGATCTCTATCCTTTTGAAATTATCCATATGGATTACCAAATATTATCATTATATATATATATATATATATATATATATATATATATATATATATATGATAGGATAAGGAACAAATAGAAAACGTTTATAAGTCTAACATGTTTTTCCGTTATTAAAGCTTCATCAGAGAAATAACTAGTAGTTTAGATATGGAGAAAAAAGAGAAAAAAATCCAACTTATGGCCATTTTTGTTCTTGTGTGTTACAAGTAAGTTTCCAATGTTTTATGTACATAGATGCAGGCTTTTAGATTTTTTGATGTCTTGCCAATGTAACTATCAGGTTGGTGCAAAAATAATGTCGTTTTTTGACGTTCAACTTCATGTGAGAAAACGACATTATTTTTGCACCAACCTAATATTTCTATATTGCATGCACTAAAATTAATGTTTTCTCTTTTCTTTCTTTTTACTGCACATCTCATTCTCTGATGAAGCTTTAATAAAAGCAAAACATGTTAGATTTATAAACGTTTCCTATTTGTTGTTTACCCTATCAATCTGTCATATTCCGGTCTGTATTTAATCTGTATTTATAACAAAATCTTATATTTTTCCTGTTGTGGTAGGATCCACCTAATTTGCATAGTGGAGTACCGACCATATAAATATGGTTGGTACCGGGAAGAGAGGGGAGGAATCAGGAGATTCAACCAGAGACTCTGCCCGACTGCAACTCAGTCAACACATTCTCCAGGAACGGTCTTCCCAGGAATATACAAAAGACTATATGTAAATATTGTGTACACTTTCTTGTTTCAATACATTTTGTTCTAAGTACATTTTGTGTTGCATTATTATTCCATCCATTAGTCAAGTTTCAACATTTCCCCAAGAAAAATCTTATATTTTTTAGTCATGAGCAATGCCAGCTCAGGAAAAATACAAGATTTCATTATTTTAAACATTCACAAATACATACAAATGCAATCCATTTTTTTGCCTTCTATCTGATGAAGCCTAATTGGTGAAATGCATAGTCAGATGTTTTTTTTTCAAAACAATATACTTTCAATTGTCAATAATTTATAACTCTGTCAGGATAATATACCCAAATTTGTAACATATATATGATTAATGCAAATAGAATTTGTCACTTAACTGATTGATGTTATATTCAGCACCTCAACTCCAGAGTTTCACAGACAAACCTTTTTGTAATTCACACACACACACACACACACACACACACACACACACACACACACACACACACACACAAGAGAAAAAAAATCAATCTAACATCAATAATAAGAAAACCCCAGCTAGCACATAAATTACATCAGTAGTATAAAAAAATTACAAAAAACGTTCGCCTACAAAACTCTGTACTCGAGCAACCCCAAACTATACTTAGTTCTCAGGCACCCACTTTGCTAAGAGATATTTTGAAAGATTCTAAAAAGAATAGTGCTAGATAAATTTAAGAACAATAATGATTTATATTCCCTCTACATAATAGTAAACACTACTTTGATTTAGGGAAGTAATAGTAAATTTGGTGTCACTATTTTATGAAGGTAGAATAAAATTCAATGTGGAATCAGGCCAAGATAACCAATTTGGGTGATCAATTGAAAAGTTCTGTAGAAATTAATTACAGTCTGCAGAAGTTGAAGTGGCATAGACTCTACAGACATTAGAAGTTAAAGTGGCAAAGGTTCCACAGACAGAAGTGAAAAAAAAGAGAAATTTTAACCAGCTTATATTTGGTTCATTGGACAAATACAAGCTGGAAGGAAGGGAGACAAGCCTACTGCTGCTTGGACCCATCCATTAAGTTTGGGGAGGGGAAATAACTGAATTAGGGGGCTCAAGTTGGATCACCTGATGGTAAAGTCCAGTATGATACTTGTTTGATAGATTGCTTTATAGTATGTATCAAGATACTCCTTGGGAATATAATAGCAGGCTAGGTGGAAGAAATTGAATGTTCTTGGTAATGCAAAACAGGAATTGTGCTAGAGTTTGGAAATGAATAAAAAATGAGATTATGAAGCAAGTCGTAGTAATAACAGTCAAGAAATAGTTATTATTACATGTAAAAGGGTGTGTGCTGGACTGAATGGGATAATTTGGAAGAAGTTAATAATAGTTTAGAGGAATTTACAGTTGTTATATATCGGCAGAAGTTGTCCAGTCTTTAATTTCCAGTCTCAATAGAGTCCAAAAATATCTATGCAACCTTGTGAGTGATGGATTATTTTCCACCCTATAACCCTTTCCCACAGATGAAGCATTGCATGCCTCTTGCCACTGCTATGGCTAAGTGTGCATACCAACAACACTCCTTAGGTTCACCAGTTCTAACCTTCACAACTAGGAACCACCATGCCATGACACTGTAGGGAACTACCCTCATTTCCCTCATATTTCATTGAACAGATGTAAGTTTCACTGAAACAACTTTTTCCCATTAACTGCTACTTTGTGGAACTGACTCCCAAGAGGATGCCTCCCCGATCTCTACATTCTCAACCTGTTGAAGTCTAGCATTAGACATTCTCTTCCCCACATCATCATACACTGTGTCAATCACATTTTACTTTGTAACCTACCTCAAGTGATTCTTGGCTTTTGTATAGGATGAAGATTATTGTGAAAAAAAAAAAAAAATGAAGACATGACTAAAATACAGAATTATTACCAAGTGTGGAAAACAGAATTTTATTATTGTTGTGGCCAGGAATAAAGACACAAGGAGAGGAATTGAGTTAAACAAATATATTAACAGAAACAGTAATACAAACATATACAAACGTGAGTGTTACAGCAAGAATGTTTGGTCCGACTGTCAGAGCTGACTGCTGGAAATTCCTGCTCCAAAAGGCAGTACCTGCTCCTATTTATAGCTGGTAGAGTCCATGCATGCATGGGTAAATTACCATAACAATTATTAAATAATAAATATTTTTTTCTGTTCTTATTACTATAACCATTATTTTTAGTGGGTATGTGTATTTGAGTTTCTACCCCAGATTTTTATTTTTTTTAAACAGCGAAATTAATAACAACTACTAAAGAAATGTGCCTCAAACAGAAACCAAACACATGTTCCCTTTGCCATCAGGGAACACTTCTATAGCTGAAACATGCCTTTACCAATTTGGCTAAAGAGGCTGCGATGAATGAGGATGGTTTGAATTACTTATTTAAGGAATGCAACATTTCTCACTGGGACTACAAATCTATCGGCAAGCTTCAGTTTTGTACACAAAGCATAAACAACAGTAATTTTTTAATGGATATTTTTATCTGACAATATTTCTTAGTACTAAAAATGTTATTTTTAATGGGTGCATGTATTTGAGTATTAGTTATTTAAGGAATGCAAGTATATGTAGTCACTAAGAATGTTCATTGTAATAAGAAATAATGTCGGATAAAAATCCATTCAAAAATATTTTCTCTTTCTTCTCCAGCACATTTTTTCTATTTTGGCTCTTAATAGTACCATTTTCTTTATTATTGTATTTATTAAATTTACCAATGTTCAAAGCTTATCATTTTATATACCCTAATGAGTAATTAAAGAAAAAAACATGGTATTATGTAATATAAATTATTAATCTATACTAGTATATGTAGTAGTTGTTATTAATGTTGATGTTGCCAATAACACTACAAAGATTACTATTAATGCAGCAATCAGTATTACTAAGATCATCTCAATGTACAATGTCACCCCATTTGTAAGTTTGGTTCAAGTAGTAAAGGCAAAAACTGCATGTTAATGTCTGAAGCTCTACTCCATGTGATGAACTGGTTAAATTAACTACCACAAATTGATATTTGATTACTCTCTGCAGTCAGTCTACTAAACACGGCATCTACTGTATTTCTGAAATATAAATATTCAACAATAACATTTTCCTTAGTTTTAACATTGGTATAATTTCTTCTATTAACACAGCAAATATTATCTTCCATGATTGTTGTTATAATTATTATTACCATCATAAACAGTAGTCTTATTCTCCCCACTGATTTTGCTATCTTTATTAATTCAGCTAACATTATTAACAGTATTGTCATTTTCATTAAAATATTATTTGCTCTGTTTTTGAAAATGATATATTCATATGCATATAAGACCTTTTAAAATAATACCATCACTGATATGTTTTCTGTTATTATCAGCATTATTGACCATTTAAGCTTAAAATCAAGCCCATCCTTTAAATTAAATTATTCTCCGATGTCTTTTTATTTTTTAAGCAGTGATAAATTATAATTAACTTTTAAGTGGATTAGAAAGATGGCAGTTGAAGCATTATGGCAGGGGGGACAACTCAGCACAAATGAATGCAGCCATCAATCATTTGTAACCTGAATTGCGTTATCTATAAATTAAATTAGGAATAAATCAATATTTTCCTTATATTCAAAAATTATGAATGAGCAATCCATTTTCTTTCCAGATTCTTTCTATAGAAATACACTAGCAGCAATAATTATAACTATAAGTATGAAAGACCATTAGGATAATGGTATGAGAAAAAAAAATAGAAATCAATTTGTTATTTTAAAATATATATCTAAATATTAAAAATTAAGTGCGTAGTTAAAATCCCTGAAAGTGACTGAACACAATATGTAAGATCATTTTAAGACATGTTATTAAAAAATGTAAGTTTTTTTAATGTTGACTTTTTAAGCTTCTGATGGTTGCTTTATTTTTATTCTATTCTATCAAGAAAAACAAAGATTAAAATAAAATATAATAAGTAGAATTTTGTGCAAAATTATTCAAGTATTAAACTAAAAACTTGTTTTCTATTCCTTTTATTCTAATTAGTTGCAGCCACAAATATACTTTATTGAGATATCTTCTAATTAACAAAGTGATATTGTCATTGGGTTCATTTATCCACTTTCCAGTGTAATAATTAAAAATACATCAATTTAGGTTTCTGTCATGAATTAACAAAATCATCCCTCTGAGTGTACGTGATCAGAAATAAACAATAATCAATCCAGTATTTCAATAGACTTCAGAATTATTAATTATTAATCCACTTGATTTAAATGGTAATAGTTTTTAGTCTAGAGTCTTCTTTGTTTATATATGCCATGTCCCTTCAGGATGTAGGCAATCATGGCTCTCCCCCTCCTTCTATTCCCTGCAGCTCTCAACAAGTTCCTTACCTCTGCCACTTCCTCCAGACCACGTTCTGTCATCCATTTGCTTAAGTCCGCCGGGTATGTCACGCGTTGTTTTACCTTGTCTCTCTTTCCCTCCATTTGACCCGTGAGTATCAGATTCTCCAGGCCCTCCTTCCTCATTATGTGTTCCAGAAACTTCAGCTGCCTTTTCTTGGTATTAAGTATAAGCCTCCTCCATGTTTTCAACCTCTCTAAGACTTCATCATTGCTCACACGCTCGGTTCATGATATCCTTAGCATCATTCTGTAGAACCACATCTCTGTCGCCTTGAGTCTCTTCTTCATCTTTGAGGAAATCATCCAACATTCGCTGCCGTAAAGAAGGACGGATGTCACGTAACAGCTCAGTATTCTTTTCTTTGTTACTGTGGTAAAAATAAAGGAACTCTCTAATCTTTCCCTGACTTTCCAGGACTGATTGATTTCTCCCTGTTTTCGTCTTTCTCTCTTTACAAGGTAGTCGGCCATTTTCTTCTTACGGTTCGCTAACGGAGTAGATTTCTAGTGGAATAAAGCTTCACTCAAGCTATATGGACTCAGCCTTGTTTCACTTCCTCTCAAACTCTTTTTATAACAGTTACCAAAGAAATCCTCCTGTTTCGCAGTACTCTGCCCAGCTTTTGGAATGCATCTTTCGCCATATCAATATCTCTACAGATCTCAGTGTCGCACTTACTGTCCTCTTCCAGATGCTTCCCAGATATTTAAACTTTAGCGTCTGCTTGATTCTAGTGTTCTCGACCTGAACATTGCATTTCGGGCCATGCACTCTGTCTTCTTGTAGTTTATGCTTAGTCCTTTCTTCTCACCCTCCATCGCTACATTCTGTAGGAGATTTTGTAATTTCTTTTCCGTGTATTTATAATATATTGTAGAATCGTCCGTATTTTTCCACTCAACCCGTTTAAAGGTGGAATTTTCCATAAGAGCTAGTTTCGACCAATCAACACCACACATTGCGAAACTCGGCTTATTATTGGTCGAGACGCCCCCAGGATAATTTTTGCCGCCAATGCGCTGGGAGCCGATCTAATCTTCGCAGAGTAAATAAAAGGACAAATCTCAGTCCAATTCACCAGTCGGCAATTCACTCTCAGAGAGATTTCTACAGAGATCCACGCGTGTCTACATTTTGACTTAAAGGACTTTTCGCGCGTTAACACCTGACTCAACCTTCAACCTCTTTCTCTCTCTCTCTCTCTCTCTCTCTCTGAAACCTTTGTACGTTTCTAAAAAAGTGTTATCTACACTACTAAAAACAAACTGTGGTGGCACGGAGCAAGCGAAGGACCGGATATTAACCCTCAGAGGTTTAGACAGCAAATGACCAATACTGGTCTCTGCGCACCCGGCTCCACGCAGAATTTCCGGTGGAAAACTAAAAAGAAATAAAAAGAATGATAAGCAATTTTCCACCAATTAAACAGCTCCGCGCCATACCCAACAGTTTGTTTCAGCAGACACATAAATAGAGGCACACATAAATAGAGCGATAAATTCACTTCTAAGACAGAAAGCTTTGAAGTACCGTCAGTGAATGTCGCTACGCTTTTCTCACCCGTCAAACCCGATGCCTTCAGCCTTCCTTCACCAACGGAGATATCAAAGGACTCCTACCAACCCATTGACCTCACCTTTCATCTCCTGTGACCAGCACGTCATGAACTTAAGTATTAACAAAAGACACTTATATTCTTTTAATAATCGGATTTCTCTTCTATGAATGAACATTTTGTAACGGACTTTGTGCGTGTAAATCAAGAAACATAGTACTATTCATTGATGTTGCATTTAAATACAAAGTGTTTTTGATATACCCTTCTCTTTCGTATGTTATTTTGTTTATGTTATGGTGACCTCAATTTGATCGCTTGTTGAACCTTTAGGCCAAACTAGCGGCTGTCCCGAAGGACTGCTACTATTTATCTACCTTCTGATACAAGCAACAATTAACAACGAGAACTCTACCCCCCCATCACCATAAGTGGTGACACCGACGTGATTTTAACACATATATATACACGCACGCACAAAAAAAAAAAATTGAACTGTCACAAAATTAGAATTTTTATTCAACACAAACCAAAAACATGGCAGATGACGCTGAAGAAACTACAATTAATCAAAACCAACCAATCCAAGCTGTTGCGATAAAACCACCAAACTTCATTGAATCAAACGTAATAGCTTGGTTTGCGATAATGGAGGCGCAATTTAATATTGCAAATATAAGACAGACCAGTCAAAAAATTTTTAACACTTTGGCAGCTCTCCCTGTGGACGTAGTAGGAAATATACAGCCAACTATACTGCAATCAAAAGATTACGACGCACTAAGAGAAGCAGTGACGGGCGCTTACGAGAAAACAAAACCAGAGATGCTGGACAAATTAATGTCGTCATCGACTGTAACAGGTCGTCCCTCAGTATACCTGAATGAACATATGTCATTAGCAAGCCGAATTGGCGTAGGGGACGATATCGTACGTCACAAATTTATTCAAGCCCTACCTCACTCCATTAAACCAGTGGTAGCGGCACAAGTCGATTTAGACACAGATCGCCTTGGAAGAATGGCGGATGACTTACTATTATATTTTAACAAACAAGACACCGCACATATTCGACAGATTTCGGGGAAGCAAAGGGATGAACAGCAAAATAAAAATGAAACTAAAAGGATACATGGCTGTTCCCACAGTGAAAATGAATTCCCTACCAGTGTTCGCCCTTTTAACAAGGACCAAAAACCTCTAATTTGCCGAGCGCATTTATACTTTGCGGAACGTGCAAAATTTTGTAAGCCGTGGTGCAGATGGCCAAATAAACGGAATGTTCAAATGCAACCCAACTCTCGCCCAAATTCACCAGTTCCTCGTGAGATTTCGGAAAACTAACTAGGCGAGAGGTGTTAGCTTCCATTTCCTCGCCGCTTCTCATTGTAGCCGCACGGTTAGGAGCTCAAAGTTTAAATTTTATTGTGGATACAGGAGCTGCCGTATCTATACTTCCGAAGAGATATTTAAGCGGAGCTGTAACATACCCAACCAATATCTCTTTAGTGTCTGCCAACGGTCAAAAGATTGAATGCTCAGGACAAGCAGTACTGAATCTAACACTACGGAACCTCAGACGAGAATTTACCTGGACATTTATAATAGCCGAAACTGCTCAGCCACTCCTAGGATACGATTTCCTAAACCATTTCGGGCTAATGGTGGACTGCACAAACAATAAGCTGATTGATAAAATGACTAATAGACAATCTGATGCACATCCATCGTCTATTATCATGAATATAGATTTAGTACCGAATAAAGATGCTAACAAAATGGTACGAGCAATTCTGGAGAAATACCCAAACTTAATTTCTCCTCATCGCGACACGAATGCAACAAAACCAAAGATATTCCATAGAATAGAAACTGGTAGCAACCCTCCTACTTTCTCCAGAGCCAGACAATTATCAGCTCAGAGATATGAAATTGCAAAAGAGGAATTCAAGAAACTCCTAAAGGCAGGAATAATTTCCCCTTCAAACTCTGAATGGAGTTCAGCCTTACATATGGTACCGAAGTCAGACGGCACATATAGACCTGTTGGCGATTACAGACATTTAAATACCATAACAAAAGCCGATCGATATCAAGTCCCAAATATAAATTCCTTGTCTTCGAAGCTTCATAATAAGAAGTTCTTTTCAAAGATAGACCTGTCGTCTGCTTATCATCAGATACCTGTACATCCGGAGGATGTTTGCAAGACAGCCATCTCTACCCCTTTTGGGTTATTTGAATATAACTATATGCCTTTCGGACTACGGAACGCATCATGTACTTTTCAGAGAATGATGGACAATATCTTTCGTGATACTGATTATACCTTTGTATATATCGACGATATCCTTATATTCTCAGAAGATGAAGAAACTCATTCCAAGCATATCGACCTAGTACTACAAAAACTGAGTGAGTACGATTTTAAAATTTGTCTCTCCAAATGCATATTTAGTGCTAATGAATTAGACTTTTTAGGATTTCATATTTCTGCTAGTGGTCTCAAACCCAGTGCTAAAAAGTTGAATGAATTAAGTGAATTTCCTCAACCAAACGATTCCAAATCACTACGCCGATTCATCGGAATGGCAAATTTTTACAGAAAACTTGTGCCAAATTTCAGCGATATCATACTACCTCTCACGGAAAAAATACGTTTAAACCAAAATTCCAAGTCATTAACCCTAACAAAGGAAGAAATTGAATCTTTCGAAAATATGAAAAAGTCTTTATCAAATGTAACTGTTTTGGCTTTCCCCAGCTCGAAAGCTAACAACTATCAACTTGTAACAGACAGTTCGAATTATGCGGTGGGTGCAGCACTTCATCAAATGATTGATAATCAACCCATCCCCATAGGTTTCTTTTCAAAGAAATTATCCCAAACCCAACAAAAATATTCTACTTTTGACAGAGAACTACTAGCTGCCTATCTAGCAGTACTCCATTTTAAACATTTAATAGAAGGCAGAAATGTAATGTTACTGACGGATCACAAACCACTTTGCAGTGCTTTTAAAAGCCAGTCTTCCTTAAAATCAGATAGACAACAGCGTCACCTCTGTTTTATCAGCGAATATGTAAATGACATTTCACATATAAGAGGTTCACAAAATATAGTAGCTGATTGTTTATCACGACCTGTCAACGCGATCACTATTGATATATGTGACTTACAAGAAATAATGAAGCATCAAGCTACTGACAATGAAATTCAGGCATTCAAAGATCAACTGAAACCATACACAATAAATCAAAACGAAACCATATTATGTGACACGACATTACCTTTTCCACGACCTTTTGCGACTGAAAAGCTCAGAAAATCGGTATTTGACAGTCTGCATAATCTATCACATCCAGGAATAACATCTTCAAGAAAAATAATAAAATCCAGATACTATTGGCCGAAGATGGACAAGTCAATAAAAACCTGGTGCACAGAATGCCAGCACTGCCAACAAGCAAAAATAATAAAACACACAAAGAGCAAAGTAAATCCATTTGAATTACCTTCCAGTCGTTTTGAAACGGTGCATGTGGATATTGTCGGTCCCTTACCACCAGTAAAGAACCAAATTGACCCTTATTTTTCACCATATCGATATTTATTAACATGCATTGATAGAAATACGAGATGGATAGAAGCATGCCCAATAACAGAAATTACGGCAAAGTCAATATCAACGGCTTTTGTCAATCTGTGGATCTCCCGATTCGGGGTTCCTCTTCATGTCGTTACGGACAGAGGAAGCCAATTTGAATCCGAATTATTCTCAGAACTATCAAAAATAATAGGCTTCCACAGATTACGAACAACGGCGTACCATCCGCAAACGAATGGATTAGTTGAGCGAGCACACAGAACTTTAAAAACGGCTATTATAGCCAGGAAAGAATCGTGGTTGTCAGCTCTTCCTATCGTCCTTTTGGGAATGAGGATAACACCTAACGAATCAAACTATTCTTCATTTACTGCAGTAACAGGGAGTCATGCACAAGTCCCCCGATTGTTAATTGACTCTATCAAGAACGAGAATAGTGAAATGACAAACTCGCACGTTAAAATTCTAGCCGACGAGATGCAAAAATTTGACATGGACAAATTATCCAGGGGACACCTGCATACAATACCTAATTCTTACATTCCAAAAGATTTACAAACATGTAAAAGTATCTGGCTAAGAACAGACAGAGTAAGAAAGCCATTGGAAGCTCCATACACAGGTCCATTCCAAGTATTAAGTCGTCATGAAAAATATTTTACTATTAAAAGATCGGATGACGTACATAGTAATGTTTCAATAGATAGACTAAAACCTGCATATATTTCTGAAAATATAAAATCAAAAGATTCCATTGGATCAAGACCGGATTTGGATAACTCCCTATCTTGTTCCGAAGAAACTAATGATAACAAACCAGAAACTAGAACGAAGTCCGGTAGAACGGTTAAATGGAAGAAAGAAAACACATATTTTTATTACTAAAAAAAAACAAAAAAAAAAACAAAAAAAAAACAACAACAACAACTCCGTTTACTGGGGCGAAAGTTATGTGGTGGCACGGAGCAAGCGAAGGACCGGATATTAACCCTCAGAGGTTTAGACAGCAAATGACCAATACTGGTCTCTGCGCACCCGGCTCCACGCAGAATTTCCGGTGGAAAACTAAAAAGAAATAAAAAGAATGATAAGCAATTTTCCACCAATTAAACAGCTCCGCGCCATACCCAACAGTTTGTTTCAGCAGACTGACTCTGATCCGAAGGGCACACATAAATAGAGCGATAAATTCACTTCTAAGACAGAAAGCTTTGAAGTACCGTCAGTGAATGTCGCTACGCTTTTCTCACCCGTCAAACCCGATGCCTTCAGCCTTCCTTCACCAACGGAGATATCAAAGGACTCCTACCAACCCATTGACCTCACCTTTCATCTCCTGTGACCAGCACGTCATGAACTTAAGTATTAACAAAAGACACTTATATTCTTTTAATAATCGGATTTCTCTTCTATGAATGAACATTTTGTAACGGACTTTGTGCGTGTAAATCAAGAAACATAGTACTATTCATTGATGTTGCATTTAAATACAAAGTGTTTTTGATATACCCTTCTCTTTCGTATGTTATTTTGTTTATGTTATGGTGACCTCAATTTGATCGCTTGTTGAACCTTTAGGCCAAACTAGCGGCTGTCCCGAAGGACTGCTACTATTTATCTACCTTCTGATACAAGCAACAATTAACAACGAGAACTCTACCCCCCCATCACCATAAAACTACTACTTAAGCATTAATATATAAAAAAATACGGTCCAAAACAAAAACATACAAAATTCAGCAAAAAAATCTCGCAACTACATTACTTTAAAATTTATCTCTCGATAAATTTTCCTTAAATTTTTATGTGAACACTTTTCCTAAACAAAGGAACATTCATGAACTTTGAGTTCATAAAATACTTAATTCAACTTTTCTTCATACATTCAAGTATTTCAACTGAAACACAACTTTTTCCAAAATTGTATTGTAATTTATTTGTACATAAATATTCAATGTTTGTTTCTAATTGAATTCACGGCTACCTTTGTTTCTTCGTTCAATATTGCCTTTGAGATTTATTCCATTTGTATGTCTACGCTGAAATTGTTGTGATTAATATGAAGAACATGCTTTTCACGTTTATTATCACAAACCTAAAACCCTTCTGATTACACACTAATTCATAGCATTCCCAACAATATAAAAAAACATGCTCTTCATCAGGACACATAAAATATAAAAATAATCTTATAATAGAAAAAGAAGAGATACTTCAAGATAGAAAAATACACAAGACAACTCTTTCATGACAACAAAGGAGAGAAACCGCAATGCATAAAAATGTGGAAGGACTTAAGCTAAGAACATTACTGGCCCAAACGAACATAAACAGAGCAGCAGAACCAAATGGAATTATAATAGAAATGCCATAGATGACTTCAGGATTGAAAATATTACTGAAACAATAAATTAAATACGTGTCAGTGGTAAAATGCCAGAAGACCTCAGTAGATCTATCTTCATAGCAATGTCAAAGAAGCCAGGTGCAAATGAATGCAAACTCCATCAGAAAATCATGTTAATGAGATACGAAACCAAGCTTAGAATTCCAATGAACAGAACTTGTTGAGGGAATTAGACAGAAAATAGCACAAGAACAGTGTGGCTTTGTTCAAGACACTGGCACAAGAAATACTGTCTTTATGATCAGAGCAACCAATACAAATGCAAAAAAGACCTATACTAATGTTTCATAGATTACACAAAAGTATTTGATAAGTCATAAGACAAAAACCTGTTTATTTGGGAAAGATATTAGAATAACAAGTAACATCTGCCAGCATGTGGATAGAAAAATAATTAAGTACACAAAAATAGAAAGAAACGCATGACGGGATACATCTTCGCACTAGATTTATTTAAATTGTAGTAGTAGGCTAAGTTTAATAAATAAAATAAAAGTATGTCTTAAATTCCCTGAAAAGTATCATCCACTTATCACCACCTTAACACCTCATTAATATTAACAAAGTCATCCTTAAGGACAAATCAATCAACTAAATTTGTTTCTGAAATCATATACTTGGATAAACAAAAGATCAAATACCCTGAACTAAAGTAACGGACAATCCTACGCGCACTCACTGCACTCCCTGACTACTTACCGACCTCAAATAAACCCATGAAAAGAAGGCTTCGATATCAGTTCTTTTTACCGTTTCGCTAGAAATTGGGACAGGCTGATCCACTTCTCTAACCACCAAAGAACTAATCAGGATGACTGCCTTTTACAAAGAAGGAGGAGGTCTCTCTCTCTCTCTCTCTCTCTCTCACACACACACACTATCTCTCTCTCTCTCTCTCTGTTCCAACGTATCCCAAACCCAACAAAAATATTCTACTTTTGACAGAGAACTACTAGCTGCCTATCTAGCAGTACTCCATTTTAAACATTTAATAGAAGGCAGAAATGTAATGTTACTGACGGATCACAAACCACTTTGCAGTGCTTTTAAAAGCCAGTCTTCCTTAAAATCAGATAGACAACAGCGTCACCTCTGTTTTATCAGCGAATATGTAAATGACATTTCACATATAAGAGGTTCACAAAATATAGTAGCTGATTGTTTATCACGACCTGTCAACGCGATCACTATTGATATATGTGACTTACAAGAAATAATGAAGCATCAAGCTACTGACAATGAAATTCAGGCATTCAAAGATCAACTGAAACCATACACAATAAATCAAAACGAAACCATATTATGTGACACGACATTACCTTTTCCACGACCTTTTGCGACTGAAAAGCTCAGAAAATCGGTATTTGACAGTCTGCATAATCTATCACATCCAGGAATAACATCTTCAAGAAAAATAATAAAATCCAGATACTATTGGCCGAAGATGGACAAGTCAATAAAAACCTGGTGCACAGAATGCCAGCACTGCCAACAAGCAAAAATAATAAAACACACAAAGAGCAAAGTAAATCCATTTGAATTACCTTCCAGTCGTTTTGAAACGGTGCATGTGGATATTGTCGGTCCCTTACCACCAGTAAAGAACCAAATTGACCCTTATTTTTCACCATATCGATATTTATTAACATGCATTGATAGAAATACGAGATGGATAGAAGCATGCCCAATAACAGAAATTACGGCAAAGTCAATATCAACGGCTTTTGTCAATCTGTGGATCTCCCGATTCGGGGTTCCTCTTCATGTCGTTACGGACAGAGGAAGCCAATTTGAATCCGAATTATTCTCAGAACTATCAAAAATAATAGGCTTCCACAGATTACGAACAACGGCGTACCATCCGCAAACGAATGGATTAGTTGAGCGAGCACACAGAACTTTAAAAACGGCTATTATAGCCAGGAAAGAATCGTGGTTGTCAGCTCTTCCTATCGTCCTTTTGGGAATGAGGATAACACCTAACGAATCAAACTATTCTTCATTTACTGCAGTAACAGGGAGTCATGCACAAGTCCCCCGATTGTTAATTGACTCTATCAAGAACGAGAATAGTGAAATGACAAACTCGCACGTTAAAATTCTAGCCGACGAGATGCAAAAATTTGACATGGACAAATTATCCAGGGGACACCTGCATACAATACCTAATTCTTACATTCCAAAAGATTTACAAACATGTAAAAGTATCTGGCTAAGAACAGACAGAGTAAGAAAGCCATTGGAAGCTCCATACACAGGTCCATTCCAAGTATTAAGTCGTCATGAAAAATATTTTACTATTAAAAGATCGGATGACGTACATAGTAATGTTTCAATAGATAGACTAAAACCTGCATATATTTCTGAAAATATAAAATCAAAAGATTCCATTGGATCAAGACCGGATTTGGATAACTCCCTATCTTGTTCCGAAGAAACTAATGATAACAAACCAGAAACTAGAACGAAGTCCGGTAGAACGGTTAAATGGAAGAAAGAAAACACATATTTTTATTACTAAAAAAAAACAAAAAAAAAAACAAAAAAAAAAACAACAACAACAACTCCGTTTACTGGGGCGAAAGTTATGTGGTGGCACGGAGCAAGCGAAGGACCGGATATTAACCCTCAGAGGTTTAGACAGCAAATGACCAATACTGGTCTCTGCGCACCCGGCTCCACGCAGAATTTCCGGTGGAAAACTAAAAAGAAATAAAAAGAATGATAAGCAATTTTCCACCAATTAAACAGCTCCGCGCCATACCCAACAGTTTGTTTCAGCAGACTGACTCTGATCCGAAGGGCACACATAAATAGAGCGATAAATTCACTTCTAAGACAGAAAGCTTTGAAGTACCGTCAGTGAATGTCGCTACGCTTTTCTCACCCGTCAAACCCGATGCCTTCAGCCTTCCTTCACCAACGGAGATATCAAAGGACTCCTACCAACCCATTGACCTCACCTTTCATCTCCTGTGACCAGCACGTCATGAACTTAAGTATTAACAAAAGACACTTATATTCTTTTAATAATCGGATTTCTCTTCTATGAATGAACATTTTGTAACGGACTTTGTGCGTGTAAATCAAGAAACATAGTACTATTCATTGATGTTGCATTTAAATACAAAGTGTTTTTGATATACCCTTCTCTTTCGTATGTTATTTTGTTTATGTTATGGTGACCTCAATTTGATCGCTTGTTGAACCTTTAGGCCAAACTAGCGGCTGTCCCGAAGGACTGCTACTATTTATCTACCTTCTGATACAAGCAACAATTAACAACGAGAACTCTACCCCCCCCATCACCATAAAACTACTACTTAAGCATTAATATATAAAAAAATACGGTCCAAAACAAAAACATACAAAATTCAGCAAAAAAATCTCGCAACTACATTACTTTAAAATTTATCTCTCGATAAATTTTCCTTAAATTTTTATGTGAACACTTTTCCTAAACAAAGGAACATTCATGAACTTTGAGTTCATAAAATACTTAATTCAACTTTTCTTCATACATTCAAGTATTTCAACTGAAACACAACTTTTTCCAAAATTGTATTGTAATTTATTTGTACATAAATATTCAATGTTTGTTTCTAATTGAATTCACGGCTACCTTTGTTTCTTCGTTCAATATTGCCTTTGAGATTTATTCCATTTGTATGTCTACGCTGAAATTGTTGTGATTAATATGAAGAACATGCTTTTCACGTTTATTATCACAAACCTAAAACCCTTCTGATTACACACTAATTCATAGCATTCCCAACAATATAAAAAAACATGCTCTTCATCAGGACACATAAAATATAAAAATAATCTTATAATAGAAAAAGAAGAGATACTTCAAGATAGAAAAATACACAAGACAACTCTTTCATGACAACAAAGGAGAGAAACCGCAATGCATAAAAATGTGGAAGGACTTAAGCTAAGAACATTACTGGCCCAAACGAACATAAACAGAGCAGCAGAACCAAATGGAATTATAATAGAAATGCCATAGATGACTTCAGGATTGAAAATATTACTGAAACAATAAATTAAATACGTGTCAGTGGTAAAATGCCAGAAGACCTCAGTAGATCTATCTTCATAGCAATGTCAAAGAAGCCAGGTGCAAATGAATGCAAACTCCATCAGAAAATCATGTTAATGAGATACGAAACCAAGCTTAGAATTCCAATGAACAGAACTTGTTGAGGGAATTAGACAGAAAATAGCACAAGAACAGTGTGGCTTTGTTCAAGACACTGGCACAAGAAATACTGTCTTTATGATCAGAGCAACCAATACAAATGCAAAAAAGACCTATACTAATGTTTCATAGATTACACAAAAGTATTTGATAAGTCATAAGACAAAAACCTGTTTATTTGGGAAAGATATTAGAATAACAAGTAACATCTGCCAGCATGTGGATAGAAAAATAATTAAGTACACAAAAATAGAAAGAAACGCATGACGGGATACATCTTCGCACTAGATTTATTTAAATTGTAGTAGTAGGCTAAGTTTAATAAATAAAATAAAAGTATGTCTTAAATTCCCTGAAAAGTATCATCCACTTATCACCACCTTAACACCTCATTAATATTAACAAAGTCATCCTTAAGGACAAATCAATCAACTAAATTTGTTTCTGAAATCATATACTTGGATAAACAAAAGATCAAATACCCTGAACTAAAGTAACGGACAATCCTACGCGCACTCACTGCACTCCCTGACTACTTACCGACCTCAAATAAACCCATGAAAAGAAGGCTTCGATATCAGTTCTTTTTACCGTTTCGCTAGAAATTGGGACAGGCTGATCCACTTCTCTAACCACCAAAGAACTAATCAGGATGACTGCCTTTTACAAAGAAGGAGGAGGTCTCTCTCTCTCTCTCTCTCTCTCACACACACACACTATCTCTCTCTCTCTCTCTCTGTTCCAACGTATCGTGGGCTACGAACTCTGTTGTACGATAAGGATACAATTTGTATATGAAAGAAAATAAACCTTCCAAAACAATGTTCGCCCAGCGTTCCTTCATTCATAAAAACCAACATTCTGTGACAACCACACTGGCGACCACGAAGCGATACATAAATCCCAATGTGATAAGGAATTATTGGTGTATAAAAAATTTTTTTCAAGAGCGCGACGTGATATGGAAGTTCGGTCGTGAGTTGGAATTTACGGTACAGAGAAATTTTTTCTCACCTAGAGCAAAGCAAATCGAACAATATAACAACCAACTCCCAAAAATTGGAATCACCACACCTGACTACAACTGGAGTCAAGCTCTTTACTCAACTACAACTGGAGTCAACCTCTTCACCCGACTACAACTGGAGTCAACCTCTTCACCTGACTACAATTAGACTCAACCTCTACACCCGACTACAATTGGAGTCAACCTTTTCACCCGACTACAACTGGAGTCAATCTCTTTACCTGACTACAATTGGAGTCAACTTCTTCACTCGACTACAACTGGAGTCAACCTCTTCACCTGACTACAATTGGAGTCAACTTCTTCACTCGACTACAACTGGAGTCAACCTCTTCACTCGACTACAACTGGAGTCAACCTCTTCACCTGAATACAATTGAAGTCAACCTCTTCACCCGACTACAACTGGAGTCAACCTCTTCACCTGACTACAATTAGAGTCAACCTCTTCACCTGACTACAATTAGAGTCAACCTCTTCACCTGACTACAATTAGAGTCAACCTCTTCACCCGACTACAATTGAAATCAACCTCTTCACCTGACTACAATTAGAGTCAACCTCTTCACCCGACTGCAATTGGAGTCAACCTTTTTATCCGACTACAACTGGAGTCAACCTCTTCACCTGACTACAATTGGAGTCAACTTCTTCACTCGGCTACAACTGGAGTCAACCTCTTCACCCGACTACAATTTCATTCACAAGAAAACGACAAAAAACGTATTTTTTTAACGATACTAAAAAATATATACAGATAAAGAGACACTGAGTACAACCTTTTAGAACACAGCTTTATACTCAAAGGTACAAAAAGTGTATAATTTCAAAACGAAACAAATCGACAAAGCAGTGAACACACACACACACACACACACACACACACACACACACACACACACACACAAACACACACACACACACACACACAAACACCCCACACACAAAACAAACAAAAAACGAAAAAGTAAACGGTAACTAAATTTTACACACAAACTTTTGCTTTGTCCATACATATGTCGTGTCCACTAAAATATCTAATAAAATATGTAACATATTTCACAAAATAAACCTAATTATTATGCTAATTATAAACTTAATTATAAACTTATCAATTTTAAATATGAGAAGCATTTTCAGCCAACAATAGCTACATAAACATTTAAAACGCCAATAACATATTTATAAATCAATAACACGCAATAAAGTTCTTACATCTTAAAACACACCAATTAAACCGTACAATACAAAACCATAGAATAAAAATAAGAAAGGTTGTTTTATTAGTCATCATAATTTAGGTAGATACCGATAAAATATCGTGCGGACGTAGTAGTAGACATATTATGTGGCTTTTTAGAGCCTATTAGGAATAAATAAAATAATATAATTCTAGAGCCAATTTCTTAGGTACGCACGTTTATATTCTATCCAAGAATTCTATTAACAATCAAAAAATGGTATTACTCATGCAATACATTCAACCAACTTCTTGTATTCTTGTTGTTACATAAAATTTATGTTATTTGGTAATACTACATTGTCTTTCCTACTGGATTTTATTCTTTCAATGAAAGTCGTGGGGTTATTCTAAACAGTCAAATTACGAGCTGTTGCTGAAAGTCCCGCCTGTCCAGTAAAGACAGATTGAACTTCATGTGTCCAGCCATTCTAGGCCAAGCGCCTAACACCATCCGGGCACAGACGAGTTTATGGTCTGAATAGTCTAACAGGTGGAACGTGGGACAATCTAGCAAATCTAGATCAACCATTCTAATTAACATTCTATCCAGGTAGCTGGCTACCCGGAGAGACGGCAACTTAAGAGCCCCTGTCCACATATCGCTCCCCGGGTGATCGACCCGGTATCTATCAACGAGCCCAAACTCGTCGATCAGATCAACCAAGCTACGATTGCCCGATGATCTCCCGCTAGCTCCCCGCCCATTGTCTATTTTGGGGTCCAAGATGGCATTACAGTCCCCCATTAAGATTAAGTGCGACGAATCAACCAAGAATGGCTCCCTCCTGGTCGTTGGGCGCATAAACCGCAACGACACGAAACGAACAAGCGCCCACGGCAATATCGGCCACGATCAACTGCACTCCTCCACGCCGACATGGACAAGGTTCACACTCGCACCCAGGGAACGTTTTACTAACAAGGAATACCTCTGGTCAGCTAGTCCTCATGCTGAATAGACAATCTACGCAGTCGCATCTACACCGAAGGACAAGAGATCACGAAGAAGACGAACCGCCTTACCTCGATCTCTCAGGCACTCACATTCAAACTGGCTAACTTAATAGACATTTTAAGTTTTACGAGAAACTCCTTAAACACAGATTACGAAAATCTGTGGAGGTCAAGATCCCAACGGATTGTCCCAAACTATTGGTGTCAAATTCGGACGTAATTCGTCCTTCTGAGACAATGTCGCTGACGTCTGTGGGAAAGGTAAATTTTATAGCCCTATATATCTAACACTTTCGCCCCAACCCCTCAACTTCCGACGTCTTACTCTCTGGGTTGAGGTGTCTACTCGGTCTTAACCGAACTTAAGGGAGTGGCCGTAGGTCCCCTGAGAATCCGTAGATCATTCGACCGGGCCCCTGGTTTAACCCTGCTTCTTGTCCACGTTGTGTTTGGTTTGATCCAGCAAGCAGAAGTGATGTTCATCCATTCACGGTCGACTGAAGATGTAGACACGGCTGAATGCACAAAAAAAAAAAAAAAAAATATATATATATATATATCTACAGAAAGCCGGACAAACGGTTGAATTGTTAATGTCTTTTATATAGCAGAAAAGAATAGTATAGAAAAGGAACGGGTTGCAGAAAAGAAAAGTAATTGACGTAAAAATTCATACACTGGATTCGAGAGAGAGAGAGAGAGAGAGAGAGAGAGAGAGAGAGAGAGAGAGAGAGAGAGAGAGAGAGAGTTGTGTTTAACTTGTTGTTAAATCATCTCAGAACGATATACGACTCTTGCGATGGAGAGATAAAGATTTCTGTGCGCGGCTTAAAGTTTATAGTTGCGTTCCACCTCGGCAGTAGTAACAGTAGTAGTAATCTTCGTGGTAGCAGAAGCAGCTTTGCTTATATCAACAGTACATGTTATCTGACGCTTCGTTCCAATCTTTGACGTCACTTCCTCTCCAAGAATTATCTCCAGTCTCTCGTATATGAACAATGATCAACAAAACAAAAGAAAATACTTTGTGTAATTTCGTTAAAGGAGATGGGTGGCTTGTTCGACGTTTCCGTTCCCAGTGGTAGTAATAATAGTAGCAGTAGTAGTCTTAGATGTAATTCGCGTCTTCGTTCTTATATCAACAGCACATGTTAGCGGATGTTTTGTTCCAATTTCTGATGTTACTTTCGTACTTCTTCGACCCTTCAATTCAACTCTGCTCACTTTCAATCTCCGAAGACAGACGAGCCCAAAACTACCACTTTTTTCAGCATAACTACACGTTTATATAGATAAACCTGGCCGGTCATAATCGACCCTCGGCGCAACCACCTCGCACGTGATCATCACGAGGTTCTGCATCAACCAAAATCATGTGAATTCCAAAGTTCCTTATAGCTTACTAAGTTCTATTTATAATTTTAACTGATAAAAATAATTTCGACCATTTCTATTGTCTTTCTTCTGACCCAATTCCAAATGGGTACAACTTCTGCCCTACGTCAGATTTCCCGTCAGTAAACAAAAATGCTCTGATCTAATTTCACTACTCAGATTCACTCCAATTTCAATAAAAAACATATACCTGTGTGTGTGTGTTTCCCCGACTATCTTCTCTGTCACATTTAAGGAGGGATGGAGCAAAACCAGGACCCTCCCAGAACAATATTGACTCATTTTTTTGAGTTCCGGAGACAATCTGAGCTTTCCGGAAGCTTGGGAAAATTATCTTTGGCTCCTGCCAGATGGTCCCAAACCTTGAGGTTACCCCCGGTGTTCCTAATGACAGTGATTACAACGGGTGAACAAGAAATGTTTTTGGGTCCTCCATTGACTTCCTGTCAACAGAGGTGCATTTAAATAGAGGCCTCAAGAAGGCCCTTCTCTCAGAGGAAAGGTCCCCTTCGAGGGCCTCACTGTCCACATCACAAATTCTTTCCCTTTTGGGGAAATGTCTTTTTTCCTTCCTTGGGAAGGGTTGGAGGAAGGAGAAGGGGAAGACAAAGCCCTAGAAGGAGAGTAAGGGAGGATCCTGGTCTTACCTAGAGCGGTTTGTTGATCGCTTATTGATAGCGAAGCAGGCGTGAATTGAGTTCTGGTGGCTACATATGCCTTCTCCGCCTTACTCCGATCATTTCTCCTTTCCTTTTTCATGTATTTGAGATCCTGTTCCTCCTCTTCGTCCTTCTCCCTTTACAGCGATGAGGAATGAAGTGGAGGCATTTCCTCTACCTCTATAAATAAATCCAATTATGGTAGGTCTACCTCCACCTGCTTGGGTTGCTGTTTTTGCTGAATCTCCTGCTTCTTGCCTTCCGTCTGTTGCTGCTTGTATTGTGGCTGCCTCAGCTTTTCTGGCTGTCGCTACTGCTGCCTGTGTTGTTGCTCCGATTTTTGCTGTTGCTGCTGGTCTTTTGGTCTCTGTTACTGCTGCTTCAGCTGCTCCTGTGGCTGCCTCTGGGTGGATTTCACAGCAACTTTGCTTGGGACATCCTGCTGGAGAGGTGAAGTTGCCGCCTTGGCTATTCTCCTTTCTACCTCCGTTCATTCACCGGGACTACTGGGAGCCTTCCTGAGTGCATCCTCCTTGGGTTGTTCTGATGTTGCTGTCTGTGGCTGTGGTGCTGGATTCCTTCCCGGACACAACTTGACAAATGCCTACGGCTCTGCAAGACCAGCAGTGGGGACGGTGGCCCTCTACCATCACAAAAATGTTCCTGCCTCCACATGTTAGTACGTTTGGCATATTTCTTCCCGGTCAGCATTAACATTACCACAAAGTCGTTGGTCGCAATACCCACTATGCTTTTGACAGAGGATACCACAAGCCCATAGTTCGAAAAGAAGGCCCCCAGTGATGTACATGGGAACCTCATGCAAAATAATCCGTGTCTTCCGGGTACCCATGTACTCATTTTGAAGGCGAAGAGACTTGATGTTACCAGCTAATGCCTTAGCAGCTTCTTCTGCAGTCAGCAGGACATTCCACATGGCATTTAACCTTCTTGCCAATAGTTTGGCAGCCATATTCAAAGCGTTGAGAGACTCTTCCATAGTCTCTTTGGTGATTGCAATTAATTTTCTTGTTTTGATGTCCGAAATGGTCCTGGTATTGATTGCCTCCATCACTGGCTGCTGTAGTAATCTGGCCCTTTTGTTTGGGTTGGGGTTATCTGCTGCCCAGGCCCATGCTTGGGTGGCCATTGGTTCATTTTGCTAGGGCTGTTGCTTTGGACATCTCAGGTATTTGACAGGGTTTGGCATACTTGTCTTCTCCACAAGTTGAAAGCTTATAGTATTTCTAGACGACTTCTTGATCTGATTCAATTTTTCTGATCCAATCGTGAAATGAAAGTTGTCTTGAATAGCCTCCCTTTGAAATCTTTTTACATTAATGCAGGTGGCTCCCAGGGCTCTATCCTTGGCTCTATATTGTTCCTAATGCACATCAGCAACCTGTCTGATGTCATCAGTTCTTGACTTGGTATCTATGCTGATGATGCAACTATTTACTCCAGTCCGATAGGTTTGACGAGATCAAATTGGTAGTTGATCTCTAAAATGACCTTGAATCATATCATTCTGGGTTCTTTTTCATATCCAAATCTGTGAATTTGTATTGCTCACGCTAAATCTCAAAAAGAACTATTCTGTATTTATTATTCTATATTTTTTATCCATGTTGAACGTGCTAAATTATTCAATTTTTTAGCAAGAAAAATCTCAAGTTGATGTTAAAAATTGCCTCCAAACATTTATTTAAGAATGACATATCTCTAATTTGTATTTAGATACATTGTATTTATTTTCAATTTTTCTAGTTGAATTGTTCACCTATCCATTACTGTACATAATTAGGTTACAATAAAATTTGTATTTTATATGAATAATACCTTATGAAAATTGAGATGTAGTATAGTGGAGGAAGCCCTGTATCATATATTCAGGAGGATGCCCAAGACACCCTTGCATAAGCCCTGATAGCCACTATTCTTTATCAATAATGTTGAATGTGTTAAAATTATTCAACTTTTTAACAAAAGAATCTCAATTTGATATTAAAAATAGCCTCAAAACATTGTTGATTTACTTAAGATGGAATGATCTATTATGACATGTCTCTAATTTGTATTTAGATACATTGTATTTATTTTCAATTTTTCTAGTTGAATTGTTCACCTACATTGCATATGGTCCATTACTGTACATAATTAGGTTACAATAAAATTTGTATTTTATATGAATACTACTTTATGAAAATTGAGATATAGTAGAGTGTGTGTGTATGTGTGTGTGGGGGGGGGGGGACACAAAATCCTTGTACCAACCCTGGCCCTGGTCTTTTCTATGAATATTTTCATGGAAATTCTTCTAATGAGCATTCTTCTTTCGTACCTTGATTTTACAAATTTAAGTGCAGTACTAGATTGCTAGCAAGGTCTCCTCATTTTACAGTTGAAATTACTAGATGTAACTATAAGTTCTATGCTAATTCTCAGGTTCTTTCACACTCAATAACCTGTTGCATCTTAGTAGCTTTATCGCCTTCATTGTGGTGAAATGATTAAAAAAAAATGATGATAGCATAATGTGTTTGTATTAATGCTTGTCATAATTATAATAAGTTTTTGTCAAACTCTTTCAGTTGTGTTCATTTTTGTATTGATTGCCTTATTCAATCTACATGTGGTATGTCTTCATCTTGCTAACCATTCTTACAATATAAATATTAATTTATTCATTCTGCTTCTCCTTCTTGATTTTAACCAGGGGGGGGGCACTAATTTGAGTCACTACTGTAGGGAGGTGAACTGATAACCTTTTTGACTCAACAATGTTAGTTTTATTTGTTTCATATCAAGGATTGGTTCCTCTGAAAACACCTCCCAAAAAAACCTTCCACTATAAATTCCTCTTAGACAATATTATTGACAAAACAGATTAAATCTGTTCCCACTGATTTCTTTTTTTTTCTTTTTCTCGCTACACTGTTTCCTATAAAGACGATTGTGTTATAGATTAATCTATATAAGATCAACCAATTAAAATGAAAAGAAAAAAATGATG
Source organism: Acanthosepion esculentum (assembly GCA_964036315.1). Lineage (NCBI taxonomy): Eukaryota > Metazoa > Mollusca > Cephalopoda > Sepiida > Sepiidae > Acanthosepion > Acanthosepion esculentum. The sequence continues at coordinate 44,447,496 of OZ038478.1, forward strand.
CTGATATTAATATCATGGTTGATATATAGAATTGGAAAGAAATAAACAAAGAAAAAATGGAATACAGTCAAATCTGGCATCACAAAATTGTTTTCTCGTCCTCTAATAGCTTTATTTATAGTGACATTATTTAATTATTTGTTCAGAAGATATTTCTACAATCTAAATTCATCTTGAGTTAGACTTAGCAAGTAGAAACTTCAAGATATCAATCATTCTTGTTTTCTCTTGTTTATGGGTTAAGTAGCAAAGCAAACTGAACAATCTAGTTTTGGTGGGAAGTCCATCTCATAGGAAAACTCTGAGCTCAAGCCAATTGATTTCTTGATGTCAACTATGGTCAACCAAGGGTTTTTAATGATTGATCAAAAAGTGTGTTGGGTATTGTTGCTTCTAAATCCGCTCTAAGCAACATAGAACAGTAGGTAATAATTCCTGGCCTAATCTGTTGGGATTGTGGTTGATTCTTGCTTTTCTAATATATATTAATGAGAAATGAACACAGATTATCTCAGCTAGTATGTGAACTGCCAATTCAAATTACCTTATTGCAAAGAACGTGGTCAATGATACAACTTTAAAAGTGAAATTTTAAAATTTTCCATAGTTATCTCCCTTACAACATAAAGCATGCTGGCTAGAGTTTATTCCCTTTGCACGAAAACCTCAGTCGAATTTATCTGAGTCAAACGAATGAGTTTAACCAGAAACGTATTCACCATTCTCTATTATGATCAATTCTTCGACTATCAAATGTAGAATCCTTTAAGAGAGCTCCTATTTGAATGTTATGTTAGGCAATGAATACCCCTATTCCCGGCTATATCAGCGAGACATTTCCCATCGTAACAGACTATTCGGGATAGATAGCACATGATAAATGTAAACTTGTCAACGGAGGAGATAAGTCTCTGTTTGCTGAGAGAATGAGGTACTGTAACGGGGTGGTGTCGAGTTGTTAATATAAATTACCACGTGTTACATGTATTAGTAGTTAATAGAGGATTCTTTTTCTCTTTTTTATACTGAAAATAAAATGAATAAAACATACAACAATAACATACAACAATAAGACTCTGAAATACGCGTTGAAATTAATGACAAGAATATGTATTTTTCTTTTCGTGAATGTTATTAACAATATTGGTTTTGTGTGTGTTAAATGTCCTCAGGGTTATTGTCTCTTTGTTTCTTTAAAAGTTTTGAGCTTACTTGTTTATAATTGTTCCAAGAATTTCGTGGTTAAGGGAAGGTTTTGAAACCGTCAACTTTGGATTTTCACGGAGCGAAGAAGATACGTATGTGATTTTCTTTTTACTACTGCTACTTTTGCTTGTGGTGGAAGTGTAGCGCCCCACTAAACGACGAGGTTTCCAAATATGTTGTGGACGCGCATGTTTGCGGGTCCCGCCACAATTATTTTATTTTTGTTTATGAAAGGTGTGGAAAGGATCATGCCATTATGCTGGAGGTGGCTATCCAATGTGGTTGTCACAATGCAATTTATATTTGACGTAAAATAGCACATGGTATAAAATACAAGACAGAACGTAATGATTCAAAACTTAACAACTGAATTTATTAGTGTTTCATGTACATGCATAAAAAATGAAAGGTCTGACAGAGTTATGTCTCTTAGATTTGGAAATATTTGTACCGGTGCTCAGAAAGATTAGATTAACTATAAAACTGTAGTTTAGAAGATTGAGTTCGTGTTGAATGTTAGGAATTGTCTATTGGACCAAAAGAGTTCAGAAGAGTTTAAGAATTGTACTTGTGTGATTGTTGTAAAGTTCTTTTACGTCTGACTGCATTAGTCAAGACGGGAGTTCTTTAAGGGTTACATTTTGGCAGCAGAAGTGAGACGTACGAGTGACGAAGAAGAGAGCGAGAATTACTCGTGTTTGGTTTTTATAATCTGTTGTATCACGTGACTGGCTCAAACTTAGTTGGCGCGAAAACAGACTTGTCGCGTGCAGGTGACTTGATTGGCTGAAACTGACCAATCAACGAGCTAGATTGGATGTGATTAACCAATGAATGCTTGTTGTATATTTTGTAAGTAATGATGGTGGTGAAAATCACAACAGGAATAGTGCATTTTCCCTGCGGAGGGGTAACTGGCAGACGTGGAAGATTCCACAAAAGGCTCTTTTTTATAATAATGAAGTTTCTGATCTTTACTTTTAGAATGATGAGATATCATCATCATGAATCATCACTGGTGGAAAGGTTGTTTTTAGAAGGATGAAATTTCAGATCTTTATTTTTATCATCATGAATCATAACAGTACTGTATTGCTTCTAACATCTTTGGCTTTCGTGATTACTGGCGGCTCTGTAATAGTACTCTAAATAAGAGTAAGTTTTCTATTCCTCCTCTCATTAATCAATTTGAGGTGTTAACATCTTCCGCTGTTAAAGCTGAATGTTTTATCCGTAAATTCTCCTTTAACTCTACACTCGATTCATCTGGAGTGTCCTTGCTTAACTTCCCACTTAGAACGGAGTTTCTGTTGAGTGCATGCTATATGCACTCAACAGAAACTTCTGTGGTTTCTGCTATCATCTCTACAAAGCATAGGGACCTGATGGTATCCCTGTAATAGTCCTTAAGAAATGTGCTCCCGAACTGACTCCTGTTCTCTCGAAACTGTATCATAAATTCCTCGCAGCCTCTTGCTTTCCTGCTTGTTGGAAATCCTCAGTTGTTGTTCCAGTTTTTAAGAACTCGGATGAGCCATCCGACTCTTCCAACTATCGGCCTATTAGCCTTCTACCAGTCTTTGGAAAGTTACTAGAGGCCCTAATCAATGTTGAATTGGTTAAGCATCTCAAATCGCAGCAATATTGCTTTCGTTTTTCTAGGTCAACTGCTGATGTTCTGACGATAATTGCAGAAAGATTCTATCAAGTTCTCGATAACAACGGCGAGGCTCGGGCTGTTGATTTAGATATCTCGAAAGTTTTCGACAGGATTTGGAATGCAAGTCTTCTTCACAAATTAAAAAGTTATGGCGTCTCTAGTCAAATTTTCAAACTGATCCGGTGTTTCTTATCAAATCGTGAAATGAATGTTATCCTGAACGGCCTGTTCTTCTGCATCCTTTTGTACTAACGCAGGTGTCCCCCTATTCTTGGTTCTGCTTTGTTTTTAATTTTCATTAACAACCTTCCCGATGGTGTTAGCTCTCAGCTTGGTATCTATGCTGATGGCACAATCATTTACTCCTCCCTCGATGTTAAGTCTGATCAATTTGATAAGGTCAAATTGGTGTCTGGTGTGAAAAATGACCTTCAGTCTGTTGTTAACTGGGACAAACGATGGCTTGTTAATTTTAACGCCTCCAAAACTAAACTGCTCTCTATTAATCATCTTTGAAGGGATTTAGTTTAAAGATGAAGGCAGAAACTATACTGTTTCTGCTATCATCTCTAATCTGGATCCCCACAAAACCTGTGGACCAGATGGTGTCTCTATAATAGTCGTTAAGAAATGTGCCTCCCGAACTGGTTCCTGTTCTCTCTAAAATGCATAATGAATGTCTCGCTGCCTCTTGTTTTCCTACCTGTTGGAAATACTCATCTGTTGTTCCAGTTTTAAATAACTCACATGTTTGGCATATATTTCTTATTCAGAAGCGGACATATTTTTGAAATGATCCAGTGTTTTTTTATCAAATCATGAAAAGAAAGTTATCCTAAACGGTCTCTGTTATGAATCTTTTCGTATTAATGCAGGTATGCTCCAGGGCTATATCATTGGTCCTACTTTTTTAAAAATTTTCATTAACGACCTTCCCGATGGTATTAGCTCTTAACATGGTATCAATGGTGATGACACAACCATTTACTCCTCTCTCGATACTGATCGGTTCTATAAGGTCAAATTGGCGGCTGATGTCAAAAACGACCTCCAGTCTGTTGTTAACTGGGACAAAGAATGGCTTGTTAATGTTGATGCCTCAGATGCCTTGTTAATTTTGTTGCCTCAATTTTCAAAAATGGCATTAATTATAGGTTTTAAGAAGAATTATAGAAGAAGGAAAAATACTACTCTTACCGTATTTTTCTGTGTGTGACCTAGTTTTGTTTTACCCCAAAATTTGATGTTACAATCTACGTTTGTCCTATACACCTAAGTTTTGAATAATATATAACGATTTAAAAAATAATTCACCCCAAGCAAGGCAATAAAGTCACTAGGACACAAGAGTTTACTGTGTGCAAAAGAATATGAGAAAAATATTTAGAAGAGAGAAAAATAAAAGAACACGAATTAAGAAGACAGAAGATAACAATTGACAATGCATTTACATTTTTGAATTGAGTTCCACAGGTAAGAAATGCATCTTCCGTCTCTTTAAAGAAAGAATTTAGGCTATGGGAGGCGGGCTAGGAGAGCTTACCTGTACCGTTAAGATTAGCCAAAGGTACCGTGAGAATGTAGGCCTGTAGCATGCGGAAGTCTGGTAGCACTCGGGGGGTGAGGATTGTGACTGACGCCCCCTTTTCCTAAACCGTATTTTATTGTTTTAACATTAAAACGACAGAAAGTTGAACATACCGATTAAAAAAAATCTAATAATTGAAAAAAATAAGCTGAAAGATTAATTTTTAAAAGATACTTCATTTCAATTTTTAATTAAAATTAAGTTTATTTTGAAATTCTTGAATTTTTAGCCCTGTCTCCTGTGACATTGTTGGGTATTCATTAACTAAAATTAGTTTTACTGCATGTTTACTTAAATAGTAAAATAGAAGATTTGGATCTTGCATAGAACGGAATATGCGGAAAATTAATGACCAAAACTCAAATATTTTCTATTAAAAATGTTTTTTAAAATAATCAAAAAATACTTTGGTTTTTCCTCTTATTAAGAACAAAACTTTTTCACGATAAAACTTTGTTTTTAAGTTTGCAGCCTTTTTTCATCATGCTATGGTGATTTTGTCACCAATCCATTGATCACCTTGAAAATGGGTGAATCAGAATCACCCATGGCGATGTTACAGTTCACCGGGGGTGGGGTGAGTGATGCCGCCATTGATTACTTTCACGTGGACATCGGAATGGATCATTGCTTCCTTACTTCTTCGGGCAGTCGGGAGATTGATATAATGCAAGTGGAGCATCCAGAGTGTAGCATTGCTAGTTCGGAAAAAGTGGTGCCCTTGCGGGTGAAAGTGATTCTGACGAAAATGGGGACAGTAGTATCGAGGGTTGTTGGAGGTGATGGTGAATGTAGTGGACAGAGCCATTGCATCTCGTCTAGTCCGTAATGAATGTTCAGATTGTTGATAGAAGTAAAGGTGTTGATAGTGGGCATTTCATCTTCCGTTGCTGCGACGTGAGCCTGGACGAGAGGTGGGTGTTGATATTGTCAGTTGAGTCCGTGAAAACAGGCGCGACCCATTGTGTAGTCTGTGTAGTTTATGGATACAGTGTAACCCGGATATAAGAGAGCTGTCGGGACCGGAGAAGAAGTCTCTTATATCCGGTTTTCTCTTATATCAGGGTTTGGTCTATTATATATACATTAACACAGGCTCTAATTTGTGACCAGATAAATCTCTCTTATATCCGGGTTTCTCTTATATCAGGGTTACACTGTATATCAATTTCCCGATTTCGAGTGTCATCTTTTGCGGTGTGCGGTGTGCGGTGTGGTGGCTTTTGTTTGCGCCTTCGAGTGGGTCAGCTGCCTGCCTGTTCTTTGTAGCGACTGCCTTGAGCGGCTCGCAGCTTCTTAGTTTGATCCGACCGTTGTGGTTTGTGTGCGTAGTAATGCGATAGTGTCGTGACTGGATGTGTCGTCTGTCTTGATACCACAGTCGAGGTACCGTTAGATGTCAATGAACAGCCACTGTATAGTGACTTCTCACTCATGGGAACAATGTTTATGAGTGAGAAGACATTTCTGAAGTGTTGTCTTTCTTGAATTTGGCCTTTATGTGGACGGCGGCCTCTTTGATGGTTTTTTAGTCAGCCGGTGACATCTGTCAACTCACCGTTGTAGATCCTAAGCTCGAAGTTAGTCATTTGGCTGCCGTGGGTGGCTACAAGGTAAGTTTTTAGTTGTCCGAAGCTAGATGTGTCATGCTCAGAGTATACCATTTGATGGAAAATACCTTCGATAACCAATCGTTTGGAAATTCTGATGAATTCCTTCTTCCATCCTGGGGTAAGGTGGCAAGTTCTGGCTTGACGTAGATCATGTAGGCCTTGTTTAGGTCGGTAATGAAACGATTCACGTCGTTCCCAGGGTTGAAAGCGTATTATCATGGCGTCGCGTAGGGACTGCTGCCTCATCATGAGCTCGTAGTCAGTGGGTCTATTGGTTGTGTATATGGTTACTGTGGTTGGGTCTGTCAGTATTTCGTTGAGCAGCGTCTCGTCTGCACATGTTGACCCGGGTTTTATTTTTAATAACGCCGATTTCTATTCCCTGATGATGTCGAGGTGTTCAGTGCGAATAATAGTCCATTTTCCTTGCTGCACTCTTCTGAAACCAGTTGTTATAATGAGCGTTTGGTTGCAAAGGAAAGGAACAAAAAAGATTAAGATTTCAACAATTTGTATTGATGAAGATTAATAATATGAGCATAGATGTGTAAAAGGTGGCAAAATGTGTTCATATGTGGTTCCTTACTTGACATTGGTAAGGAAATCGATTAGGCCTAAAGGTGTTGTCGGTAGGGCCAGGAGTTGACCGATTTCTTGGGTTGGTTGGTTGGCCGAAGTCTCAGTTAGTGTCAGAAGAGAGGCCTGTGGTGAGATGTTTTTTTATGATCTTGCGGCGGTGTGACGAAGCCGAAGTGTTGAAGCTGAACTGCCTGTCGTCGGCAATGAGTGCCGTTTTATCTCCTTGTTTTAACAACTCTCAGGAGCATCGTTTTTTGTGTGCAGAAGACGAATTTTTTTATTTTGTGTTTTGCCTTCTTAGCGCTCACATCAGATCTTGATTAAGTAGTATAAGATGAATAATGTTATTTTTTTTATACTGACTGAACGAGAGATGAAATTAGATTAATATCATAATACTCCTCATATGTTGAATAATACTCAATTAACGCGAGATATCAGAATTATTTTGTAGTAGTATGTTAATAAGAATTGATAATTTGTAGATGTCTGTTATTAACATGGCCACACGATTTATATTTAACGTAAAATATCACAAAATATGAAACACAAGTAGGAATAAAAACGGTTTTTATAACAACAAACATTTATATTTATTTTGTGTAATGATGTACATGCGTAGTTTTCGCCCGAATCTAGCTTACATATTTATAAGTCTACCATTCGTCCGTGCTTTTAATATTGTTGCCGCATATTGTCAGGAGCTCCTGCTATGTATTTAGATATCCTTGATAAAAACCAAAGAAGTATCTGCAATGTCATTGGAATCTCGGCTTCAATCATTTTCTCACCACCATAGTGTAGGTTTCCTAAACCTTTCTATAAATACTTTCATGGTAAATGTTCTGATTAACTTTCCTCTATGGTACCTAGACGCTATGAATTATATTTAAGCGCAGTACTAGATTGGCGATAAGATCTCATCATTTTACTGTTGAAATGGCGAGATGTAACCGCAAGTTCTATGCTAATCGTTTCTTCTTTCGCACTAATGGACCCCTATTCTTGCTTTCCAATTTAAATGCAGTCGTTTTCTTAATTCCTGTTCTTTTATTGTTCTCGCTCTTTAATAATGTTTTTCTTTTTATATTCTTTCATGCCGAATAGCTCCCCTGTGTCTTAGTGGATTTGTTACCTTGCTTGGAGTGAAATTATTAAAAAGGAATCACTGAATTCATTTTCTCTATGTATGCAGGGAATTTCCTGTCAGTATAAGTTCTGGATTATTCTAATATCTTTCCCAAATATCTTGAGGTTACCTAGCAGTTCAAACAGTTCATTGTGACGTACTTTATTAGACACTTTTGCATAATCTATAAAACACAGATACACATCCTTCTGCATTTGTATTGCTCTTTCTGATACTGTCACGAGCATAACACTTATCGGGTTATCTCCTCTTCGTTTCGTAACCCTTTCAACAGGGGTCTCTCTCTCCCGGGAGTATAAATACGGGCTGACCTTTCGCCTCTTTCTCTTTCCACGGCTTCGCACACGTGCGGCCAAAACTGCCTCTCCTGGGGCCGGCAACCTCGCACCACGTGCGAGGTACTGAAAAACTTTCTCTAACATATCCAATATGTGAACTCTAATACACCACCAGCGTTTCCCATATTCTGGGAATACGCTAAAACAAAATTCACAACCGTACGGACATTCAACACACACACAAACAACTTTCCATACAGACACTAACGCTTTATTCATGTTTTAAATGATGTATTTGTAAATTCGTGTATCAATCTGTTTGTTAATAATATATATTTGTTTTGTACATATATATATGTCTTGTTCGTTTTATTTTGCTTTCTTTGGACTCCATCATAGTCCAACATTACTATGTAGCGGGACTGGCCAGCAGGAAGTCTTAGTCCAGAGATTTTATCCTCACATTAACCCGCCGGTCCCCTACACACTGCATAAGCAATTCTAATGTAGACATTAACAGTGTTTGTAATAATGTTTGGGGAAATAATTTTAGCAATTCAGTCTCCACACATAGTCGTACGAAAAAGCAACCAGGCCTGAAATAATAACCAGCTAGTCTGGCTGATTATTACAAGCGAATTTGATCGTCACTGGGTGCCCTCTATACTTGTGGCTCAATGCTAAATTAAGAATAGTAAAAAAAAAAAACTACGCAATATCATCTCGGATTTCAAGTCAAGACCACTTGTTGCACAAAGTCAGTAAATGCTTTTATTTTCAAATTGAATCATTTATGTATTTTCCAGTGCGCCCACGTCGCTACTAAATATCACACAAGGCTCATTTAAAGTGGGTTTAACGGCAATATCGTGGAAAAATTGCCCAAACTCCCTCGGTAACGCTCCTTTTGGTGAAACCTCAGGCGCCGGGCAATAAACACAGCCCCCTCCTGAAGGAGAGGTACTGCCTATATAACTGTCCTATTTCTGCAATCACTTAGGCTATCTGACCGAGAAACCCAATTGAGAAGAAATTTTGAAGGATGAGGTGGAAAAGGCGATGGAGGTCAAATGCATGAAGTAACAAAAGTAGAAAGATAAAATTGCATAGCAACGTACACGCACGTATACATATCTATTGATAGTGATGTCTTAAAAATAATGATTAATGATCAGGTCGCTTTTTTCAAATATTAGTATTATTATTCAAAAAAAGAACAATTAATGTTTTCTTTTGGATATTCAATTTTTATTTTTGAAGTGCTGGAAACTTAAAACAAAAACATGTTAAAAATCGTTGCACAATAGCTTTCATGTTTAAGCATATTTCAATGTATTTCTCTTCTAGATATTCTCGGCTTCATATTCTAAGGGAACTAAGGTAAAATCCTATGCTTTTTAGTCCTGATTTTATTTTTTGGGTGTGACGGAAATAGAAATAGATTAAATCATTTTTGTTAGTAGGTTTGTGGTAAATTTTAAAATCTAATTTGTTATTATGTATTAATAAAATGTTGAAGAAAGGTTGAAATTTGTCTATTTCATGTTCGTGTATAAATTCGAAATACATTGACAAAACGTTTTGACTTCTTTACTACCCGTGTGTGTGTGTGTGTGTGTGTGTGTGTGTGTGTGTGTGTGTGTGTGTGTGTGTGTGTGTGTGTGTGTGTGTGTGTATGCGCACGCGCTAAAAATATAATTTTAAGAGGGTGACAGAAATAATTTCAACTCGGAACCTCAAACAAAAGGGTATTTTGCAGTTCAAGACCCGCGCTCATTTTCTAATAAAAATTTCCCGAATAGTTCCATTTAGGTGTAAATATATTGTAGCGGTATTGACGGCGTAAATCAACCCGTACATTTTTTACTTTACGAATGTTTAAGCAAACAAGAGAAAAAACACAAGAAAATAACCTTTCATAATAGGTACAATATTTATATAATCGTCAACAGTTTTTTTACATGAATTATTAATATGAGTTACTTCCCTTTGACTGGGTTAAAGATTTTACTACTGAAATTTTTTTACCTGAGCTCACAAAAATTGAAATAACTTGTGACTCAAAATGTTCACTGAAAGAGAGTTTAATCCTGTAAAGCTGAAAATATGTTGATAAACTTTTAGCTTTAAAGATGGAGAAGTGAATGTTCCGTAAACGTCTAATTTGTTATCGTTGCTCGTAGTGGAATGTATTGTTCGTAATGTTTGTAATAATGTAAGTTTCGTAAGATTCAGTAGCGTGATTGAATAGTTTTTAAATTGCAGAAGAAGTTGGTGAATGAGTTGAAAATTTAGCTTGAATTACAGTGAAGTTATTTCATGTTAAAGAATTTGAGATTCTAACTTTGTACTTCGCTGCAGTAATGATACAAGCGTCGTGAACTCGTTTAGCAAATGCTAGTCGTCGTAAATTCTCACTGGCTGGGTTCGCTCGTACATTCAATTTATATGTTTTTTAATCACGTGACAGGATCCTGAAAGGGAAAGCATTGTTTTTTTTTTCGTCAGGTCAAAAACTAGGTTGATGCTATTCGGACGTAGTGGTGAGCAGGTAAATTGTTTTTTTAATATTTGGTAACCACTCAGGAAGCGCCTTACAAAACTCAGTCTGGAGCCTGATATGTTTTGTTTTGCTCATTGAGAACAAATGTACGTGAAGATAAGCGAGATAATTTTAATATTTATTGTCCAATGAGAAGTTAAGGTTTTCAGAAAAAAATGTATGAAGCTGTGATCCGCTTTTTGCCCGAAAACGACATTGATGAAAAAGTAGTAGCGGAATGCTAGAGTCGTTTTCATTTTTTAGTACTAGACTTTGCATGACAAGCGTTTCCCCCTTCCTTTTTTCCTGGTCCTTTGCTGCATTGATGTATTTTTGTCAATAAATATTAAGATCAGGGTGTAGTATCTGTGCACAGCCCTTTGATCTCTCCGGTGTCCCGCTGAGGGATGCTTTTGTGGGATTATCACTACCCCCACCTTCACTTTGACGCACGCGCGACATTTTCACCCCTTCCTCTCACTTTCGGCCGGTTATAGTGGTAAACCGTTGTCTTAGCCTAAGATGAGGAAGAATTCATTTTTCGCGCGCTTTTGTGTTGACGTCACGGCAAATTTGGCTTTTCAAAATCAGTCGCCCCCAGGTCTTTGACCTGGCCGGGCAGGCTCACCTTATTCTCTCGCCGGTGAACCCATAGATACTGACAGAGAATTTTATTCGGCAAAACCTTGCCTAGACCTCATGGCTCGTCGCTTTATCTTAATACATACGACACGGTCGTCACCTCCATGACAGAAGCGAACATCTTTTAGCGAGCCGCTCAACTCCCAGGAACTTTCAAGACACTTCCAACCTGATGAACGAGCATTTTTCACATTCTTCGAACTCATACTTTCAGAACCTGTTACTTTAAAAAGAATTACATACACTCACAATTATAAGCTCTCGCAGTGAGTATTTTCCTTGCCGTACGTTCACTATGGATTACAACTGACTTTCTGAACCTTTCTTCTCGAAGAACTCCTTCCCGCCATATTGGATTTGAATTTTGGCGCGGATTCTTATCTTGTCAACTACCATATTTCCAGTATCTTACTGAAGGTCTTCACTCAAGACAATTAAATTTAATTCTCTACAACATTTCCAATAACCTTACTGAAGACAATCTACTTGGCCTCTTCTTCAACTACATTTCCAGTACATTTACTGAAGGTCTTCACTGAAGACATACTACTTAAACCCTAATAAAATTTATGTTTGTTCTTAACCTTTTGTTGTTTTGCCTGTCTACTTCTTTTCACTTTGTACGTTTGTACGGTGGAAAGAGCACGTCTTTATATATTCTTTTTTCTTACTTTGTCTGTGGATTCGGTAGTAGTGTGTAGTGTCTGGCACAAGGCCTTATTTTCGTAAGCCAGATCTGCACCGCTATCGGGTCCACAACACTTTCAGTGTGATCCCGCTTTCCGCAGTTGATCCGCGAACGACCGCACCTCAACTTCTCGTCATCGACACTTCCAGTCCGACCACACTTCAATTTAACTGATCTCGAGGCCCGACCGTCAAACCAACAAACCAATCGACTTACGATCAACTTACCTACCAACGGCTTCATTAAAGATTACCGTCCCAGTCTACATTTCATCCAAAATCTGTTCCTGTTTCGTTGTAAAAACGCGCGTCGTTTTAATGAAATAAAAAACTGACGTTTGGTTAAAAATAAAATATAAACCTTCGCCTTTTGTCCCATCATTGTCTTGGCTGTTCACACTTTTCTTCGACCACAAATTAGCTTATGGAGTCGACACCCTAATAGGCCCCGCAACAAGTAGAAGTGTAAAAAAATAACATTTTTTTTTTACTTTTAAATTAATCCATATCTTGTTGGTATCAGTTTAAAAAAGTTAACTGACGTCTTCGTTTTTGTCTTCATCTTGTTTAAAGTTCTTATTTCTTTAATTTTATTTTTAAAAACTTGAAAATCTCAATTTCAGTCAAGTAGTGGTATTAATTTCACTTCCCAATACGATACACAAGGCTAAAGGGGGATAAATCACATAAGCGTTTAAAAGTTTATAATTAGAAGGTTATGAAACTTTGGATATAGTGTATTTCTGCTTGTGTATATATATATATATATATATATATATATATATATATATATATATATATATATAAAAAACAACAACCCATGGTGTCATCATTACGACTTACAAGGCTTTAAGCTTCTTTTCCTGGAGAGAGAAGTAGGTGACATTTTTCACTTATTGAAAACTTTTTTTTAAATAAGAAAAAAATGACTTGAAATCAGAATTTCTTTTTCGTGTTCTTCAGTTATCCATGAATTTTCATCTTTTAGACGATCGAAATGCAAAATATTTGGCGAATTTACCATCTGAAATAATTTACTTTTTTTTACTTATAGAAAATATTAACTCCCTAATATTTTTTCTACATAGTCTCACTAATTAATATTTTGTTTTGAGTACACATTTTTTCTCCATCAATAAAACCTGAAATAAATAAATTCAACATTTGTGACAATAATTCGCCGAATTTGTAAAGTTAAAATAAATAATTAAAAATTAAGTCTAATCGGGGCGATTATAGTGGCAATAAGTTTTAAAACTTATTAATTTAATAAAATTTGTATATCGTTTTTGTTTTTAATATATTTTCAAATACATTTAAAAAAAAAAATTCCTATTCGTTCGGTTGCTTGTTTGTTCTTTTTTCTTTGAGAAAATAAAATGCTTTATGAAGCCAGCTATATTTGTTGAATAAAAAAAAAAGATTAATGTAAAAAAATAAAATCAACAAAATTATTTTCAATGATCATTCAGTCGATTATAAGCGGACCAAGCATCACTAATGATTGTGTTCATTACGTCTTTGGATGATTGTTTCTAGATATCTCAGGAACAAATTCTACAAAGTAATTATTAATTAAATTCCTCCAAGCCAAGAGTATTAACAAAATTATTTTAATTTTTGTGCAAATTATGACCCCTGTTTTATGGTTTTCACTTTAAAACTTATCGATATTTTTAAAAAAATCGGTGGTTATTTTTTAACGAAAAAATGTTTGTTTAAAGAACAGGCAATGTCTGTAATAAATAAGCTTTATTTATATTATAAATAAGCTTTATTGTTATTGTATTATTTAATTTGTTCTTTTAAAATTGGTGAATTCCTTTACGGTAGTGCGTAGTGATTGTTTGCACCGAAAGTCTGTAAAAGAAGTAAATTGGCCAAAATTTGTGCTTGTATCCCGCAGTAAATTACTAAACAGTGTGGCAATAATGGTGGACGAATGACCAAGAAGTCCGATTTTTTCTTGTCGATAACTCTAAAACGGTAGGTTTCTTCATAATTTAATTGTTAATTCTAGTTCAGCATTTACACTTAACGGAATTATGACGATTTGTGAAAATTTTAAGAGATATTTAGCGCGGGCGTTAAAAAGCAAATTTACATATTTCACTTTCAGTTACTTACGAAATTTTAAAAAAGTGTACTGTTTTTAAAAAGAAAAAATAATGAGGTTAGTGTATTGTTTTTTTTTTTTTTTTTTTTTGGTAAATTTTGGTTGTATTTCCCGAGCGCTAAAATTCCCATAAAATTTTCCATAAGAAATGTAATTTTTTTTTTTTTTGGTCAGTGTAGTAAAGTTTTATTTTTATGTTAGGTGTTAAGGTTAGGGATGGGGTTTTCTTTCTGTGTAGAAAAGGGGAAAAAATTAATGCACAACCTTTCTACTTTTTTTTACCAAATTTGTGCATTAATTTTTGTTTTATTTTCAATTTTACAATATAAAAAATGTTTTATTTTTATTATTTAATTTGTTCTTTTAATTTGTCATTGCTATTCAAAACGGAAAAAAGGTTCTGTTGTATTATTTTTGTTATAAATAAAACTATGCTTACATTTCTTTACGGTAGTGCGTAGTGATTTTCTGCAAGGAAAGTCTGTAAAAGAAGTAAATAGGCCAAATTTTCTTATTACGCCTGCGTAGGTACTACGCAACAAATGAGTTTTAATGATGGCAGTAATGGGGGAACGAATGACCAACAAGAAGTTTTTTCTTGTCGATAACTCCAAAACGGTAAGGTTTCTTCATAATTTAATTGTTAATTCGAGTTCAGCATGTACATTTGCACGGAATTATGAAGATTTTTGAAAATTTTAAGGGAATTTTAGCGCTCGGGAAATACAACTATAATTTACCTTTTTTTTTTTACACGGGAAACAAAATGTCTTCTTACTCATACCAATTCAAACACATTTTTATTTTTTTTAAATAATTCAACAAATGTTTTCATTCATGTTAAATTTTCATCTTATTTAAAACATAAGAATTACTTTTACAAAATCCAGTTAATATCTTTCAATTTAGTAACTGACATGGAAACATCTCTATGAGAAATATTGGATTTTAAAGGGATTTTTAAATTTGCTGTTAATTTTTTACATTTTTTTTTTTGTCTATGGCAGTTTGATGAGGAAATATATCATTTAAAAAATGCTTAAAAGCTGTATTAACATACAGAAAAAATTTGTTTTCAAATGGATTAGCTTTTTAGGCAATCATCTTTCAAATAAAACCAAAATTTAACACCAAATAAGCCATTTTTAAAAATTAAACCTTTTGTTGGGTTTCTTGTAGCTGGAGGGGGACGCGATATAACATGGCCTGTGCGTCCCAATAAGTATGAGTCACAAGATGCCCACTAACATTTATAATTAAAGACGTGAAATCTGACAGGTCAACAAGAGGACAACAAACTTAAAATATAACACAACATTTATTTACAATACAGACAAGAGTCCTTGTAGATTAAATTAGCATGTAAGTTCACTGTTTGAAAGTTAGGTTCACATGTCCTGGTAAAAGTGTTGAAAAGTTACTGGTCAAGTCCAATAGGGAACCTTCTGTAGCATTTTAATTTTTAACCGAAGTGTACGGAATAAGTTATTTGAAGTCTGGACGATATAGCCAAAGAGAAGAAAGTTCAATTTAAATGTCCGGTGCTGATGATGAGTAGTTGCTGGTCAAATCCAATGGGGTGCTGGCATTGAGTAGTTGCTGTTAAAGTCCAAGGGTGAACCTTCCGTAGTATTTTAACTGAAGTGTACTGACGGAATAGATTATTTGAAGTCTGGACGATATAGCCAAAGAAAAGAAAGTTCAGTTTAAATTTCCGGTGTTGGTGTTGCGTAGTTGCTGGTGAAGTCCAATGTCCAGTGATGGCGTAAAGTATTTGCTGATGAAGTCTAATGGTGAAACTTCCGTAGTATTATAACCAAAGTGTACGAAATAGGCTGATTGAATCTGGACGATATGCATGCAGGAGTTTCCTAAACCAGTTGAGTTAGGTTGACAGGAAATCCAGAAGCAGGGACCTAGTGTAGCCAGAAGTTCAGGGCTGTTGTAAGCAGGTCCAAAGACGTCGTTCAACCAAGTGAGTTAGATTGAGATAGTGAAGTAGGGACCAATGAGTAGCCGGAAGTTCAGAGCTGCTGTGAGCAGGTCCATCACAGATCAACTGAGTGAGTTAGGTAGAGATAGCGGCCATAAGTAATGAATGTCGGAAGTCAGAGTCTGCGGTAGCCGGAAGTATAGGTCTATGGTAGCTGAAAGTAGTAAAGGTCAAGAGTGCTGGAAGTAAGAAAGATAGGAAAGCCCAACTAGCTTCCAGTTGGTAGACAAAAAAATGGGAATGTAACTCAATACATAACTCATCCAAGTGCCCTGGCCACAATGGTCAGGGGCCTGTGTTTCTCCTCCTCCTCGTCCCCCGCAATTGTCATTGAAGACGAAGGATATGGTACTGTGATTAAGTTTTTTTATTAAACTTATCTTGTATTCATACAGGTATTTTCTTTTCTGGACATGAAGTGATTGCAAACGAGGTGACTAAACCTATAAGGGCTAGTAAGCATCAACCAGGAAAGAAGCTGAATCAAATTAACTTCATCAAATCTGGAGTAAAGATACAGAAACAGAGGAGAGAGAGAACAAGTCTGTTATCTTCCGCAGATGATTGGCAGTTGATCGTGGACTTAATGACACAGCTGTAGTTCCCCAGCCACATTGCCGTAACATCACTCAGACCAGATCTGATATTGCACTCCGGCAACACGAAGCAGTGTATCATTTTGGAACTGTCGGTGTCGTGGGAAGAGTTTATTACACTGGCAAATGAGAGGAAGAGGTCAAAATACCAAGAATTTGTCGAACAATATCGTCGCAAGTCAAGGAGAATCTAGTAGAAGTTGGTTGCAGGGGCTTTGCAGGACATTCGCTGTGTAGAGCCCTAGCAAAAATAGGCATAGTGGGGACAGCAAGGACGAGAGTGCTGAAGGACATTACCAATGCAGTTTTAACTGTTTCCAAGTGGATTTGGCTTAACAGATCAGAGCCATGGAAGAAATAAAAAAAAAAGAGTGGGAGGAAAAAAACAACTCGCAAACATACTTAGGGAAATGGAGAGGAGGATTTCAATCTATAAGGAAACATTGAGAAAATATTAATTCAGGGTAGTTAAACTGGGATGGATAGGAGTTGAGAAGTGTTGGCGCATGTCAGGGTGGGGGTCAATGAATGGAGTTTTTTTTTCTTTCAGTTACCGATTGCCATTTATCCATGTGTTTGCATTTTTTTTATTTTTATTTCCATTTCTATCCCTAATTCTTATGAATGTAAAGTCAGATCGTAGTAATCATAGTTTGATAATTGTTGAGTGGTGTTTCTAGTATTAATTCACTAGATTCATTTTGAATAATATTTAACAGATAGTAAATGTGAATATGTTACTTAATTGAATAGTTTAGGTTTCCATTAGTTATTTAGGATTTTTTAGTTATTAAGGTATTTTTAGTTATTTAGTTTTATTTTTTTCCTTACTTAGATTAGACCATCATATTATTTTAATTGATAGATTACAAAAATTTTAAGGAATTTAAAATAGACAGTATGAGATAATTTTGTAATGAACAGTTTTGTAAAATTAATTTAAATGGGAGATAGGTTTTATGCGTGTATGTCCGTGCATGTATCGGTGTGTGTGGGTATTAGTACATTTACTACATTTATATGTAGAGGCGTGAACGTGCATACATTTTTCTAATTTTGTTTGATTAAGAGTATAAGGTTTGACTTAAAGATTTTTATATAATAGTAAGAATAATAAATTAATTTTTTTTTAGAAACAATAATAAGTAGTAAGTAAGGTTTAGTTATCGAATTATGGGATTAGTATTTAAAACATAAAAACATTGGATTAAACTATGCAAGAACTATTCCAGCTTACCTCGTTATGAATTCCGGGGAAATGGCTCAAATCAAAACCGGATGGAGCAAAAAAGACAACACTATATAGGAGGGAAGTGTGAAAAGCCTTTATTTTGTTAGCGGATGTATGTCAATAATAACGGTCGGGCTCCTAGGCATATCTGAAATTTTCTTTGCAATGTCGAGGTGCATAGCACGACACTATCAAGGAGGTGGCCTGACCCCTTTTGGAATCAGGTCGGGGTTGCTGTTTGAGCTGATATGATGCAAAACCCGAAATCTGTGATGAAGACAGTGCATCACTGAAGACCACCCTTGATGCATCTGAAATGTATTATTCAACTGTGTAAATACTGTCCAAATAATCTATGCACCCGAGAGCTTTCGGCTACCATGGACCCTTACTCCTGGCTACCACAGACTCTGACTTCCGGCATAGAGCAATGATCCGAGAGATATAAAGTATGTCTTCTTGATATGCATTTAGTGGTATGTCCAACATAATTATTATTCATGTACTAGTTTTCATTTTGAACACAGTTCTTTAAGGGGCATATAAATTCATAAATAATATTTATCCTCTGTAGTTTGGATCTTGCAGGTGAGTTGTTATTGTCGACAGTAAGGTTGGATGTTTAAAATTTTTTACAATAGATAATTAACTTAATATTCTTGTTCTTCTTGAGTGGGAACATATATTTCTCAATACTATTCCTATGGGTAAATTCATCCTGCTTATAATTAATATGTATTTTAATTTTATGTAAAATGTTGATAATATTGTTTTTTTTCTGTATGTTCAGTCTTGCTGCTGCTTACTTTAGAAAGAAATAATCAAATTTGGTTATCTATGAGGGAGTTCGTAAAACTGTTATTAACTAGCATCAGTTTCATGTTATTGAGCTCTTTAAAGTAGGTACCTCCACAAAATTTGCTAAAAATCAGCATACCGTGATGAAAAAATGCAAATGCAAAATGACAATGTTTTATTGTCAAAATCTTTATGTTATTATTAAGAGGAAGGATCAAAGTATTTTTCAAATATTTAATTAAATTTTTCAATTCTTTTTAGAACATTTGAAGTTTTGATTAAAAATCTTGTTTTTCTTGCATCAGTGGATGGACTATAAATTAGCATAGACACATTAATTTGGAAATTCTTACAAAATTCAAATAATTGTTGGATTTTAATGAAACTTTCAGGACTTATTCACAAATGAATGAAATTATTTTGGAAATGTTATTAGTTATATTAGTTAAAAGCAGAACTCATTGGAGAATTCTTTTTTTGTAAAATCGGACTCTTATTGAAAATTTGCTCTGAATCATAAAATAAAAAAACACAATAAAACTCAGATATTATTTAATTAGAATATCTTTTATTTGCTTTTATGAATAATAATATAATAATAATAATAATAATAATAATAATATAATAATAATAATAATATAATAATAATAATATAATATAATAATAATAATAATAATATAATAATAATATAATAATAATAATAATAATAATATAATAATAATAATATAATAATTATATTAAGGACAATATTATCTTAAGAAAATAAATTTTTTCAATGAAGAATGAATTTTTACAAGATTTTTTTGTTTTTAAATAGAATAATTTTTTAATTAGAATAATTTATAAAGTTTTTAAATCTTTTAAAATTCAGTTTCAATGGTGCAATTGTTAGGGAAGATTTTTATTAAGTAAAACTATATTTACTAATCATAAATTATAAAGCTTATTACAAATTACAGACCCCTGTATATTTTAAAAAGAATTTTGAATTGTTTTTGTATATGTATAAATGTGCTGATTTTTGTATATACGGATGTTCATACATGACATTATCGCAAAATAAGAGTGATAACTATAGTAAATTTAAAGCCAAAATTCTCTAAAAACATTAAATTAAAAATAATATTTTCTTAAATTTTTAAGATTACTGAGTATTTAAAAGGTGCTCACATTATATTCTTCAATTATATTTTTATGGCTAAAGCTACCATAGAATGACATTAGATAAAAATCTGTCATTGAGCTGCCACAGAGCTGTCAACATAAATAAACAGCCACCGCTGTGTTAAAAAAATGAATTTCTGCGATATTTTAAACTTAAAGTAAATAATATTTGTTTCAAATCAGATTAATTATACTCAAATCCAGCTAATATTCCTCAAATAAAGTTTCAGAAAAGTATATTTTATCTTTGGAACATTTTTTAATAAAGAGAATTACATTTTTATAAAAGCTTGCTGAAGATGGTGCTAAATTAAAATTTTTTTAGAAATTTCAAAATGAAAATTCCTTCCAATTAAATTAGCTTTGAAATACAGCATAATATTTTGCTCATTGGAAATATTAAATTTAATCTATCAGCTTAAAATTAAAATAAACATGATTTTTGTGACAGATTTTTTTTTTGTACAATAAAATTTTTTATAATTTGGAAATCATTTTGGGGATAACTGAAATTAATTGCAAAATCCAGTGAAAGTCTCCCATAAAATAAAAATAATTGTTTTTATGGAAAGTAAGGACCTACATACATCAAATTTTTAAAAAATTAAATCATGGCAGAAGAATTATCATTGAACTTTTAAAAGGTAAGCTTAAATATTAATGCAATACTTAAATGCAGCAATCTGTTTTGAGTTCTTCTGTAGTTTCTTGTTTCTTGTTGCATCTATTCCTTCCTACTCATTGTGACAAAGGGACAATCCAGAGCTCTCTGAAGGAGCTGGCTTAAATGCTGCCAATAGGGCTGCTTTTAAGCTAGTGTATATATACTATTTTCGAATTTAAATTTTTCATCATTGTTTTAATTTTCTTGTAATACTTGCCTCAACATCTGTACGCATATATATATATATATATATATATATATATATATATATATATATATATATGCATGTGGGCAGATCTGTATAAAGTACTTACATATTAATTTATTGTTAATTCTCATTACATTGTATTGGGAGTCTATCTTTGAGTGATAAACTGAACAGGAATTTTGGCTTTACGCTTTTCCATGAAAGTGAATATTGGGGCTTATACTAAGGTAAAACATAATAAACCTGCATTTTAGTTTGCTTCACCAATTGTGTGTTCACACACACACACACACACACACACACACACACATATAATTTCAAGTTTGCCATTAATTTGTAGCTGATTGGTTGTTCTTGGTATCTGAGAAAAACTCAAATTCCTTCAGCAGAATGCTTTCAGCCATGGAAATAAAAAAATTCACTTCAAAGTTGCCGTAATTGTACCAAAGCACCATTGAAATTAAGTCAGCCAGCTGTGTTTGTAAAAATGTCCAATTTAAATATTAGAAAAAAGCAATTAAGTATCTCTTGTAAGTAACTTACAATGCCTCGTGCCATCTTTTTTAATTTCTTTTCTTTTTTATTTTATTTGTTTGATGTTTTTCTTCTTTCTTTGTCTTGTATTTTCTTTTCTCCATTGCTATTAATTATTAAACTTTTCAGGAGAAACTTGTTAGAAGCCCAAACTCTTTGGTAGAGCTTAGAGAGGCTGCTCTGATCAACAGTTGAATAATATCAGGGTTTTTGTAGTACCATGTTGTGCATGGGTAGGTGTCCCTGCATGTATTTCCAGTGGTCAATCCTGAGGCCACACAATGCTCTGTTCTCAGCCATGCTCTGGCTAGTTTGTATTACCATTGTCGACAGATAGTGACATTTATGGCTGCCTTTTCTCTCACTCCTTAAATGAATCTTATGGAAAACACAACAAAAAGAAATACAACTAAACGAATAAACACAAAACCAACTACCCTCTCTGCCTTTCTTTCACTAATATTCGTGGTATCCATTCCAACTTCTGCAGTGTAGAATATTTCCTTTTGGAATGATCACTAGATATCTTTGTCCTCTGTGAAACTAACTTAAATTCTTCCATTGCTACCAACAAATTCTTGGTTCCTGCCTATCTTCCTCTTTGCTGAAAAGATTCCAGCATTCAAATGCATGGCCTTGGTGTTTACATCGAGGATAATCTTCCAATGACCAGGGAACTGTCTCTTGAGGCCCCAAACAACTCCTTCTTGTTCTTCTGTCTTTCATGTTCTTCTGTTAGCTATCTCTTTTCCCTTTATCGCTCCACCTCTTCCCAGGACTGCTGTATATTAGACACAATAGCTGACAGAATAGAAAAGGCACTTTCTTTCCACTTGCGAACATCTTTGTCTTTGGTGACTTTAATGTTCACCATGGTATGCGGCTTAAACATTCTAAAGGTACTGATGTTACCAATGTTCAGACATTAAATTTTTCCATTGACCAATCCCTTGCTGAAACCATGGACTTCCTTACCCGTTTCCATAGTAAAACCAAGCAACATGCTTCTCTACTTGATTTATTTCTTACCCCCTCTCCTCACTCTTGCCAAACTTTGCATCACTGCTCTCTTGATAATTCTGACCACTCTGTGGTAGCTATTGATATTTTGTTCCACTCATCTATTAAACAGGAACCCCCTGTCTATAAGACCTCTTTCCGTTAGCAGCATGCTGATTGGGACTCACTCTGTGATTTTCTCTGTGACTCCCCTTGGACTGACATCTTTAAACTCCCAATTGAAAATTGCGTCAATGAGGTTTTTTCTTGGCTAAAAGCTGGCATGGATGCTTTGATCCCTTCTCGGAAATACCAGATGAAATCTCAATCCTCTCATGCTTGGCTACGATAGCACACAGGAACCACTATTTTCAGCTATACCAGCATGACAGCTCTTGTCATAACAGGCGCCTATTCATTGCTGCTTGCAATAAATGTAAGTGAGTCCTCGAAGGAGCAAACTCCCTGTTTGCTGAGAGAATGAGGTATTGCATAGCCTCTAACAACTTTGTCTTTTGTGATTACTGACGGCTCTGTAATAGGGCATTAAGTAAGTGTTAGGTCGCTATTCCTCCTTTCTTCAATCAATATGAGGTGTTATCATCCTTTGACTTTACTCTTGACTCATCTGGAATATCCCTGCCTAACTTCCCTCCTAGAACTGAGCCTCTGTTTTGTAATATGCATATAATCCCTTCCATGGTTTCTGCTATCATCTCTAACCCAGATCCCTACAAAGCATGTGGGCCCAATGGTATCTCTGTAATAGTAATTAAGATGTGGGCTCCTGAAATGGCTTTTGTTCTCTCAAAGTTGTATAATCCATGCTTTACTGCCTCCTTCTTTCCTGCCTGCTGGAAATCATCATCTGCTGTTTCAGTTTTTAAGAACTCTGGCAAGCTGTCTGACCCTTCCAACTCTCGGCCTATAAGCCTTCTACCTCTTTTTGGGAAACTCCTAGAGGTCCTAATCAATGCTGAATTGGTTCAGCATCTCTCATCGTGGGGCTTTTCTCAGACAAGCAATATGGCTTTCGCTTCTCCAGGTCAACTGCTGATGTACTGATGATAATTGTGGAAAGAGTCTGTCATGTTCGAGATAAAAATGGTGAAAGCCGGGGTGTAGCATTGGACACCTTGAAAGCCTTTGACAGGGACTGGCATTCAGGTCTTCTGGACACTTTTTAGAGCTGATCCAGTATTTATTGTTAAATCGTGAAATGAAAGGTTTCCTGAACGGCCACTTGCCTAGATTCTTTCATACTAACACAGGTGTCACCCTGGGCTCTATCCTTGGTCCTACTCTGTTTGTAATTTTCATTAATGACTTTCCTGATAACGTCAGCTCTCCACTTGGTATCTACGCTGATGACACAACCATTTACTCCTGCCTTATCAGTCTGACAAGGTCAAAATGGCAGCCGATGTCCAAAACAACTTCAAGTCTGTTGTTAACTGGGGTAAAAGATGGTTTGTTAATTTTAATCCCTTCAAAATGAAACTTCTCTTCATTAATCATCTGAGTGACACCTTGCTGCCTTCCATTAGTATGTCTGATACTAACCTCCAGGAAAGTGACTTGTTGCACTTTCTCGAGATCATGTTCACTGCTTATATGAAGTAGAAAAACTATATTGAATCCATTGCTGGATCAACTGCTAAGAAAGTTGGTTCACTGTGTTGAGCAAGACAATTTTTCTCTCCAGAATCTATCTTATATATCTATAAGTCTACCATTCTTCCATGCTTAGAATATTGCTGCCACATATGATCTGGTGCCCCTTCTATTTACCTTGAGCTCCTTGACACCATTTGTCATAAACTTCACGGAAAAACCCTTTGAGTTATTCAGCTAGAAAGAGAACAGGTTAAAATCATTTTGTGTCAGTTTCACTGTCTTCCCAAATGAGCAATGATGAGAGGAAAAAAGATCATTCAGGCCTTCAGTAATACAAACATTTATACTTTGGCTTCTGTCTTCAAAGTCCATTCAAGACCTGTCAAGAACAGTGAATAAGTTTAAAAAAGAGGTAACAGTAGAGCAGAAAACTGGATCAAGAGGTCACAACAGGATCATTATCTCATCTTCCAAAGAGCAGTGAAAAAAGACTTGAAAATCAAATTGTATGTGAAACCTGTGAGGCACCTTGTTACTCCAGGACAGACAGAAGGTTAGAGAGGTGAAGATCATGTTGAATAAGTTGGAAAAATGATCCTGGAATAATATATATATATATATATATATATATATATATATATATATATATATTTGATCTTCATTTCAATCCTTCATTAGCTATGATTAATTAATGATGAACATGTATTTTCATTTATGATTGAACTTATGATTCTTTTGTTAAGCTTGGAGAGTAATTATACATTCTTATTGCTCAAAGTAGAGTCCAATAGTGTTATGAAAACTCCAGAGAATTCGAGTAAGATATCTTTAATCATTTCTAAGATACAACAGTCCAAAGCTTAATCTAACAAATGGACAATTTTGCTTTTACACGATTTGGACAATTTTGCTGTTACACCTGGTCTATTTAGTGCACAATGAGTGTTGGTAGTAATAAAACTGTGCTTGATGTATAATAGACCTATATATGATAAAATATTTTCAGCTAATTTCTGATAATTTTTTTTTCAGCAGATGTGACCCATATTCCAAACAAAACAGAGAAACTTCTTAAGTATCTCTAGACTTTTGACAAGCACTAACAACTCAACAACTGTTGCTGATTTGCTTTACATAATACTTTTATTGAATGATATGTGTACTTGCATATTTATCTCTTAATTTAAGAAAATGTACTGGTTGGTAGTTAGGCATTTGATAAGATAAAAATCATTCATGTCATTTTATATTGTTTCTTTAATGATTCAACTTATCCGAGTATGACCACAAGTTAAGAAAACACTCGTTTTTTTTTCCCCAGTTTCCAGGCAAGTCTTTTCTTGTGTTCTTTTATCATTCATATTTGTGAAGGGGTGCTGAGAAATTCTGGGCTCAAACCATCCTCCCCAAATATGACCAACCGACAAAAAGATCATATTTATTTATTTTTCATTTTCGTATCCCTTCTTAATCATGATGAGAACTTTTCAACTTACACTTGGACAGACGTTGTTATTGTTTGTCTGACATTTTCTATTCATGGATTCTAACTAAGGGACATGCATTTTACCCCCAAAAATTAACTTTTTATACTGAGTCTGATTAGATTAAATTTTTGTCATAATTATTGGGAATTTCATGTTGACAAACATGGAAAAATGTAAAAATTATCAATAAATTTTTGTTTGTTACTAAATATGAATGGTTGAACAATTTTCCGATGACTTTCTGACCTTTCATAAAGCATTTAAAAATATTTTCATTTAATTCTTATTATTCTACTTTATTGATTATAATTATTGTTATTAATTATTACTACAGTAATCCCCACTTATTTGTGGGGGATACTTTTATGAATAAAAAATTGTTTTCATATTTATTTCTTCATGAATTAGTAAATGATAAATATTGCATTGCATTTGTTTTAATTGTATTAGTTTTTAGAATGTTGTAAAGATAGAATTATTCTCACAAATAAAAAGTCTAATAAATAAGTAGTGTTTAGTCTTCTTGTAAATTCTCAAGAACAAAAAAAAATTTATAAATTCACTTTCATCATATGTTTAAGTTGTATTCCAATTCTAATCATCATTTTTAGAACAATAAACATTGCTTTGAAGTGAAGATAGTAAAAAACAATAGTGGTGTTTTTGACACTTTTGACATTCCCATATTTATGGGCATAAACCTCCAAGTTTGCCTCAACTTCAAATCCAACATATGATAGAAACATGTCCCCAGTAAATAAAGTAAATAGACACCCCAAGCAGTAGCAGTTGGCAGGAAGATTGTCAAGTGAGACAATAGTTGAATTGTAGCAGAATCAAGCTGTTGACATCACCATACCACTTTGTCATTTGCTATATCACCCCTTACCCAAGAAGAATTTGGTTAGCTGAAGAAATTTTCCTTAGCTTCAAAAGTTTTTGTTTGTAGACTGACGACTGAGTGAAATTGTTGATGACCAAGTTTTGTAGATGAACTTTGAAGAACCAAGACCAAACTCCCCTAACTGAATTGTTTAATTGAATACCAGTCATCAATCCAGGAAATTATTTTGTTATTGTTTCTACAAACAAGAGTCAATTGTCTGTTCTGAAAGTCCCCTCTTTCCTTTCTCTTACTTCACACCTGAGAACAATTCAACCAGCTTTGCCAAAGACTTCCTCAAATCAAAAACTTGAACAGCATGGATAGGAAAGATTGACAGGCAAAATGAAACACCCAGCAATGACACAATAACAAGGGGTATAGATTTTTAAAGGGGCTGCAATCAAGGTAGGTACCTAAAACTCAGATGGTATATAACACTATATATACAGGTATATCCATTGGTATATAATCCAAGTGAATCCTATTAATACAAAATATTAAACATTAAATATTAAAATTGATTCACACATAGAGCTTAATGTTTTAATTAAACAGAGCAACATATTTCATACAATAGGAATTAAGATTACATTAGGTTAATGATCATTTTCACCTTGTAAATTGAAGTAAAATTTACAAGTATTTTTAAAACCTGTCAATGGATGATAAATTATTGAAATAAGAAATGGCCAGACAAAGGAAGGAAAGAAAGGAAAAAGAGAAATAGGGAGCAAATAAAAACTAGGAAGTTGTGTAAGTCTGGATATGAGGGGTGGTCAGAGGAGAAAGGAAGAGAAAAAAGGGGTAGAAAAAAGAGAGAAGAAATGACCTATTTATTTTAGACACAGTAGCAATCAGAATAAAACCTTAAAACTATAAACAAAAATAATATTATTTTAAATAAAGAGATAAATCCATTTATATGAAAGAGAGATAATTCAGAATTAAAGATATATTAAAATAAACAATATATTAGACAAAATAAGAAAAATATAAAAATTAATATATTGGAATGATTATATGATCTTAGGAAAAAGTATCTAATTTAGCATCTACATTTAAATCAACATATTTTAAATTAAACCTATTCGCATCTACAAGGAAAAACAGTTAATATTTATCATCTAATATATAATATAATGAACCAATAAGAGGAAGATGAAATAAAAGTGAAAATCCACACTTAAAATTAAAGAAATGACTTTAGAATAATGTGAAAGAAGAACTGCCTTTAGAATAAATTTGATAAGATAACACTATATAATAAATAAATATGCATATATAAATTTAATTAATTAATAATAAAATATTTCATATTAAATATTACATAAAAAACCATAAATAATAAATATTAATAAAAATAATAATAAAACATACATAAATATATATAAACTTAAATATAATACTAAGGTAAATTTTCAAATATCATTTCATCAGACCAAATACAATATATATATCAATACAATACACTTCATTACTACATATCAATATTATATATTAATATATATACACCATATATTGATATTTTAAAAACATCTATAAAATTAATAATAAATAAATAGATATTTCTAAATATTTCATAAATAATCATACCAATTGATTAAAATAAATATATAAAACTGAGCCTATATAAACATCATAATTATGTATTATTACATAACAACATCTTAAAAGTTATATTCTAGTATATTATTATTACGTAATATAGTTTTAAAAATATAATAATTATCATGTAATTAATTATCACATAAATTAACCCCTTTATATAATACTACCATATAATATCGAAAATGGGGGATATATCAATTATTAATATATATATATGCAAACACACACACATAGTCACACACACACACACACATATATATATATACTTATACATCACTACATATATACACAAACATATATATGTATATACATACCTACTAAAAACCCTGCAAAAATATATGGAAATCTATCTAAACTTAAATTGTAATAAGAAAGGAAAAAAAGGGGGAACAAAAATAAAAACGAAATCCAAGAAAAAAGGAAATTAACATCACTAATTACAATATACCTATAGAGCTATAAAGATAAGTCAAAATAAAATAAAATAAAATCAGAAAAATATAAGAAAGGATAATTCAATAAAAGATATCTTATAGTAAGAAAATAGGGCAAAACATACCTAAAGTTTAGCTTATAAATTAGGCACAGTAAGCAATAAATTCTTCTCGCACTTTTCACTTGTAGAACTCTCTTTCAGTTTCTTGCATTCTAGTCAATTATCATCTTCAAAAATTTAAATGCTATGACAATCATTATCTACTGTCTTCTTGATTCCTATTCTTTTATTATTCTTTTAATTTTTTTCTTGTTTCTTTTTTTAATTATTTCATCCCAAGCAAAAGGCAACAAAACCATTTTTTTCTCCACATCTGTAACAAGCCCAACCTCACAAACAGTGTTTGTAATGGAATTGTTTACGAAAACTGCCTTAGTGGAATTTACGCTATTGAATTCTTCTAAAACAGCAGCAACATCCACTGCTAGAACAACACCAGTTGCACCAATGTTAAGGATAACTCTGTGGTTGAGATATCTTCTTTCAATGTTCATCTCTGGTGAAAGTCAAGTGATGCTCTGGTCCTTTGGTTATCTTAAATTCTTTTGCTGTTTTCTTCTGTAATCTCTTTGTATTGCAAATTGTCCGTAACAACTGTGCCATTAACACCAACGCAGATAATATTTTCATGGTTCTGAACATGCTTTTACTCTAGCCTTCTCCCTGTCTATTTTTGACTTAATGATAATGTCCTTTAAATTAATGCTTGGATAAAGAGAGCCCTTGTAGGTCTAATCAGCAGGTATTATCAAAACATGCCCTGCCCCAGTGTTGGCAGATACATCACCTTTAATAAGTTCCATGGCATATCTAGAGACTTTAACATCTCTTAGATTGTCTCCTTAATTCAAAACTGTCACCGGTTGTTTCTTCACTGGAAGACACTGGTGGAAAAAATATCCGATGTAGAGGCAATGTGTAGAAACTGTTTCTCAGAGTGCTGTATTTTGTAGTTCTCTTGTCTGTAGATGACCTAAAATCTGCTGCAAATGGTTGTGACATTCAATATTGACTGTATTCAATGCTCTGAGAAACAATAATGTTTTTGTCTCTGTGTTTCACATTTGACAAATCTTCATCTCTTTATCCTGACACTTTATTATCTGTGCTGGTAATTTATTTCCCCCCAAGATTTGCATCTTATTAAGTGAGAAGAGAAAGAGCAGAGTGACACTTTTGCTTCTGCTGACAATGAGTGTAATAAAACTGATTTTATTTGGTTTTTGTTGTGTCCTTAGTTGATGTGTAATACGTTTTTATTGCAAGAATCGTAATGAAGTTCGGTATATAGTCAACAGGAAAAATTATAAAGAAAGAGATTGAAAAGCAATAAATGCAAAGAAACGTCAATGCAATAGCCACACAAAATAATGCATGCAGATGTACATAGATGAGTAAATGTATAAACAAGATAATATTTGTTGCAAAGAGAAAGCAATGAGCAATTAGGACGGTGAAGATAGTCTTGAAATTTTGGTAGATAGATATGCAGGTCATATTGGATTATCATATAAGGGAAACCTGTAAATGATTTATTTTGTGTTTGCAAACCATTTCATATTCCACAACAGAAGATAACAGATCTGATAAAATCAAAATCTGGAAGAGTTAAAATTTGGATATCTGTTTGCAGTAAGTCAACCAAGTTTTAATTTGCATAACATCTTTGAATTGTTTACATTATTAAATATTTGTTTGAAAGTAGAAATATCTAATTATTAAATTTTCATTCTCTAGATTTAAATTTATTTCCCAAATTCTTTTTTGCAAAGAGTGCATAAGGTTTCCGAATGAAATCGTATGAAGAGAATGAAAAGAATTTCTCAACAAGGAATATTTAAAAAAATAAATAAAAGAACTGATTTTGTGTCTGAGATTGCTGTGTATATCCAACGAGTATGAGAGATTATTATTCAAGCCTAGATAAATACCAGGATTTCCAATGCAAATTTTATAGCTAGATAATCTCTCCCTGTTAGAAAGACTTGCATAACGCCGTCTACCAAGGTTCATTTCTTCACACCTAGTCTTGTATCCTATTAAGATTGACAAATATATTAAAAACCTTCATTTCGGGCAATAAGATAATTATAGAAAAGTTCATGTGTCATAAAATCCTTCTTTAATATATTCATGAACATTTTGTTGTGTATGCAATTTATTTCTAGGAAAAGAGACCACTTGTTTAAAACTTTCCTTTTGTTAATTTTGTTTAATAAACTTTATCTTGCATAGCAAATCAATTGCTCGTTATACATGTACCCTTTTTCACCACCATTATTTCATGTACTATAAATATTCCTGTAAGAAACCTTACACATTTCATTTTGAAGTAACCAATTCACTAAACATATTTCAGGTTATTCTTTGGGACATGTTCTTCAGACTCTCCAGAAACCTCCTGGACGCTGTGGTGTTGAGGAGGACATGGAAATTAAGATCGTGCCGATGGGTCAGTTTGAAAGTTTTCCCAGCTGATAGTCTCATTGATGAGTTACTGACCATTAAAGTATCTGGATTAGTCAGCGGACAGCGAGTGACTGTCAGTGCAACAGTAACACAGGAAGAAGTTAAGCACAAGTCGATATTCTGGTCATACGGTCAA
This sequence comes from Acanthosepion esculentum, assembly GCA_964036315.1. Taxonomy (NCBI): domain Eukaryota; kingdom Metazoa; phylum Mollusca; class Cephalopoda; order Sepiida; family Sepiidae; genus Acanthosepion; species Acanthosepion esculentum. The sequence goes on from OZ038478.1 coordinate 44,478,443, forward strand.
TTCACTGCCTCGTCCCAGGGTCAGGTGGACTTGTCACGTGACCCCTCTTTGTCAGGTACTTACACCGGCATTGAACCAATGGGTTTATTTTGGAGTATGGATCAACACTGGGGAAATTTTGCCCAACTTCTTCTGCGAGATTCTACGTTGCCTTACTTGTACAACTTGGCTGTCTACAAGAATCACGTAACAGAAAATGAAGTCTTGAACCCAGAAGTAAAACCATTAAGAAGTATCCAGATTCGTCGTTGGTACAAAAAACCAGGGGTTCAAAAAATCGAAGTGGCTGATGGCAACATTCGAGGATTCTTATTTTTGCCAGAAAATACGGATATTTCAAAGAAAGAAAGATCCAACCCTCTGGCCATTATTGATCTTTTGGGGGGCAACGGTGGGCTAGTGGAATCTCGAGCCGCCCTTTTGGCCTCCAGGGGTTTCACAACACTTAGCCTTGCATACTTCCGTTATAAAGACATCACTGCCGATAAAGACATATGTTTTGAATACTTTAAAGAAGCTATTGACTGGTTTACTAATCATCCTTCTGTTTCTAATAACAGAATTGGTATTCTGGGGAGCTCTTATGGAGGGGCTATTGCAGTGTATATGGCTGCACATTGCCCAAAAGTGAAAGCAGCAATCAGTGTAAATGGGCCACCATCATTCCTTCCTATTCCTTTTTACCATCATGGTGTCAAAGTTCTGGAGGTTGAGCCCCAAAATTACATGAAAAGATTAATGAAATACCCGGGTGTTTATCAGGAACGATATACAATGGATGAGTCTGTGTTTTTTGATATGTCCGACTCAGCACCAGCTAAAGTACTGTATCTTATTGGAGATGATGACGCTTTTTGCAATTCCGACTTGTATAGATTATGGTTGAAAAAAATCAGCCCCCAAAAAGCAAATGATGTTGAGTTTGTTGTATACCCAGGCGCTGGTCACTTGATTGACCCGCCATATACTCCTTTAGGAAGACAATGTTATAGTGTCTTTCATAAGTACCCGCTTTATTTTGGAGGCGACAAAACCCTACATGCTGTCGCTCAGGAAAAGGCATGGTTAAAGATACAGAGATTTTTTCGTGAACATTTATGCAAAGAATTTGACTAAACATGGATTTTATTTTTCTGATTATTTTCCAATGATCGTCATCTTTTAACACATGTTTGGTGATTGGCAATATTTATCTATATGGAAAATGTTTTAAAAAAAACCCTATTGTATTCATATACGCCACAAGAAATTTGCAGAAGAATGCAAAAACAATCCATTGTCAAAACATTTCAAAAACCAAGAAAAGAAATGTAAACCAGTAAAGGAAAAGAGAAAAAATAACTTAAAGTTCAACCTATTTTCTTTTGCCGGCTTTTGTTATTAAAGCAGTCAAGAATGAAGCCCTGGTGTAGAGCGATGGCTAACAAACTTATATCAAAGAACATTACATGCATTGCAAATTAGATTTTTTCTGATTGCCTCACAACTGTAGTCCTGTTACTAAAGTTACTGAATATCTACAAGTGTTTGAAGAATACTAAAATATTAACTCAAACAGAAATCATTGAAATAATATTTATAATTGCTTATTTCTGTAAATCTTCCAAAATTTAAATGCAATATCATTCATTATCTTCTATCTTCTTAATTCCTGTTCTTTTATTGTTCCCTCTCCTGAATAATGTTTTCTTTTTCTCATATTCCCTCGTACTCAGTAATCCCTTGTGACTTAGTGGCTTTATTTCCTTGCTTGGGGTGAAATGATAAAAAAAATCAACAAAAACATTTTTAAACATGTACTGTTATGAATTTTGATTTTTTTTAAAGATATTTTTATTGTATTGTGTATGCATATATTTAATTTATTAGGGTTTTCGTAAAGTAATTGTGTATTTTATTGCTATTAATTAATAACAATTAATTATTGCCATTAATTATGAGTTAATCAACCAAAGCAGAAATAAAGATGACTGGCAGGAAACTGCGTCTAGAATTAGTTTATCCTCTATTCTACCCGGGAATGTACCGTTTATAGTGCATTTCCTAGTTTAATTGGGAATTCTTGCATTCCACGTGAGCTTTTGCTTGAGAATCGAACATAATGTTCCATCATCAGCATCAGCAGCAGCAATCTTTTATCCAGTAATAATAACCTTTCATTTTCACATCGCCTTGATACAGATGATGAAAAATGGGTTTTGCATATCCTCCGAAAAAGTGCTGATAATTGCAAAATGAGAAACTAGGACTCCATCCAGAGAAGTTCCTGCTTTGTGCCTATATTGGAATATGAACGGTATCACCCATTATCCATATATTAGTGGAACATGGAATGACCGTCAATGAAAACATTTGTTACTAGCATCTTGATTGGGTAAATGAAACATTACGTCAAAAGTGTTGTGCTTTGGTAAACAGTAAAGGTATTATTCTCTAGCATGATAATGCAAGGACTCACTTTGCAAAACAAAATCAAGAAAAAATAAGATTATGACGACGTTCATGTCCTCCATAATCACCAGATTTTGTACCTACTGATTTTCATTTGTTTCAATCAATAGAACATTTCGTAATTAGCAGAAAGAAAGTAAAAGTTGAAAATTTTTTCTGGGAAAAATGCAGATGTCTTTAAACATTGGATTAAAACTGTGCCTTCCTGTTGGAGTGCAGTCATTGAAAATTATGGTGATTACATTTTTGATAAATAATATTTAAAGGAATATTTGTTTTTATATCTTTGCTGGTAAAACTTAGTAACTTTCCAAACTCACTCGTACATGAATACAGAAAGGCATTCCCTTTGGTTTGATCAATAGAAATGTTGAACTTTTAAAAAAGTATTAGTCAGAATAAACCACGAAGTTAGGTATGGTTCAGATCTCTCGGTTATTTGCCATATGTCTTCAGGCGAATGTCTCATCTTAATATTTCACTCTTGGGAAAATGTATGAATATACCTCTTCTCCCCACAACTAGGGGTTAATTAGTAAGACTTGTATCACTAAAACCATTCTTACCTTGATAAAAATAAAATAAAATTGTATACAAAGTATTTAGATTTCTGTATTAAATTACCCATAGAAACAAAATCAACCAAATTAATCATTACCAGACTAGAATTGACTTAGAGAAGCGGAAGCCATATTGCTTGTCTGGAAGAAAACCTTGTAAGGTGAGATGTTTATCCAATTCAGCAGTACCAGAAAAACAAGGCCTGGTGGAGGAGTAGGTTTAATCACCAACCACTTAGGTTTTGAATTCAAAGTTGTCTTTCTAGATTGGCTGCCACATAAGGCTATAAGACCCAGTCTGTCCTGCTACTTACCCATAGCTTGGAGAGGGAGAAGAGATGGAATCATACCTTTGTCAAGGGTATTTGAATGTAAGTGAATGAAACGATTTTGAATGGAATTTGAACTTAGCTCTCCGATTTCGCAATCCGAGTTGCCATACATTACTCCATGTCAAGTGCTGAGACCATAAAAACAGGATGAAAGAACCTCAAAAGCATGTCCTTCAAGGGAAGGATACTGAGTTTTAAAATACTTTCATCAGTACAATTACATGGCTTAAGAACGATAAAAGTTGTTCATTCATGTCACATTCAACATAGACATCAATGACACACTGAAGGCAATATACATAAGCAAGTCACATGATTGAAGTAAAAATTAAACTTATGTGGCTTTGGACATTGAATGTATATATCAAGTGGCAAGACGGTTTGTGCAAGTGTTATTGTCCAATATCCTCGCACCACTGTTATGGTTCAAGGTTAGGACCAAGGAAGAACAATATGAACACAAGAGTAGGAATAACAAAGATATATTACAACAGAACAATAATACAAGAGGTTGAAGGTGTTAGTATGACTGTCAGTCTGGTTTAGGGTGAACTACTATTGTCTCAACTCGAATCTGTCTTGACTTGTTCCACTTCGTTCTATCCATCTCTCTTGAGAGGCGCAGTAATTATAGTGTCAGGAAGAGTTCATTATCGTTAGAGGTAAGATCCCATAACAGCAAGAAATAAAGTACATTTATAAAATAACTACATAAAGTAACCAGTAAGTATCACCTAAAGAATAAAATTACTGCTTCAATTTGCCTGATCTTCCACTTAGAACTAACTCTCTATTGAGTAATATACATATAATTCCACCCATGGTTTCTCTTACCATCTCTAAACTGAATCCTCACAAAGCATGTGGACTTGATGGTATTCCTGTAATAGTCCTTAAGAAATGTACTCCTGAACTGTCTCCTGTTCTATACAATAAATGCCTTGCTGCTTCTTGCTTGTTGGAAATCCTCTACTGTAATTTCAGACTTTAAGAACTCAGGTAAACCATCTGATCCTTCTAACGACCAGCATATTTGCTTTCTCCCTTTTTTGGCAAAGTACTAGAACCTCGAATCAACTCTGAATTTGTTAAGCATCTTACGTCATAAGGTCTTCTTTCAGACAAGCAATTTTGGGTTTGCTTCTCTAGATCAACTTCTGATGTGTTAACAGTTATTACTGAAAGAGTCCATCTAGTTTTAGATTAGAATGTTGAAGTTTGGACTGTTGCTTTAGATATCTCAAAGGCGTTTGACAGGGTTTGGCATACTGGTCTTCTTCACAAGTTGAAAAGTTATGTTATTTCTGGAAGACTGTTTGAAGTGCTGGAGTTGTTGTATGGGTATATCTATCCAGATACATTCCAGAGGTAGTCTATAGCAGTGTTATATTTGTCGGGTGTAGCTGTATGGATATTTAGTGATATCTACAACATGTACCCTACAAGGTTAATGAGATTTAAATTTAAAACCAATGTGTTTTTTTATGGTGTCCTGGGTAGAGCTACTTAAAATGAACTTTCCAACTGTATATATGAAATTAAACTTGGTAACTTGTTGCTTGGAATATATAAATATGAACATTAATTTACATTCTCTAGGGGTCTCCATTGTTCTGAAAAGTATATAGTCAGCTTGCCACTTGACCGATCTCTGCTAACCAACTATTTGTATAATCCCTGGCTTCAAGTTGGTGCAAGTTACCATGAAGTAAGTTTGGATTTGGGATACAGGTGAGATTTCTAAGTTTTTTTGGTTTTACTAACATTTCTAACATTTGAGGTTTTGTCCTTTTTTTATAGAAGACTACAGTAGAGAAATTGATCAAGTGGAAAAATTCTTATTTGAATAAATATTTAACATGTGAGAAAGAAGAGAAAGAATAATGCAGAGAAGCTTATTTAACAGTTGTTGAATAATGAGCTGAGACTTATGATTACAAAGTAACAGAAATAAGGTAAAGCCAGGTGCAAAAATTAATAATATTGAATTCATTGCTGCACCTTTAATTATAAGTTCATTAATATATTCAAGTTTCAACATTTGTCTCTATTTTATTTTTCATTCAATTTTATCACCTAATCCAAATTGTTTACATTCCATGAGGTGTCTAATCAAAATTACTGGCAAAGAAGAATAAAAAACAAAGGAAGGAACAATCTGGACATGCTAGAAGGTAAAGATATTCTGATGAAATTTTCAAAATCTTAAGTCATTTTGTAACATAGTAACATTCATACCAGTGCACCATCTCTATCTGAACTTTAGATAGTCACACATGTTGTGATAACATTCAGTATGGTAAAAGAGTCCATTACCAGCAGGTATTATGCCACAGAGATGCACACAAGCTCTTTTTCTTCAATCAGAGCATTTTTGAGAAGAGTCAGACTGTGTACCTTTAAGAGGCTGGATAGGAATTGCAGAGAATCTTAAGGCATGTTGAACGCGACGTGTCAGTGTTGCTTCAGTGTTGCTAAGAGACATCTCCCAAAGTGTATTAACCTATGACACACAGGCCCAACCGGTGACATCATACTACACCCTACACTGTAGGGTGTAGTAAGTTACAATTCTCACTTGTCTTTAATGTTTATGAAAGAAATGTTGAACAGTACCATGTATGCCCAGAAAATCATTTTCAACCTGTTCTGCTAGCATTCCTGAAAAACAAAAGTGATATGCTGTTCCAGCATGATAATACATAATGCCAGTACTATTCAACATTCTCTGCAAGATGTTCATCAACTTCTCTGGTTGGTATGGTTGCCAGAATGGCCTCCCCACCCCCTTGAACATACATGGGACATGATGGGAAGATGTCTGACTCATTCTATTAGCTCACCTTGTATTGTGTCAACAGGTGCAAGATGCATGGAATAATGTATTACAGAATAGCATTCATCATCTGTATAATTGCATACATGCCTGTGTTAATGTCCAAGGAGGTTGGCCCAACTGTGCCAGGTGATTAAAATTTAATAAAATGTGCTCAGACCCCACCTCAAGCATTATGTTTCCTTTGGGAGGGGGTCCAGGTCATTAAACAGTATGGAGAAATACTGAAGAGACTTGAGTAAATTTTGTCCTTAGTCCATTTATTTGTGGTCTCTCACTTTAAATTTGGCCTTATGGCACATTCTGGCTTATGCATAAATATCTACAGCGTATTAATATGGGGTCTGAGAAATGTTTATACACCATATATTTTGGACCTTGTGCATGTATTGATCTATATGCTTATTTACTATAACCCAACTATATTACCTGTACCTTTTTTGGGTGGTAAATTGAAACATAGTGTGTTATAATTTAATTTTCCATCAATGTATTAAAGATTTATACCCTATTACACTATTGCATATCTCTTAATGTTCTTTCACAAGGAAAACAATAGGTTGTTATTTCAGTGATATTATCTTATTTAATTTCGTTATTTTTTTAAAGCTTTTTAGGTGTCGAGTGGATAACAAGCTTCATGTAATGGCCTCTGGGAGTGAACTTTGAACTAGATTTTGGACTATAATTACATATTTATGAGTTTGGTCTTACGTTATGGCTATGTTTATTCATTACTAAGTGAGAATATCTTAGTAAAATTTATAGTTTCTACTTTTTTTTCTTCTGGATATCTACATATATATTAACATTTTTGAACAGAGTAAATTTACCTCCATTTATAAAAATGACTTTAAGGGCTAAAATATTCAATGATAATGAATTACATCCAACTGGCTGTCTGCTTTTGCTGTTGACCTTCTTTCTCTAAGCCTGTATGTAGGCTGCAAAGGACAGGAGAAATTGCTCCATGTCTGTGTGTTCAAGTACTATGTTAGATGGGATGGGGTGCTGTTAGTTATCAAGCTTACATTTTTGTATTACGTTGCCACTGACTACTGGCTTGGAATGTGAGAAAGAATCAGTTTGCTGAATATTGGAAAAGACATAAAGAAATAGAGAATAATACCAAAATTGGGAAGCATTATGTCTGTAAAAAGAATTTACATCTGTGTAAAATCATTCCATTTACAAATGAGATTTCTTTAACAGAAAAAAAATCTGTATAAATTTGAGAATCAAAGTTTTTTTTGTTTAATTTTCTAATAACACTGATACAAGCAAAAATAAAGTCTTTTAACAAAATGCTTGAAAATAGTTACTAATATACAGCCCACTAGGTCTCTTATAGTATAAATTTTTAAGTCAGTGTTTAATAAAGAATATAAAATTCTAGATTTTGGAGAAAAAGAATCCAAAAACAATAGTAATTTTTTTCATTTAAAGAAAAATATATATATATTTTCATTTATTTTTAAAAGTTGAAATTAAGACAACCAAAATATAGGAACAGTTAAAAAATAATTTATTGAAAGGTAGTAAAAGATGTAACAAAGTATTTGAGGAAATGTGTAAAATGAATTATCTTCCATTAATTTTGATTAGTATTTACTGTCAGCTTGATTTTTTAGCTCTTGGTAAGTGTATTTTTTATTTGTAATTTATTTGTTGACTCACTGCTATAAACTGATGTTTTAATTAAAGTTGTTTTAAAAGGCAACTGAAAAATTAAGATGAAAGTAAATACAAGTCAAAATTAATAACAATGGCTGACAATACTTCTGTGAATAAACATAAAATAAATTATCCGATATGAATTATCTCCCTTATTTAAAATTGGAGTAAAGTGGCAACCTTTGTAGAAATGAGAATATAAATTTTAACTTCTTTGCTTTTAACAATGTAACTGTCAATAACAGTGTGATCATTACTGTTACTAGTAAAAAAGTATTTCTGAGATAGCTTGCATAAATTCACTTTCTTATACATCTTTTTGTGAGAATTACCAACAAAAATGTTAGACATTATTTATTCATTAGATTGTTTATTAACTAGAATATTATTTTACTAGCCAAATCCCAGCCTTATAAACAATTCTTTTAATAATAATTTTAAAATAATTTTAAAAACGGTTATTTTATTTATGATAACTGAATTTTTGGCGATTACCTTACTAGGTTTCGGTCATTCGATACTCTGCTTCTGAAAAATGGTGCTTTTATTGTGTTTGCTATCAATTCATGCTATTTGCTTCTCACCCTTTTGACTAAGATCAAAGTGTAGTATCTGTTCTGATCAGCTTAATCTGATTCTTTTTTGGGGAGGGATATGCTTATCCAATCAAATTCTTACTACTATCAGAAGACTTCCTAATACTTAACATAGGGTACATAAGTTAATCCAAGAATTTAATAGGTAGAGTCTAAAAGGTCACTTAAAACTAGGACAAGTATGTATGTACTTAAATGAAGATATCTAAATGTGGGTTACAGCAGTCAGCTATATGAATAGGTATTACTGACGTGGACAAACGCATTTGTTTTTGTTAATTTCCATGATTTTCCCAGGGAATTAAACTTTGACCATGTGACCATTAGGATATAGGTCAGCCCATCGGTCTTCCCCTACCCAGGCTTTCCTACCTCCATAATATGATTCCAGTAATGATGCCTTCTTCTTCCCCACTTTACCTCCCAATAGATATCCAATTACACACCCTCTTTCTTTCTCTAAATAAACAGTACACTACAAACCTATACCAGAAAAAGTTTGAAAAATCCTGCGAATTTTAAAATTAAAATTCATAGATGAAAATGGTAATTTACTAAAGGTACCATAATTCCAATTGTAAAGAGTACACACACATACACACACACACACACACATATATATATATAATAGGATAAGGAAAAAATAGAAAACATTTATAAATCTAACATGTTTTCCCTTTATTAAAGCTTTAGCATGGAAACAGCTAGCAGTTTAGATATGGAGAAAAGAGAAAAAATTCTGGTATTTTTCATTTTTTGTTGTTTGATTTTCATTGGTTAAGAAGATTTATGTGCATTTGTCATGTCAAGCAGCATTCGTGTGTAAATTTAAGTAAGTTTATTATGATTCCAGTTTGTCTATGTGGGATTCAGATGATAATGTGTGTGTGTGTGTGTGTGTGTGTGTGTGTGTGTGAGGGGGTAGGCATTTTTATTTTGTATGGTCATTGTCTTCATGTTGATTTGAGGACATTTTTTTATGTAACACAGTTTGTAGTAGTAGTAGTAGGTAGACATATTTTTGATGCTTTAAGTATGGATTTTATAAAAGTTGGTGATGTAATATAGTGTTTGACATATTTTTATAATTGGTAAACTATCTGTTAGTATTCCTTCAAAGTATGTAAAAGAATTATGTTCTTTTTTTAATTAGGATGGAATTTATAAAATCTGTTATGGCCAGTTTTGTACCTGTGTGTTATTAGTGATTTTTAAAGGGGTGTTCTAACATAGCTCTCTCTTATGTTCATAGATGCAGGCTTTTAGATTCCCTGATGTCTTGCCAGTGTAACTATTTCTACATTGCAGGTACTTTTTTTTAATAAATCCAGGCATATGAAATGTGTTGGATTTATTTTCCTTTCTAACTTGCTTGCTTGTATGTTCCTAGAATTTTTAGAATCCAGCCTACTAATAAACGTATCATACCTAAACACTTCACTCAAATACATAGATTAGAGTGGCAAGTTCTCCGTAATATGGAAAATGGGGGGAAAAAAAAACAGAAATAAATAAGAAAACAAAAAATACGGAAAATCACAGAAAAATATTCCGATGGTAAAACGTAAAATTCCTTAGCTGGAATTCGACAAATTCATTATTTTGCATAAATTAGCAATATGCAGTGAATTCAGTCACTTATGCACAAGTGCTACAACCTATATTGCTGCAACATGTCATTTTATAAATAACATAGGTTTTTTTTCACTACTGATCCCAGTATTACATAAGCACCATAACTTAATTCATGATATTAACCTAGGTCATGTATTTGTATATTTTACTGTTTACACACGAGTCTCTGTTTTTCATGTGTTTTTATAATTTTGAAACAAAAAGGGAAAATTGAAATTTACTGTCACAGAAGAACACAGAATTTGACCTTTTAGAACATGGAGAACTTGCCACTCTAACATAGATGACATTTTTCTAAATCTTCAGAAGTTGAAGTGGTATAGACTTTACAGACATCAGAGATTAAAGTAGCAAAGGTTCACCAGGCATCAGAAGTTAAAGAGAAAAAGAGAAATTTTAACCAGCTTATATTTGATTTATTAGGAAAATACAAGTTGCTTAGAATCATCCATTAAATGTGGGGAGGGAAAATGACTGATTTATTTAGCATTGGGTGCTCAAGTTGGATCACCTGATGGTAAAAACCAGTATGATACTTGTTTGATAGACTGCTTTATAGTATGTATCAAGATACTCCTTGGGAATATAATAGCAGGCTAGGTGGAAGAAATTGAATGTTCTTGGTAATGCAAAACAGGAATTGTGCTAGAGTTTGGAAATGAATAAAAAATGAGATTATGAAGCAAGTCGTAGTAATAACAGTCAAGAAATAGTTATTATTACATGTAAAAGGGTGTGTGCTGGACTGAATGGGATAATTGGGAAGAAGTTCATAATAGTTTAGAGAAGTTCTCAATGAAATTGACTTTGGAATTTTATAAGAGTTTGTAGTAATGTTGGATGGATTTATGTAGTGTGTTGATTTATTGCCCAAGAGTATTTGCATGTAAGTGAATGTAACCAACTCAACTGGAATTTGAACTCAGCTCTATGATTCCTCATTTCAAAGGCATGAATCCATCATTTCTCCCCCCAGCTACGGGTATATAGCAGGACAGACTGAGTCCTATAGCCTTGGGTAGCAATTGGTCTAAGAGAAGGACAACTCTGAATTCAAAACCTCCAACTATGTGTTAAATAGCTGCAACCTGCATTTGGTCAAGCATGGTGAGTACGGCTACACCCCTGAAGGCATAATCAAGATCTGGTTCCTCCAACAGGAGTGAGAAGGCCCTGGATTTGGATTGAATTTATTGCACCAGTAGTGAACATTTGTATTGATTTGCTTTGAGACTGAAGTGGTGTTTATATCTACCAAGGTGGTATCCATAATACCAAAAAGGTTTTCAAAACAAAACAATATGGAATGAAAGCAAATACACAACAATCTGGCTGTGGGAAAAGGTTACATTAACAACAGTCTGAGCCAAAATGTCTGAACAAAGGTACTCTCTGCTGACTAGCTGGAGAAGAGCACTTCCCATTAGGGCTGTGACCTTATATGTAGGTGAAGAAAAAAGAAGAAAGGGATTTTTTTAAAAATATGGGTTTTCAAGGTCACCACTCAGCAACTTCTGCTACAAGACTGATGACTCTGCTACTATGTATATTCTCTACAGTCAGTCAGCTATGTCATGGCCTAAATAAGAGTTTTATGAGTCATGTCAATATTGTGAATAGTGAGGAAGTGAACAGTGTGAGGAAATCCGTTAACTGACAAGTCTAACTAAAATTCCTATTTTTAAAAGTTAAGATTTCTAGGGTACATAATGAGGAGAATTTGACACTCACAGGATGGTACTGTAGAGGGTATGAAATAATAATAGCTCCCTTCAACCATTCCCTTCAATTTCAGAGGACTGAGGAAGAAGGAAGGGAATTGATGAGCCTCTGTGAAACTTTCTATGGACTAATGAAAAGATTGCCTTCACAAATTGACTAGTGAGCTGAAAAGAAGGAAAGAAATTTGTGAGCCTATGTGAAATTATTTTTTGACCAATGAAAATCTTCCCTTTACAGAAATTTGCTGGTGCGTCAAGAAGAAGTGAAGAAGGTAGTGAGCATATGCAAAATACCTTTTTATATAAAATGAGGAGAAAAATTAAATTAATCAGAGAAGTCATGTGAAAAGTTTTTCTTTAGTTCCTTGTGACCAACACTGAAGCTGTTGCCAGTGTAAAATTAATCACCAATTATATTATTGGCCTCTGACCAGCATGTGGCACTTCAACAAATTTTCTCTCAACAATTCAAGAAAGCTAAGTATTTCAAACTATCTCTCTTCCTGTGGTGAAGGGTGACTTGGATCCAGGGCATGCAGTCACAAATATTTTGTCATATACGGCCTACTGTAATAGTGAAAATTCGTAATTTTGATGTAAACTTTACGTCAAAATTACAAACTTTCGCTTTTTCAGTCATTAATCAATGTCATTTTAAAACTGTTAATTTGATAAACTGTGAACAAGATTAAATGAAAATTACTTACTTTTTTTCTTAAAAAGTAGTGAAAACAACTTTTTTGCAAGCTTGGTCACATTTTCTTATGCAGCCATTGAAGTTACTACTTCAATGGCTGCATAAGAAAATGTGACCAAGCTTGCAAAAAAGTTGTTTTCACTACTTTTTAAGTAAAAAAGTAAGTAGCTTGTAGAGTTGTTGACAGACAAACAGTAAATGACGAAATATTACAGTAGGCCATAAACTTTGTTACCTTTGTCTTAGACATTTTGAAATATTATTTTGTGTTAGATCATTTAATCTGTTGTATGAACATTTCCTCTTCATGCCAATACATTAATAATATGGAATTTAAGAATTCTGATTTATTTTCCTGAAACAAGCTACTGATACTACTTCAAGCATGTAAATTTGTGAATAAATTCTTTATCTTATCTTGTTAAAATTACCCGTGTGTTTCCTCATCGTTATCATCCTTCATTAATCTTCTTGGTGTGGGTAAATCAACTGTTCATTTTAACCCCCAAGCCCCATGCTGCTATATGTTTGTAGAGGGATTGGAATTTTTTTAATAAATTATGGGTGGGGGTTTGGAATAAGCAAGTGTTGATTTGAAAAATCTGAGGCGGGTTAAGAATTATTCTAGAATTTAATTTATTTGAATGAAGGAACGGTATGTAAACATCCGGCACATTATTTAAAGAAACGTTGCCTTTAATAATTGAAAAAGCCAGCATAAATTGAGCACCCTTGAAATTCTAAGAAATTATAAATAGTATACGATACATTAAAAGAAAATGATTGTAGAATATTGTGAAATTAATTCAATTTGCTAAGTTTCTGTAGTTAAGTAAAGATTTTGATTATTTGCTCTTTCCTAAAATGACAATAGCATCCTGCTTTTGCCTCATTTATTATAATTTTATATGATCAACTCATCCAGTCTTGTATGCGTAAGTATATTGGTGAAAGTAATATTACTTTTGTTCTAAGTTTCTGAATTTTCCCCCAAATATTTTACTTTTTTCATGTGGCATCTTATTAGCAAAATATCTTGCATGTCAGCTATTCCCGGACAGTTATTGCTTTTGTTACTCACATTGATCTATTAACTGCATTGGATCAAATTCTGATTGACTGCCAGAGTGAGAAAACCTAGGACAAAGGAGAAATTTCTCATAATATACAAGGTGTGATGAATAAACTGTCATCTAAATTAGGCAAAAATGAAAATAACTCTGACATCCCATTTTAACAGCTAAATTTACCAAAATTCCACAAAAGTTTCTGTGGCCACTTGCAACAAGCCGTGTAAGTTTTAGCCCTTTCTGCAAAGTAAATATGTGCACATATGAACCTGAAATGCGATTTACAGGTTGGGGAAACTAAAACTAAACAAGTGCAGAAATTTAAATATCAGAAGTGTTCTGACAGAGGATGGTAAGTGCGACGCTGAGATCCGTAGACGTATTGGGATGGCCAAAGAAGTATTCCAAAATCTAGGCAGAGTATTACGAGACGGGAAGATTTCGTTGGTAACAAAGAATACTGGACTGCTACGTGATATCTCCTCCTGCATGGAAGTGAATGTTGGACAGCCTCTTCAAAGATGAAGAAGAGAAACGAGGCAACCGAGGTATGGTTCTACAGAAGGATGCTAAGGATTCCATGGACCGAACATGTGAGCAACGATGAGGTATTTAGAAAGGATGTAAACAAAGAGGAAGCTTATACTTAACATCAGGAAGAGGTAGCTGTAATTTCTGGGACACGTAATGAAAAAAGAGAAAAGCTTGGAGAATCTGATACTCACAGGGCGGATGAAAGGAAAGAGAAACAAGGGAAAGTAACGTGTGACATGCCTAGCGAGCTTAAACAAGTGGATGACAGAACAGGGTTTGGGAGACGTAGCAAAAGGACATAACATATTGACAAAGGATGAGGAGAAGTGGAGAGCCATGATCGCCTACGTCCTGAACGGACACTGCACATAAAAGAAGAAAGAAATATGTGCACGGCATATTTTAGGTTTTTGGTCAGTTTCGTAGGGCTTCAAACCAACAGGTACCTGTGAATTACACTCTTTGTTGTTGGAGTCTGTGGTTCGTTTCCCATGTGCCGCTTTACATTGTTGGGAGACGAACACTGGGGCGTTTTTTTTTAATGTGCTGGTCTCCATTGTACTAGCACGTAGTGGAAAAATAATTTATGTGTGTGTCTTGAGGGCTACTGCTTGTAATTCAGTTAATGTACAATATTTTATTTTTCCCCATGTAATTCAGGTTCAGCATTTGTAGTGGTGGATATATATATATATATATATATATATATATATATATATATATATATATATATATATATATATATTTGTTTTCTTCACACTTTGGGGTCATTATTTGTTGTGGGCTGTTCTGTGATGCGTTGCTTTTGTCTGAATGTGTTTCTTATATATATATATTTTAAATTACTTAAAAAGAACTTCCCACAGACAAATATGTTACATAAAATTTTCAACAAAAACTACGTCAAACTAAGCTATAGCTGTATGCCTAATATGACCAATTTAATTAATAAATATAATAGAAAAAAAATTAAAGACACCCCCCCCCAAGTGTAATTGTAGGAATAAGGAAGCCTGCCCTCTCCAGGGTAAATGCCAACAAGAGTGTGTGGTTTATCAAGTAAAAATATATAGGGGTAAACCGAACAATACCGATAAAAACCCTAAAGTTTACATAGGATCTACCTAGAATAATTCCAAAAAACGATATTATAACCACCTCAGCAGTTTCAATAACGAAACTTACAAACACAGTACTACCTTGTCCTCTTATGTATGGAAGATCAAGCAAGAAGATAATAATGACCCCATTTTGAAATGGGAAATATTAAAAAAATGTTACAAATATAAGACGGGTGATAAGTTTTGTTCCCTATGCACGCAGGAAAAACTTGTTATTGCTAGCTATAAAGAACCCAATAATAATTTATTGAACCTAAAATCGGAAATTCTTAGTAGGTGTAGACATAGGAAACGCTGGTTATTTGAGTATTTTTTTGTTGAATAAAGTATATAACCATTACTCCCTGTTTGAGTTTATTTTTGTTATTATTTTTTTTTGTCACGTGGTCATGGTTGTTTTAGGTTTTAGCTATAAATTCTGTTCCATAATTTTCCTTTTCAGCCGGCATCGCCCTGACGATCCATTTAGGTGAAACCTAGGTAGGTTTGCCTGGCTCCTTAGGATTATCTCACATAAATGTAACCCAAATAAACATATGCAATTTAGTTGATTTTTAATATTTTGCTTTTATATTTCAGATTTAGAAAGCTGAGAAGATAGCAAATGTAAATTTTAATGTCATTTTCGAGTTTGAACCTTTTTTAAAAGAATTTTATTTTTCCTTTTAGCAACTGTTAGTTTATTTATTAATTCTGATATCTCGGGTTGACTGCCTATTGATATTTACTGTGTTAAAAATACAATTATGGCACAAAGCCGAAAAGGGGGAAAGGGATTGAGGCTGGTTTTCACTATCTTATACCTAGCTAATCCGATTCACGACCCATTCACTCGTTACAATTTGCGCATTCACCACAAAAACTCGTCCGTCACCAATCAATCCTCCATATACCATAATACCGAATCCTCTCAGGGGGATCTACAAAACGCACCCCGAGATTTAAAATTTTAATGATAATAAATATTTCGTAAATAAAATTCTAATATTTGACAATGAGACCCAAAACAAACTAAATATCAAACAAAGCAAAATAAATATAACTGATGTTAGTAGGACCCGTCCAACTCTCAAAAAGGAGAGGCCACTGTATTCTGCCCATTGAACAAAATCAAGAGGCACGGGGAATCAATAAAGCTGACCTAGTCGAATGAACTGGGGAGGTTGGGAATCTCAACTTGGATCATAACTAAAGATGTAGCCGGGAGCAGGCCAGGAACAACACTTACATTAACTAGATACACTAAAGTTTGTCTAGCCTAACCAGGGGAGCACGATTGCAGAGTCAGAGTCGCTGCTTGCGGTTTCGGAGTTGATGTAGTCAATCGGGTTTGCCGAGGTGACGGCATTAGCGACGAGGAAGGCTTGTAGCTGGGTGGTGTCGATGTTGAGATATTATCAATCATGACGGTTGGTGACTTGGGCTTACGGTGTCGAGGCTGGGTAATCGGTCATTAGTGAGTCAGGTTTACGGAGGTAATGTCATTAGAGACGAGGAAGGCTTGTAGTTGGGTGGTTTTAACGTTGAAATGATATTCTGGATTCCATGTGTAGAGAGTCGGATGATCTTGTCAAGCTCTGAGTGTTAACGGTCGTTGAAAGGAGCGGTCATGTCGTGTCGGCAGGTGCTCCGCCGACCAACAACTGCGATATTTACTGTCCCCCGAGGGAAAGATGTGGCACAAAGCCGAGTTTAACGTGGGTAATCCCGAGCCCGTAGGCTCGGCCAAAAAATGCCCGTAGAAACTGTAAAAACAGAATCGGGTTGGTCAACCTCCCCGAACGAGACTCTGCCCTTCGGCGGAGCCTCGTCCGGGTTCCTCTCTGCTCAGAGGCAGAGAGTTCGACCGTCTTGCTGGAACAAGTCACAGCAAGGCTGTCAACGGTGGACAGCAGGTAGTTCTTGTGGGAAACCTACTTTTAAGCAGATCTGGAACATCTCCTTTTCGGGGGAACGTTCACGATTGGCCAGTGTCACTTTCATTGCAGGGGTTTTGTATTTTATAATTCAGAACTGAATTTTGGGTAAAACCGGGTTTCGATTTACAAAAACAATCGATGATTAATATTCTTCAAAGTCTTCTGCTTTTTAATTTTTAATTTAAATATATGCTCTTAAATAGGCACCGGGGGTTCGTTAGTGATGTAAATTGACTTGGTCCATCAGGGAGATTCGGGTCTTTCAATATCATACACTCCATCGCAAGCCGACCCAATCAGGGGTGATCAATCTCTGATTCCCCCTTGCAATCAAACGCTAGCAGAATCTCTGGCCTATTTAATTTAATTGGATGAAAATAGTCCAAGTTTTCCGCGCACCCGATTATATGTTTGTAACAACTAATCCACTGTGCGAACTGACTTATAAATGGTCCACGGGGGTGGGGGAGTGCTGGCTTTTTCTTTTTCTTTCGGTGAATAGCAACTTCAGTGGATAACAGAGGAGGTAACTTAACATTCTTAAACTTAACCCTCTATGTTATTTCCCAAGTAAGGCCTGGTGACTTATTCTAAAAATTTACGATTTTGGTTTGTTAATTTCTACTATAAAATTCTATAACTCAAAACTACTTCTAAACATATTGTAGAATTTTAATTCTACATCATTTCAACAGCTAAAAATAACTTATTCAATTTTGTGCAAAAAACGGATCACAGAGTTAAAGTCTTACCTTACTATTTCTCTGACGCCTGATTGGTCTCTTAATATTTAAATCATGTTCTCAACTACGTCCGAATAACATCGACCTACTTTTTGACCTGACTTTAAAATAATTCCACCCAAAATATGCCAACGCCTTTCGAGCCTGTCACGTGATTACATTGATTATAAATACCAGACACAAGTTGGTTCTTTCTCTCTCTCTTGATTTCATTCGCTTACAAAAATATGTGGCAGTAAAAGGAATCGCGTCTCGACCCCTTGCTTGCAGACGCCATGAAAACATATTCACACACGCACACATACACGTACGTACAAAACTTTCCAAACTTCATTATGAACATTACAAATTAACATATTACGAATATTCAAATACAAGCAACGAAACTTAATTACATAACATTACAAGCAATGGAAACTTAATTACAAACATTACGGAGCATTCACTCCTTCAACTCTTCTAAAGCTAAAAGTTTACTCAACATATTCTTTACAGAATTCTTTCAACTCTCTCACAGTGAACATTTTGAGTAGCATGTTCATTCAAACTTTTATGAGCTCAGATAAAGAAGTATTCCATTAGTACAAACTTTAATTCCTGTCAAAGGGAAGTAACCCCTATGCTTGTACATCATTATGTAAATATAAATCTCGTTGTTGTTTTGTAACAATATTGTTATCTACACATAAAATTTTATATTTATTTTTTTTAAATTAAGTATTATCTCGCACAGCTGTTTGAGGGTTCCTATAGCCCCACTAAACATAAATAAAGTCAGTTCAGGTTTTCTATAGTAAAAATTTGTTTTGTTTTTTAACACTAACCACCACCACCACCATTTTACATAGAAAATATATAACAAGCATTTATTGGTTAATCACCTACCTTCAATCTAGCTCGCTGATTGGTCAGTTTCGACCAATCAAATCACCCTCACGCGACAGATCTATTTTGGCGCCAATTCAGTCTTATCCTGTCACGTGATACAACATACTATAAAACCAAAACACAAGTGATTCTCGTTCTCTTTTTCTCACTCACTCTTCTCGACTCTCTCATTCTCTTCGTCACTCGTACATCTCAACACCGCTGCCAAAATGTGACTCTAAAAGAACTCCCGTCTTGACTAATGCAGTCAGACGTAAAAGAACTTTATCCAACTTGTACAATACACAATTACAAACATGCAACAACTTATTCTTCTACATTTTAATAATCAACTTATTCGTTATGAGCTTAGGTACAAATATTACCTAGTCTAAGAGACACAACCTTGCAGTTCACATGCATGTACATCAAATACGTAAATTCAATTGTTATGTTTTCAACCCTACAGTCTGTTTTGTATTTTATACCATGTGCTATTTTACATCAAATATAGATTGCATTGTGACCACCACATTGGATAGCGACCTCCAGCAAAATGGCATGATCATTTCCATACATTTCCTAGACAAAATAAAATAATTGTGGCGGGACCCGCAACATTGCACGTCCACAACACATTTGGAAATCTCGTCGTTTAGGGGCCCGCTACAACACCTACTGACTCGGCCGGGTGATGACAACAACACTTAGCAGACAACATTGCTTTTTACGCCGCATGTCTTTCATATGACATAAACAAGCGTTTTAAACAGCTATTTTAGTTATGAAATATTTTTCTGAGAATTTTGCCCAAAGACCCTATTTTTGTTGTCTCCGTGCCTAAATTTGAATTAGAAAAAAAAAATTAATATTTGCAGTATGTCTCTCACTGAAAAAGAAGAAATTGATTATATGTTAAAAAACAAAATTAGAAGAAGAAAAGTTTTGACAATGCGACAATAATGAGAATTTGACACGTGCGTCTAGAACGAAAAGCTATGCCAAGATTGATAATTTCACTCAATCAGGGGGAATAACTCTAGCACGTTTTTTTTTTTTTCAGAAATGGGCATTCATAGTTTTGTCGCAGATGATTTTAATACATTTTTTGAAATAATATAAAATTATTTCAAAATATGCTGCGAATAACAGATTGTAATATGCTTTCTAATTTATGATCTATAAAAATAGATATTTTTAATGAGCGGAAATCCTGAAGGGAAACTATTCAAATTTATTTTTGAAACATTTATCAATATTATCACTTTTTAAAAATTTAGAATTGAAAAAAAAAAAAGGAAAATTCTCGTAAAAATGTATTTTTCAACCGAAAGAAATTTTGACTTTAGACAATATATATATATTATTGATAAAATCTATTAAAAGCTGTTTTCATAAAATAATGTCTTAATTTTCTTGCATTTTTGTATTTTAAATTAAGAGCTAAAATTGGGGTTCCTGCGAGTCAAAATTTTACACGAAATTTATGATTTATATTCCTCAAAGTTTTCTTTATTTAATTAAAATCAGAGGCAACTATAAATTTTTTAAGTTTTCATAAAATTAAGTAAGGGGGGTATCAAACGTAAAAAATATTTTTACCTTGACTTTCTAAAAGACAAACATTTCTAAAATAAATTCGTTCATTTTGGAATAAGTTCTGAAAGTTTCATTAAATATCGAAAATTATTTGATTTTTGCAAGAATTTCCAAATTAATGTGTTTTTCAAGTGAAAAAGGCTATCTAAAAAGCTAATGCGAAATATTAGGTGACCTTTGACCTAAAAAAAACAAGATTTTCAACCACAAATTCAAACGTGCTAAAAAGGAATACAAAATTTCAAAAATAATTAAAAAATACTTTGGTCTTTCCTCGGATTAATAACAAAGTTTTTCGCTATAAAATGTTGTTTTTATTAAGTTTGGGACCTTTTTTCATCAGGATATACCACTTTTTTAGCGAAAAAGTGGACATACACATAAAAACAAACTTTTCTAAAATAATTTAATTTGTACAGGGCCATCAGGTTCTGCGAAGCGTCCCGGCGGTGACTTAACGTGACCACAGATTTATATTAGAGTTGTCATATTATTCTACAACGCATGATTTCCAGAAGAAGGAACAAAAGGTTTTAAAACAAACATATATTATATTTATTCGTGTGCTGATGTACATGCGTAGAAGTTAAAGATCTGATGGAGTTATGTATCTTAGGCTGGGAATATTTTTACCGGAGCTCACGAAGTTGGATTAGTTATTAAACTGTAGTTTTAGAAGAATAAAGTTTTTGTTGCATGTTTGGAAATGTTTTGTATGTTTGTAATGTAGATTGGAAGAGTTCGTACGTACGTGAATGTGGGAAATATTATTTAACGTCTGACCGCATGGTCGAGACAATAATTCTCTGGGACTACATTTTGCAGCAAGAAGAGAGAAAAATGAGAAATAGGCAAACTCGTGTTTGCTATTTATAGATAATGTAATCACGTGACAGGATGAAAAGAACATGGCGGAAAACTCGACTTAGTCACGCGCTGGAAAAATATATTGTGCGTGGGTGGATTGTAACGCCCACTTATGTGTTTATTGACCAATTAGAAGCTGATATTTCCTGAAAATATTTACTACGCTGAGAAGGCTCTTGGGATCCGATTCTCTCAAAAGTGCACAAAATCGACTACATGAAAATATAGTGATTTATAAATTGTTCATTACATAGTAGTGTTGATTTATTATCCAATGAATGCTTGTTGGTGAATAATTTGAATTTGCGTAAGTATGTATGTATGTGTGTGATGATGATCATTACAAATTCATTTGTGAATAAGTTCTGAAAGTTTCATTAAAATCGGACAATTATTTGATTTTTGCAAGAATTTCCAAATTAATATGTTTATCAACGAAAAAAGGCGCTAAAAACTAATGGGAAATATCTACGCGACTGTTGACGTAAAAAAATAAATTTTTTTTTCAAAATTTCGAACGATAAAAAAATTTAAACAAATAATTAAAAAATATTTTGGTCTTTTCTTTTAATAATAACATAAACATTTTGACGATAAAACTTTGTTTTTATTAAGTTTGGTGCCTTTTTTCATCATGCTAGCTATGGATGCTGTTTTTTCGACGAATTATTGAATTGAAGATACTTAGTTAATTCTGAAACCATCTTATATACCTTGACAGACAAGAAAGAGAAAAGGCTTAGCGGAATCTAAGTGAGACATACGGTAGAATAGATAACAAATACACATGTGTGTAGTTAATTCTTTATTTTCTGTTCATTTTTCTTTGTTCGATAGTGCTCTTTACTCCAAGGGAGTTAATTCTTTAAACATTATTTATTGTGTTAAAGGGAGCGAACTATGCAAACAGCGCCTGCCTAATTATAGGTATACAGTATATATGCAACAACGACATTTTGTATGTATGAGTGTTAACTTACTGCCTTGTTAAGATGAAAAGAAATGTGCTTTCTTCGTGTGTATGTGTGAGGAAACTGGAGGAATGTTAAAAGTGTATCAGCCACAACATTGATTTTAATATAAAGAGCAATATAACAAAAATGAATTCAACAATCCGAAAATATATTGAATAAGATTTTATCTAAAATTCTAAAATGTAAAAAAAAAAAAAAAAAATTTTACATTTTGCTGGTATTTTAAACTGACGCTTTATTTTTTGTGAACATATTTTTTTACTTAAAGTTCATATTTCCTTAATTTCAGATAAATACTTGAAAATTTCCAACATATTTTAAAAGTAGAATTTTCACTTCTCAATATTATATTATACACAACTAGACCATAATTTATAATAAAAGCCCTTTCTAGTTCGAAGGTTATATTTCCGTTTGTCTCCCCTCGGGTTTTGTAAAAACACATTGTGTCAAGGTTACGACTTACAAGTCTTAAGCTTCTTTTTCTAGCGTTAGGTAGGTAGCATTTATTGAAGACATTTTTAAATTTAAAATAAGCAAAAAATGATTTGAAATCAGAATTTCTTTTTCGTGTTCATCAGTTATCCATGAATTATAATTTTCTTCTTTTAGACGATCGAAATGCAGAATAGGTATATTGGTGAATTTATAATCTGGAATAATTTACAATACATAGAAAATACTAATTAAATCATCAAATTTTTTTTACATAGCTTCCTATTCTGGGTACATATATTTTATTTGATAAGTCTTGTAGCGGACATCCTAGAGGGGGCGCGATATAAAATGTCCTGTTAGCCCCTATCGGACTTAGCTCCTCCTCATTTCCTTAATCCTTCAACAGGGGTCTCTCTCCCCTGACTATAAATACTGGCTGACCCTCTCTCTCTCTCTCTCTCTCTTTTTCGACTCAGGCCTTGGGCCTCTACCTTGCACGGAGACGAGGTAAAATCTCTTTTTTCCACTTACACCAATATGTAACCTCTCACAGATACAGCGTTTCCCAAATTCTGGGAACGCGCTAAGAACAATTCATGTACGTACGAACACTTACAACACACACACATAATTTCTCCATACAAACACTATGTAACTTTTCATGTCTTCGTGTATTAATATATTTGTTTACCCATAATATATATTTGTTTACCCATGTATATCGGTCTTGTTTGTTTTCTTTGGCTTCTTTGTACTTCATTAAAGTCCAACATTCCTATGTAGCTGGACCGACTAGCAGGAAATTTGAACCTCTCTCCACATCTTCAACCCACGGTCCGCTACAGGACGATCTGAATTTTGTAGTTGAGTGATTTCGTAGGCCGGCGACAGATATCTTCTGGGTGCAAGGAGGTAGATCGCAATTGCTTTCAGTAGTGGGCCGGCGTTCTTTATCGACAGCCCATAGTAGGTAGTTCTTTCTTGAAGCTGACTGCGAACTGCTTTTCTGTCGCCGACCTTGTTGTTCACAGATGGTTGACGATTACTCACTGCCAAATAGGCGAAGATTTTCCGTATATATATGGAGATCAAGAGGCTCAGAAATATCGGGAATTTTTCCCTCCAAAATTGCTTTACAAATTACCTAGCCCTTTCATTCGTTAGAAAATATATTCTTATCTCTGATAAGAACAAGGCTTTGTGAGCCGGCAAAGGTTCGACAAGCTGTGAGCGCCTCCCACAAACTTCATGGCACCAAGGACAGGATAATGATGTTCAAAATCCTTTCTATATTTTCCAGCTCTCTCGTTCGTCAGAAAATATATCCTTATCTCTGATAAAGAACAAGGCTTTGGGAGCCGCATTTGAAAGCAAAGGAAAAAAGTTGAGGTGAGGATTAGAAAAGAAGCTAAAATGTGAACCTGTAATATATTGTAGTCGTGGTTATCAAATTAAATTCTAATAGTTCAAATGTCCGACGAAAGTGTTGAAAAGTTGCTGGTTAAGTTCAATGATGAACCTTCTGTAGTATTTTAACCGAAATATACGGAATAGGTTATTTGAAGTCTGGACGATATAGCCAAAGAGAAGAAAATTCCATTTAAATGTCCGGTGCTGGCGTTGAGTAGTTGCTGGTTATGACCAATGGTGGCAGCAATTTCCTAAACCAGGTGAGTTAGGTTGACAGAAATGCCGAAAGTAAGGACCAATATGTAGCCGGAAGTTCAGGGCTGTTGTAAGCAGATCCATTAACGCCGATCAACCAGGTGAGTTAGGTTGAGAAGAAAGCCGGAAGCAGGTACTTACTGTAGCCGGAAATAATAAAGGCCAAGTAATAAAGGCAATAGTGTTAGAAAATAAGAGTTCGTGGTAGCCGGAGGTAATAAAGACCAGGAATGCCGGAAGTAAGAGTGAATAGGAAAGCCCAACTAGCGTCCAGTTAGCAGAACAAAAATAACACGTAATTCAATACCGGTTATCACCGGGTTATATGATAAGGGAGTGTAATAACATTAACTGGGCCTGAAAAGTACCTAAAATCGAAAGAAAATAAATTCAGAGTTGCTACGAAGTATAAAAGTATAAAAATGTTCACAAAGAGTATTTAGACTAAGTTCGCAATACTGAAACAACTAAAAATACATTAGGTTTAATGAACTTGTTTAAATTGAAGGAAGTACGGAAACGCAGTGAAGAAAAGGTCAAAGTCATGAAGATGTATAACGTCTGCTCTTGATCACGTGAACGAAGTAACGAAGTGGCTACGATAGTCTTCCATCAGATATAAGATAGTGAGAAAATATTCTAAAATTTTTTCCGGTGGTTACTTTTTAACAAAATGTTTGTTTAAAAAACGGATTACACGGTTCAGTTAAATATACGAAATTAAAAAAAAAAAAATTAAATAATGAGGTCAATGTATTTATGTTTTAAATTTTGTTTACACGCGAAACATAAAATGTCTTACCAGTTCAAACATATTTTAAATGTTTTCTTTGGTGTTACGTTTTGATTTTATTTAAAACATAAGAATTACTTTTACAAAATTCAGTTAATTATTTTTTTTTCAATTAAGTAACTGACATGGAAACACATCTCTATGAGAAATATTGGATTTTAAAGAGATTTTTAAATTTGCTGCTTACATTTTTGGATATTCTGGTGGTCCGATGAGTGAATGTGTTATTTAAAACATGCCTAAAAACTTTATTTACATATGGAAATTTTTTGGTTTCCATACGGATTAGCATTTTAGGCTACCATCTTTCAAATAAAACCAAAATTTAACACCTAATTTAAGTGAGTGCTGATGGTAAAACACTAGTGCATGATGCATAATGACAGACCTAAAATTTATATTACTGTTAGGGAAAGATTTGTTACGAGTCGGTGTACGCGTTGAGAGATAAACACGTGTGTCCCCTGAAATGCCCACAACCAACATGGCAAACTCAGAATATGGGTCCACGTAAAAAATGTAGAGAAACAACAAGGGCCAATATATATGTGTACAAACAAATGATAATGTATTGTAGCCGACCGTGGGGCTGAAGATATGAAGAGATATCTTGAGGGTTAAACTTTCCTGCTGGCGGGTCCAGCTACATGAGAATGTCGGACTTTAATTAAGTCCAAAGAAGACAAAGAAAACAAATAAAAACCGATATACATGGGTAAACAAATATATATTAATAACAAAACAAGTTAAA
This sequence comes from Acanthosepion esculentum, assembly GCA_964036315.1. Lineage (NCBI taxonomy): Eukaryota > Metazoa > Mollusca > Cephalopoda > Sepiida > Sepiidae > Acanthosepion > Acanthosepion esculentum. The sequence goes on from OZ038478.1 coordinate 44,504,286, forward strand.
CAAAGACATGGACTATTACATAGGGTTTGTATGGAGAAATGATGTGTGTGTGTTGTAAGTGTTCGTACGTACGTGTATTGTTCTTAGCGCGTTCCCAGAATTTGGGAAACGCTGTATCTGTGAGAGGTCACATATTGGCCTAAGTGGAAAAAGAGAGATTTTACCTCGCCTCCGCGCGTGGTAGCGGCCTAAGGCCTAAGTCGAAAAAGAGAGATTTCATCTCCACCCTAGGTGGCGGCCCAAGGCCTGGGTCGGAAAAGAGAGAGAGAGAGAGAGAGAGAGAGAGAGAGAGAGAGAGAGAGAGAGAAAGGTCAGCCAGTATTTATAGCCAGGGGAGAGAGAGAGAGAGAGACCCCTGTTGAAGGATTAAAGAACTGAGGAGGAGCTAACTGCGACAGTATTAACAATAAAGGGTTACATATACAATAGAATATTGTTGTGTGTTACTGAACAATGAACATGAATGAAGGAAACATTTAATCTAGTGAATTGTTTGCATATGTGTAGTTTGGTGTAGGAGAAAGTCCTGGAAAAAATGAAGTGAAAGGTGCGTACGTACGTGTGTATGTGTGTGACATTCCCAATTAGAGAATGCGTTATTCCGCGAGAAATTTACATATTGACGAATAAACGGAAAAATGAGAAAAAGAGAGCGAGAAAAGATATCGCCGAGTATTTATAGACCGGAAAGCGTCCCCTAGTAGCTGTTTCGAAAATTAAGACAGATTGCATGGGTCACTGTTTGAATAAAAAAAAATGAGATATAAGGTTGTTGCGTGTTCAAATAATATTTATTTAAACGTAAGATAAATTTTAACCGCAGTTACTTATCATGAAACGAAAGTTAGAAAATTGTTTTCTTTGACTGTACGGAAATGAACATAAATAGTCTTTTACTGTTGTCGAGCTGTTAGTGCTTGTCAGTGATACATTAATTCTATAGTACGTGTACTTGCATATTCTAATTTAAGAAAGTGTTTCTGGTGGATAGTCAGTATCTGATAAGATAAAAATGCTTCATATCATTTTATATTGTTTCTTTAATGATTCAACTTAAAACACTTGTTTTTCCCCCAGCTTTTCAGGCAAGTATTTTCTTCTGTTCTTTTATCATTCATATTTGTGAAGGGATGTTAAAAAACTTTGGGAACGACTCATTTCCCCCAAATCTAACCAACTGACAAAAAACATCATATTTATTTATTTATTTTTAGTTTTTAAAACCTTTTTTAATCATGATGAGAACTTTCTAACCTGCACTCGGACAGACGTTGTTATTGTTTGTCTGACATTTTCTATTTGTTGATTATAACTAAGGGACATGCATTTTACTTCAAAAATTAACTTTTTTTTATACCGAGTCTGATTAGATTAGATTTTTGTCATAATTATTGGGAATTTGATGATGATAAACAGAAAATGTAAAAATTACCGGTAAGTTTTTGTTTGTTATTTATGAATGTTTGAACAATATTTCGATGCCTTTCTGACCTTTCATAAAGCATTTAACATATTTTCATTTAGTTCTTATTATTCTATCTTATTGATTATAATTATTGTTGTTAATTATTATTACATTAATCCTCACTTGTTCATGGGGGATACACTCGAAAACACCTAGTGAGTAACAGTTATTTGGTGTGGATGTTATCAGTAAGGAAATTTATAATCAGTGGCAGTTTCAAGTTGGAAGGGAGGAAGGTAGCAGAGTTTGTGGTGTAGAGATTACCAGTTAATAAATTTATATTTGTTGGCCAGTCAGAATGGAAATTATGCTGATATGAGTAGCAAATATAGTAAATCTAGGTAATTTGAATTTTACTAGCATACCAGAAGTATCCTAGTGTCTATTCTTTTTCTAATTAGCTGTTGGATAAAATACAATTACAATCATTTAGCCATTGGAAATGCCTGAGTTTGAACTCATGACTTAAGTTTTAATTATTAGGATACGGTAAAACAAGTATCTCCCACCACTTACTCTCACCCGCTGCTAGAAAAAATGACAAGTCAAATAAACTGACTCCTGCTAGGTGGTATCCTTGCCAAAATTTTAAAAAAGAATGCTTTTTTTAAAATACTATCTTTATTTTCTGCCTCGATTGTCACTGAAGTAAAAAAAAAATCGGTATGTGATGAAAAGATGAAGTCATGAAATCACTTCCCCAGACTCTGTGTACATATGCAAATCAATTTCGGCAAACTTGGACCTTCGTGCCTGCGAAAAAATGGTTTTTCAAAAGTACAGCTTTTCCATTGACACCTTTTGTTATGAAAAAGGGTTTGAGAGGAAGTAAAAGAAGGCTGAGTACGTATAGCTTAAGTGAAGCTTTGTTCCACTAGAAACCTACTCCGCTAGCGAACCGTAACAAGAAAATGGTCGACTACCTCATGGAGAGAGAAAGGCAAAAACAAAGGGAAATCAATCAGTCCTGGAAAGTCAGAGAAAGATTAAAGAGTTCTTTTATTTTCACCACATTCTCCGCCACTTAAGAAAAAGTTCAGGTTCGTACGTTCTTCTGGAAAGGGGTGGTTTCTATGGGTGTCTCTGCTTAAACTGAAAATAGAGAAAAGAGAAAAACAGATGTTCAAAGCTGATAATTTTCAGTTAAATACGGAGGTTTTCGATGAATTCTAGAAGAGCGTCGAAGATTCGATACATCAGCATCTACTGAAGAGGTCTTCTTGAACTATCCAAGGGCAGAGGATGGGGAGATCTAGGAGTGGAATTTACATTGGGGTGGTTTTCGGGGGCAGCTGAATCGTCACTAACAGTATTTTCCAGAGCACTCGGCAGAGGAGGAGGAAAGAGTAGGAGTAGGAGTGTTAGACTGGATAAGGGCATCCATTGGATCAAGTTCTGTGTGTGAACCGTTTGTTTTGTCATCCAATGGTGCAATATGGCGTAGAGACACTGTCGTTTCTTGTCCATTATTAAGTCGCACGTGAGCGTAGTTCGGATTGACTTCGAGTATGTCAACTCTCTCGACTAAAGGCTCATATTTACTCCCGCGTACATGATGCCTCAGGAGCGCCGATTTTGATTTTGTTAACCATGTTGGTATGGAATCACCAGAAGCTGATTTCCTTTGGAAATTAAACAAACGTTCATGAGGAGTACAGTTCGAGGCAGTGGAATGCAATGAACGAATGCAGTGGAGTGCTACATCTAGAACCTTTTCCCAACTAGCAATCGGGAGATTACTAGACCGTAGAGCCAGGCTCACCGTTTGCCATATGATACCATTGTACCTCTCTGCTTGTCCATTGCCCGGTGGATTAAAGGCAGTTGTTCGGCTGGTAGCAATGCGTCAAGAAAGTAGAAACGCCGTTAATTCGTCCGACATAAAAACTGTACCACGATCAGAGTGCACAAAAGAAGGGTTTCCAAAAATGGAAAATAAACTAGTTAGATTTTCTTGACAGTCGCTGCTGAGACATCAGCACAAGGGTAAGCGAAAGGAAAACGGGAGTATTCGTCAACCACAGTAAGTATGAACCGATTGCGAGAATTTGAAGGTAAAGGTCCCTTGAAGTCTATACTTAATCTTTCAAAGGGTTGGCTTGCTTTTATGAGTGTTTGAGGAGGCATTTTAATGAATCTAGGCTTTATCTCGGAACACACCTGGCATGACCTAGTTACCGTTCTTACATCTTCTACAGAATATGGCATATTTTTACTTCTGACAAAATGCAGTCCGCAACAGCATTTTGTTTTTCCAGACGATATACTATGTCGTAACTGAAACAGGCAAGTTCTAATTTCCATCTTGTGATCTTCTCGTTTTTTATCTTGTTTTTACTTTTAAGATTGAACATGTAGGAGACAGATTTCTGATCTGTGATAAGCTTAAAATGTCTCCCGAGTAATAAGTGTCTCCATTTTCGAATCGCTTCTACAATTGCATAGGCCTCCTTTTCAACTGATGAGTGCTTTTGCTCGGCAGAAGTTAAAGTTCTTGAAAAGAAAGCTACAGGCCGACGATTTTGGGTTAGAGAGGTAGCAATAGCATGTTCCGAAGCATCAGTCTCAATGTCAAAAGGTAGAGTAGAGTCTATAGCCACCAAGGACGATTTTGCGATCTCCTTCTTTAGATGCTTGAAGGCATCCGTTTGTTCTTTAGCGAGTGGAAAATGGGCAACTCTAGTTAAGAGATGTAATTTTTCGGAGAAATTTGATATCCACCTAGAATAGTGAGAGTACATCCCCATTGCTCGTCGGAGAGAGGTATGGTCTTGAGGTACTGGCAGATCCACCAATCCTTTGAGTCTGTCAGGGTCAGGTTTTACTGAACCCATGCTTATAGTATACCCAAGCAAGCCCACTGAACTAAGTGAATAATGAAATTTGCTTTTATTCAGTGTTAGGCCGTACTTTGCCACACTATTCATAAAATTCTTTAGATTGTTGTCATATTCTGCCTGGTTATGACCACAGATAGTAACGTTGTCGATATAGGCGTAGGTTCCTCGGAGGTCTTCTCGCTTGATAATGTCATCAATGATTCGCTGGAAACTTGATACTCCATTGGTCACTCCAAAAGGGATTCGACAAAATTGGTACAGAGACCCAGCAGCTTCGAAGGCAGTATATTTTCGTTCTTCTGGCTTGATGGCAACCTGGTGATAGGCACTGGTTAGATCAAGTGTGCTAAATACCTGATAACAGGCAATCTCATTTACCATGTCCTCTATCCGAGGAAGTGGATAAGCATCCAGATGAGTGAACCGATTTATCGTCTGGGAATAATCTACGACGAGTCTCTTGTCATTTTCAGAAGACACTACCAGTGTTTGGGCTCGCCATGGCGATTGAGATGGCTCTATAATTCCTTCCTTCAGCATACGCGATATTTCTGAATGAATGAATTTAGCGTCAGGTAGGCTATGTCTCCTGGATTTTACTGCTATTGGATGACAGTCAGAAGTTAGATTCGCAGAGAGGGGTAAAGGACATTATTAATTGCAGTTAGTCCACAAACAGTGAGAGGTGGAAGCAGTCTCCCGAAAGGTATTTTTACCGAAGAATGCTGACGTAGGAAGTTATGCCCAAGAATGACATCACAGTATAAGTTGGCCATAACGGACAACTTGACATTACGGTACTCTCTACCGCTTAGATTGAGGGATACTATACAATGTCCAAGAGTAAAGGATGAATGTGAACTGCTATCCATAAAAATTCTTTCTGAACTTGGCAAGATTGCCAATCCGAGCCTTTTAACCTCGTCAGAATTAATAAAATTTTCTGAGCTGCCAGTATCAATAAGTATTTTTAGAGACTTGCCTTTGATTTTTCCACGCAATGTCGAACAAGATAGACTCTCTGAGAAATTATAAGATGGAATGGAAGACGCAAGAATAGACTCACCGTGGTTGATAGCAGCCGCTGTAGATGATCTGCAGGCACGAGCAAAATGTCCTTTCTTTTTGCAATTTTTGCAAATTGAGTTTCGGGCAGGGCATCTAATTCTGTCATGTCTCTGATTCCCGTAGAAGAAGCATTTTTGTCCAGAAATGGCGGCCACGGTATGTTCCTCATAGCGCCCAGGCTGATCGTCATCGTCAGTTACCTCAATTTGAACAGTAGAGACAGATGCGTTTAGTGAGTTCTGTTGAGAGTAGGTCGTTAATTGTTTCTGTGCCATCTCAAGTGTTCGCGCCTGGTCATAAGCAGTGCCTAGATCTAGTGTTTTGTTTTCCAGGAGTCGTTGTCTGATGTGATTAGACGAAATTCCGTTTATAAAAGCGTCTCGTATATATTCGTCTCTCGCCTGTATTGCTGTAACAGCCTGGAACTCACAATCCTTCGCGAGTTTCTTTAAAGCTTGCAAATACTGGTCTACACCCTCGTCAGTTTGTTGACGACGAGTAGCCAGCAGATCCCTACAGAAGATGGTATTTCTAGGCTGCACAAACACTCCTTCCAGAATGTCCATGGCTGAATCGTAATCGTTCACGTCGGAGATGTGTTTAAAGATAGTGGGAGAGACAAGGTTGATAAGTAGATTCAGTCTTTCCGTCAGTGGAGTCTGATGTGTTTCACCGGCCACTTCGAGAAAGATTTGGAAGGATCTTTTCCAGTGTCGCCATGTGTCGGCTGAGTCAGGTTTATTCGGGTTTAGATCTAGGCGTTCTGGCTTAAGGTATTTTCCCATCCTGATAGATTATTTCTAGTGGAATAAATTATTATGAAAAAGGGTTTGAGAGGAAGTAAAAGAAGGCTGAGTCCGTAAAACTTGAGTGAAGCTTTATTCGACTAGAAATCTACTCCGGTAGCGAACCGTAACAAGAAAATGGTCGACTACCTCATGGAGAGAGAAAGACAAAAACAAAGGGAAATCAATCAGTCCTGGAAAGTCAGGGAAAGATTAAAGAGTTCTTTTATTTTCACCACGCCTTTATTATTTTAACTAGCTTCACCCCTCGGCAAAGTTTTTATTGTTTTAACAAATGATGATTAGAATTGTAATAAAACCTAAATATATGAAAGTGAATTTATACATTTTCTTTATTCTTGAGAATTGACAACAACATATTTACACTATTTATTATATTATTTATTGGAAAAGCAACGACTAATTGCTAATCTATTCGAACTTTATAAAATGGTAAATAATAAGTATTTCTTTATAGTTGCCTCAGATATTTTAATAATTTTGTAAATATTTATAAATTTATGAATAAAATGTTTTTCATATTTATTTCTTTATAAATTAGTAAATGATAAATATTGCATTGCATTAATTTTAGTTGTATTAGTTTTTAGAATGTTGTAAATATAAAAATAAACAATCTAATAAATAATATTTAATATGTTTAATACGTTTAATATTTTTGTTGCAAATTCTCAAGAATAAAAGAAATGTATAAATTCACTTATATCACATGTTTAGGTTTTATTCCAAATCTAATCATCACTTTTTAAAACATTAAACATTGACGAGGAGTGAAGGTAGTTAAAATAATAGCGGTGTCAATGGGAAAAAACCCTTTGATTTGCTGGCACGAAGGACCAATTTTCTCTCAACTTCTAACTCAACATGTGATAGAAACGTGTTCCCGGTAACTAAAGTGACTTACAACGGACCCCAGGCAGTAGCACTTTTTAGAACAATAAACATTGCCACAAGTGAAGGTAGTCACCGGGCCCCAAGCAGTAGTAGTCAACAGCCAAGCTGTCGAGTCGGACAGTTGACATCACCATCCCGCTTCGTCACTCTCTATGTCACCTCTTGGCCGAGAAAAAATTTGGTCAACTGAAGAACTTTCGCTTAACTTCAAAAGTTTTCGTTTGTAGATGAACGACTGAGTGAAATTGTTGACGTCCAAGTTTTGTAGATCAAATTTGAAGGCCCAAGACCATAGTACCCCCACTGAATTGTTGAATCGAATACCAGTCACCAATCCGGGAATTGCTGTTGTTTTTGTGATGTTATAAGTCCGACTACAATTAAGTCTTAAACCGATCGCTGTTCGGTAGACTTAGCAATGAAGTGTAATCCCCGACAGATAATTTTTGTTACTGTTTCTACAAGTCGATTGTCTGTTCTGAAAGTTCTTTCTTTCCTTTCTCTCACTTCGCACCTGAGGACTATTCAATCAGCTTTGCTGAAGATTTCCTCAAATTAAAAACGCCAGTAATTTACAATCGTCTGATGAGATGCATTGATACGCATCGAAACACGACTGCAATTGTGTAGCGATTTTCACATGTTTTCGGTGTAATATCCTAATATAAGTAATTTTTTTAATCTTAATTATTTTCGAATTGACTGCAGGTAACTGAATCAGTGAATGTAATTGTGCCGGACCGTAGCTATCTGTTCTCTCACCTGTGATTGATAAGAGTGGCTTTTGCAGTTTCAATGATAACACTTTTAATCTGCATAATAGCCTTTTAACTAATGACAATAGGTTATTCTAAAGTCTAAGCTAATAGGGGTTGCCAGGTAGCTAATTTCGGCCGACTATTGCGAATTTTAAGCCTACATATAGCATATAAAATGCAGGGGAATTTTAAAAGATATTTTTAGTAAAAAATAGTGCGTCTTATATATCGTCAAACACGGTAAATTCATTTTTGATAGTTCCGTTGACAAAGCCTATCCTTATTTATTAATTTTTTTTTTAACTAGCCGAGAAGCCGCCGGACTTCAGGCTAGTTCCCGCGAGAGGGCTCTTGGTCTTTTGCCTTCAGCGTCCTATGTACGTAAAAAGAATTTAGAAATAATAAAATTATATGTTTATTCGACACCTTAATTTGGCATACCTATTTTTTTGTTTAGGCAACCGATCTCCGTAGTTTATTTACATTTATTTTGCGCACAATTTTTTTCTTTTAAAATTACCATACTTTATGATCCCTTCACATAAAATCACTCTTAAGACATTAGGGAAACCGAACTATGTAATATTTTGAATACATCACAGTACTAAAAAAAAACAAAAAACAAAACAACAAAAAAAAAAACATGAGCAATATATCGTGACCCACTTAACGTTTTTAGGTATCTTCACTAATTCGCCGAGAAAACAGCATATCATGATGAAAAAATGCCCCAAACTTAATAAAAACAAAGTTTCATCGTCAATTCTTGCTGTTTTTCCCACTATTCCTATTCTAATTACGAATTTTAATTAGTTCTCTCTATTCATCTCTGCTCAATGTAATACTTCTTCATGAGTTTGCTCATCTACTTTAATTAATTCCGGTTACTCGGTTACAGACTATGTTCTTTATAGACTAGCTGACATCTTTTCAGCTATACAGTCGAACTCTCCGCCTTCGGGCAGAGAGGAACCCGGACGTGGCTCTGCCGAAGGGCAGAGTCTCGTTCGGGGAGGTAGACTGACCCGATCCCGTTTATGCGGGTTCCACGGGGATCTTTTGACCGAGCCTAAAGGGGCTCGGAAGACCCACATTAAACTCGGTCTTGTGCCACATCTACTCTCGTGGGGTGGGGTGGGGGCTACTAAATATTGACTATGTTCTTTATACTTCTTCATGCATTTGCACGTTCCTGATGGATATCTGTTGATTATTACGAGAAACTGAGTGATACTTAATCGCTTACACATTTCTCGGTCTCTTCGCAGGCAACTACAGACTTGGACAGTCTTATCTCTTTTTTTTGAATGTATTATTTTTCTACTTTAATTGCATTTTCACGCTCGATGTCTGGTGGTTATCGCTGAGGGTTGAAGAAGGGCAGGTGTTCTCATATTTTCATCATCAATATTGTCCAGTCGGTCCCAGGTTTTACCCCGTAAATATACATTAACGGAAAATATTACGTAGGTAATTTTTGAGATCAGCCGCCAATTTGACCATATCGATCTGATCAGATTTACTATCGAGATCAAAGTAAATGGTTGTCTCATCAACACAGATACCAAGTTGAGAAAAAAACTAAGTAAACCTTAATGAGAAGTCTTGTTTCGAGCCTAATAGTGGTCACTTCATTCGGTCATCACATTCCTGTACTTGATTATAGAAACCATTTCTATGTATATTTGAAATTAATGCAGTAAAGCATATAAATTATCTTATAAATAGTTCTGTTACACACACACACACACACACACACACACACACACACACACACACACACACACACACACACACACACACAGACAGACAGAGTGTGAGAGAGATACGATGCGCTACGTGGCTGGTTGAAATTAAGAAGACTACCTGCCTAGGGAAGAAGTCACTCCCGGCGAAGAGATGACTTGTTCTTTTCTCTACTATATTCCAGAGTAAAAAAGAATAGAATGTTTATATTCCTTGCTTTTATGTTTCAGAATAGAACGATAACTAGCGGACGTCCTGGCAGACATGATGGAGTAATCCACCCGGGACATTCTTTCTTTCTTTCTTTCTTTCGCAAAAACTGAATGCGGAAGAAGTGGATTCATGATTTTCTCAGTAATTTAGTTTCGAAGTGAATATAAGCAAATTTCGAATACGGTTCACCGATTATGTTTTCCATTCAGATAACCGATTAATTACTAAATTTCTCCTAAACATGTCTACTATGTGGCAATAATAATGAGTAGTTTTAATCCGAAAAATTTTACGGTTTTCCTATTTGAAATTTCTGATGAATCTTAATTCTTCAGTTAATGATTGAATAAGCTCATAGCGAGTTCTACGACAATACAATATCCGTAGAAGTTAAATATTTGAGCTTAACAACTTTGACAAAATATTGCAATAACAATAATAAATAAATGAATATGAATGTTCGTTGGTATTTTAAGAAGTAAGGGGGTACAAATGAAAAGATTTGTAATTGACAGCTTTTTCATTTTACCGAAACAGACATTAAACAATTCTATCTTCCTTCCTTTCTTTCATTTCTGACTGAAATCAAATAGCGTCTTTCATATTTTTGTTTTCTCACGCGATCAAAACGGAATAGTCCATTATTTATGAAGTATTGGCAGGGCGTAACGGTCGTCTGAACTAACGAAGGGAAGGACAAGTATAATTATAATAATAATAATAATGATAATAATAATGACGACCGAAAAAAGTTGTTCTAATTTTTTAAAATGTATTAACAGGTATTAAATATATAAAAGTATAACTTAATAGTTAATCATTAACTTTCCCTTTTCCTGGTAACAACATCTTAAAAATTTGTTCACTCTATATGTTTTTACATGCAGCACCATATTCCTGACGCCATTGACAATACCTTTACTTGCTTTTAGAGTGCGAGCACTCTAAAAGCAAGTAAAGGTATTGACAAGAATAACTATAAGGAATGTTATTACTTTCATGACTTTCGTTTTGATTTCGATCTCGTTAAGTGACCCTAAGTTTTACTTGACTTGACACTTTCCACAGAATGCGAACTGTTTCTCAAAGCACGGTATTTTGTAGTTCTCTTGTCTGTAGATGACCTAAAATCTGCTGCAAATGGTTGTGACATTCAATATTGACTGTATCAAATTTTCTGATGAGAAACGATAATGTTTTTGTCTCTGTGTTTCACATTTGACAAATCTTGATCTCTTTATTCTGACACTTTATTATCTGTTCTGGTAATTTATTTCCCCCCAAGATTTGCATCTTATTAAGTGAGAAGAGAAAGAGCAGAGTGACACTTTTGCTTCTACTGACAATGAGTGTAATAAAACTGATTTTATTTGGTTTTTGTTGTGTCCTTAGTTGATGTGTACTACGTTTTTATTGCAAGAATCGTAATGAAGTTCGGTATATAGTCAACAGGAAAAATTATAAAGAAAGAGATTGAAAAGCAATAAATGCAAAGAAACGTCAATGAAATAGCCACACAAAATAATGCATGCAGATGTACATAGATGAGTAAATGTATAAACAAGATAATATTTGTTGCAAAGAGAAAGCAATGAGCAATTAGGATGGTGAAGATAGTCTTGAAATTTTGGTATCTTTTGAATTAAATCACCATTTGCTCAGTTTGCAAAAAATAGATATGCAGGTCATATTGGATTATCGTATAAGGGAAACCTGTAAATGATTTATTTTATGTTTGCAAACCATTTCAGATTCCACAACAGAAGATAACAGATCTGATAAAATCAAAATCTGGAAGAGTTAAAATTTGGATATCTGTTTGCAGTAAGTCAACCAAGTTTTAATTTGCATAACATCTTTGAATTGTTTACATTATTAAATATTTGTTTGAAAGTAGAAATATCTAATTATTAAATTTTCATTCTCTAGTTTTTAAATTTATTTCCCAAACTCTTTTTTGCGAAAAGTGCATAAGGTTTCCGAATGTGGTATTTATTTGATGAAATTGGAGACTGAAATGAATTTTGTGTGAACAAGAAAGATTTGTAAAAAACTAAAAGAACCCATTTTGTGTCTGAGATTGCTGTGTATATCCAACGAGTATGAGAGATTATTATTCAAGCCTAGATAAATACCAGGATTTCCAATGCAAATTTTATAGCTAGATAATCTCTCCCTGTTACAAAGACTTGCATAATGCCGTTTACCAAGGTTCATTTCTTCACACCTAGCCTTGTATCCTATTAAGATTGACAAATATCCTTTATTTTTTCATTCTGTGATGATGTATTAAAAACCTTCATTTGGGGCAATAAGATAATTGTAGAAAAGTTCATGCGTCATAAAATCCTTCTTCAATATTGCAGTTTATATGTAGTGCTCTTAAACATAATATCAGTAGCAGCCCATAAACATAGTAGCAGTAGCAGCTTTTAATAAACCTTGTATCAGCAGCAGCTCTGGAATATAAAACATGAACACTAAAATAACTCTCTCTTCTAGGTTTGCCTCTTTTGTACTATGTGACATGAACTTTTCACGCTGAAGCTAAAAGGGCTGTGAATGCTTCACGCTATAACACAAACAACACAGTAAGTCCCACTCAAATATATTCATGAACATTTAGTTGTGTATGCAATTTATTTCTAGGAAAAGAGAATCTTGTTTTAAACTTTCTTTTTGTTAATTTTTGTTTAATAAACTTTATCTTGTATTGCAAATCAGTTGTACCCTTTTTCACCACTATTATTTCATGTACTATAAATATTCCCGTAAGAAACCTTACACATTTCATTTTGAAGTAACCAATTCACTAAACATATTTCAGGTTATTCTTTGGGACATGTTCTTCAGACTCTCCAGAAACCTCCTGGACGCTGTGGTGTTGAGGAGAACATGGAAATTAAGATCGTGCCGATGGGTCAGTTTGAAAGTTTTCCCAGCTGATAGTCTCATTGATGAGTTACTGACCATTAAAGTATCTGGATTAGTCAGCGGACAGCGAGTGACTGTCAGTGCAACAGTAACACAGGAAGAAGTTAAGCACAAGTCTATATTCTGGTCATACGGTCAATTCACTGCCTCGTCCCAGGGTCAGGTGGACTTGTCACGTGACCCCTCTTTGTCAGGTACTTACACCGGCATTGAACCAATGGGTTTATTCTGGAGTATGGATCAACACTGGGGAAATTTTGCCCGACTTCTTCTGCGAGATTCTACGTTGCCTTACTTGTACAACTTGGCTGTCTACGAGAATCACGTAACAGAAAATGAAGTCTTGAACCCAGAAGTAAAACCATTAAGAAGTATCCAGATTCGTCGTTGGTACAAAAAACCAGGGGTTCAAAAAATCGAAGTGGCTGACGGCAACATTCGAGGATTCTTATTTTTACCAGAAAATACGGATATTTCAAAGAAAGAAAGATCCAACCCTCCGGCCATTATTGATCTTTTTGGGGGCAACGGTGGGCTAGTGGAATCTCGAGCCGCCCTTTTGGCCTCCAGGGGTTTCACAACACTTAGCCTCGCATACTTCCGTTATAAAGACATCCCTGCCGATAAAGACATATGTTTCGAATACTTTAAAGAAGCTATTGACTGGTTTACTAATCATCCTTCTGTTTCTAATAACAGAATTGGTATTCTGGGGAGCTCTTATGGAGGGGCTATTGCAGTGTATATGGCTGCACATTGCCCAAAAGTGAAAGCAGCGATCAGTGTAAATGGGCCACCATCATTCCTTCATATTCCTTTTTACCATCATGGTGTCAAAGTTCTGGAGGTTGAGCCCCAAAATTACATGAAAAGATTAATGAAATACCCGGGTGTTTATCAGGAACGATATACAATGGATGAGTGTGTGTTTTTTGATATGTCCGACTCAGCACCAGCTAAAGTACTGTATCTTATTGGAGATGACGACGCCTTTTACAATTCCGACTTGTATAGATTATGGTTGAAAAAAATCAGCCCCCAAAAAGCAAATGATGTTGAGTTTGTTGTATACCCAGGCACTGGTCACTTGATTGACCCGCCATATACTCCATTAGGAAGACAATGTTATAGTGTCTTTCATAAGTACCCGCTTTATTTTGGAGGAGAGAGAACCCTACATGCTGTCGCTCAGGAAAAGGCATGGTTAAAGATACAGAGGTTTTTTCGTGAACATTTATGTAAAGAATCTGACTAAATAAGAACTTCATTATTCTGATTATTTTCCGATGATCGACGTCTTTTAACACGTTTTGGTGGTTGGTGATATTTATCTATACGGAAAATGTTTTAAAAACCCTGTTGAATTCGTACACACTGCAAAAATTTCGTAGAAGGATGCTGAAACAATACATTGTAAAAAAAAACCAAAAAACAAAAAAAAACAAGAAAAGAAATGTAAACCAGCAAAAGAAAAGAGAAAAAGTACTTAAAGTTCAACCTATTCTCTTTTGTAAGCTTTTGTCATTAAAGCAGTCAAGTGTTGAGCAATGGTTAATAATCTTGTATCGAAGACCCTTGTATACGTTGTGAATTAGATTTTCTGTGACTGCCTCACCACTGTAGTCCTGTGTTACAGTAGGCTAAAAATACTGGATATCTACAAATGTTTGAAGAATACTAAAATATTAACTCAAACAGAAATCATTGAAGAGGTATTTATAATTGCCTATTTCAGAAAATCTTTAAAAATTTAAATGCAATATCATTCGTTATCTTCTATCTTCTTAATTCCTGTTCTTTTATTGTTCCCTCTCCTGAATAATGTTTTCTTTTTCTCATATTCTCTCGTGCTCAGTAATCCCATCCATCTTAGTGGCTTTATTTCCTTGCTTGGGGTGAAATGATAAAAAAAATCAACAAAAACATTTTTAAACATGTACTGTTATGAATTTTGATTTTTTTAAAAGATATTTTTGTTGTATTGTGTATGCATATATTTAATTTATTAGGGTTTTCGTAAAGTAATTGTGTATTTTATTGCTATTAATTAATAACAATTAATTATTGCCATTAATTATGAGTTAATCAACCAAAGCAGAAATAAAGATGACTGGCAGGAAACTGCGTCTAGAATTAGTTTATCCTCTATTCTACCCGGGAATGTACCGTTTATAGTGCATTTCCTAGTTTAATTGGGAATTCTTGCAAAGAGGGAATTTGCATTCCACGTGAGCTTTTGCTTGAAAATCGAACACAATGTTCCATTATCATCATCATCATCATCATCATCAGCAGCAGCAGCAGCAACAGCAGCAGCAGCAGCAGCAGCAATCTTTTATCCAGGAATAGTAACCTTTCATTTTCACATCGCCTTGATACAGATGATGAAAAATGGGTCTTGCGTGTCGACGAAAAAGCGCTGAGTTATATATCCTACATGCGTAATCTAAACTTTTTATCTCTGCAATCAACTCTAGTCTATGTGTAAGAAAGAAATCTATCCTTTATATCATCTATCCTTTATATCATAAAAATATTATCCAAAAATCCTCTCATGCAAGCAAAAAGATTAAAACTGTCGCGGGATAGAAAAGTATTATCATTTTTTTGCAGAAGGATAAAGAAAGAAACTAAGTTGAAGTTATGAACAGTTCAGTACAATCATCAGTCTGTGTCTCTGAAGTACGTACATGCCTCGTGTCTATCGGAGCGAAAGAAAACGTGCGCTGCAGCTCCAAGAGTCAAAGCTAAAACAGGAAGAACCTTTCAAATATCGCGTCGCCTGTGATTATAGTCAGGGGGTGGTAATGCAACAAAACTCATGACAAGAAAAAGAAACTTTACACGTTATAAGTTGGATATGCTTGAGACATGAATATTTTTTTTATAAAGCTTTTAATGGACATATGGAGCATGTTTTATTCAATTTAGCAGTTTTAATAATAAAGTTTTGAGTGGTAATTTCTCATATTCATCTGCGAAATAAAAAGCCATGTATTTTGACTAAAGGATGATCACACCATTATAGTTTTATTAAAAAACGCGTACAAAAAATTCAATTAAACCAAGTCTTCGTATTTAGTCATTGTGGTAGTAGTCGGTTAGTGTTACCACTAATTAGCATAGATCTGGGAGGAGACATTATAGGATTGCTACGTAAGGTAGTGGCAATACTTTTGGACTGTAGAATCAATACTGACTGCACACAACTGCAATCTCCACTTGGAATATGTTGTGACCAAGTAAATGGTTAAGTAATAACAAAAACCAAGTTTGCAGATATATCGTATATTAAACAGTAAGTACACCAGAAGAGTATTACACGACTAGTGAGAATGTATCGTATGAACTAGCGCTCAATCTATTCACAGTTCACTGATCACTGTTCCCCTTACATTCACTCCTACTAAACTTATAATAGGCGGAAGAGTCTAACAGACTCTTAGAGGGAGGACACCACAACAGTACACCAGAAGAGTATTACACGACTAGTGAGAGTATATCGAATGAACTAGCGTTCAATCTATTCACAGTTCACTGTTCCCCGAACATTCTCTCCTACTAAACTTATAGTAGGCGGAAGAGTATAACATAGACTTTTAGAGGGAGGACACCATAACAGAATATCATAGCAGTTATCCTTCTTTTCATCATGCATACATGGTTCGAATTAATTTCGTTTCCTTATTGCACAGGGTTTGAACTAATTTCCTACAGATGGATAGTAAAAAGAGAACAATCTACTCGCATAGATTAAATAAAGGGTTCTGTTCGAAATTCAATGATGTTTACCTAGATCGGCAAGCATCCGACGAAGGCCGAGGGTACAACAACCGAAACGTTGAAACAAAAAGGAAGATAATAGTTCGAGTGTAAAGTTTTGATCCCGAGTTGAACGTTGGTTTGGAGAAGAGAAACAAAATTAAACAATGGTTTAGAGACATGACCAAAGATTTATTTTCATTTACAAGGTAAAAATATGTCTGGTAATTGGTATACTGTAGCGTTCGAATATGCGGTGTACGAGGTGTGAAGTGAGTGCATGAAGAAAAGAGTACGCTTAACCTGGTTGACTGTTATCGGTTTAGGCTTGTCCGTTCTCTTTCCGTGTTCACAGAGGTCGTTTTCACAGCCTAATGGTCGGACGGGCTCCGGGTAGCCTCTATAGTTAGCCGGCAGTCTGTCTGTCTCTGTCTCTCTGCTTTCTGTTCACTGTGCTACTGTCCGGCTTCTCTTAGCCTGCATAAGAGTAAAACGGGGACGTAATTGCAGTCATGTCTGGCAAGCGCGAGTTGCCAGCAGTCTGGTATATTTGTGTTTGTTTGAAAAATTGTTTTTAGTGGAGTGCGGCGTGTGTGTGACTTAGCTAGATGAAAATTGCTGTGTAGTTAAAGATCTATGTTTTCTAATAATTGTATAGATTTGGTTTTAATTTGTTATCTCTAACTATGTGTAAATTGTGTTTTTCCGATACAAAACCATGTAAATACGGACAATTCATCATTCCTGGAAATGTTTTTGTTGTTTTGTTTTACCTTTTTTTTAAAATATTATCATTACTCGACGTCTGCCTCAAATTAGAAAAACTTTGATCTTTAAAACTTTTATTAAACTATTTAAATATTGTTGTGGTAAACCTTCCTACAGTAGACTGAACTCTTCCTCCTCTTATAAATACTAACTGCGAGACTTCTTAGCAAGAGTCGTAGGGCAGTCGGTTGGGGAGCGGAGAACCTAACGTTAACAACCTACCGTTCGGACGTACACCTCTATCTGCTTATTACTAACACCCTTACTTTGTATATATCTGTTATTTCAATGCACTTGTTCAACCTACCTTCGTCTTCCGTGTCTTTCTTTCTGGCCCTTAAACAGGCCACAACAGATATTTCAATAGGAGTAAATATATAAAGAAAAACACATAAGTAGTGTGTACCATTTATAAATCTTTAATAAAAATGGTATTTGAAAAAAAAAACTATTTAAATATTCGCGAAACAATTGGGAGGGTTAGTACGAATTATCTGCCGTTTGGAAAGATCTTTTTTCCCGCGCTAGATATATGACGTCAGTATATTCACTAATTAAGGGTTTGAAAATGACCTATAAAAGCAGGAGTAACAGTTTTTGGGGCCTTTTTCCCCCTCATTCCTCTGTTTCACTACTCTGGCGAACTGGATTACCATCAACAGGTATACGTTTTCAACTGCTTCAATTTGCCCTGATATTTATCTTCTATATTTTATAAACACCAGTTTTCTTACTCATGTATAATGATATTGTATTTTGCATCTATAATTAATATTGGTCAGCTTTATTTTTTTCTGCAGTTACGATGATTAATTTCGTAATAAATATTCTGTACAAAAAAAAGTAGTCATGGCTCATTTAAATTATTTTATTTAGATTTACATTATTATTTTATTTCCACTTGTGGCACACACAGTAAAAAATATTTGTAAAATGGCTGATAATTTCAATGTCAAGGTCTGATAACAAATGTTTGGTCTGAAACGTTAAAACAAAGAATTCAATTCTCATCGGATTTTGTGTAAAACCTATATAGGGTGTTTTATTAAGACGGATAAAAGTCAGCAGTAAATAAATCAGTGTTATTGGTGAAAATTTATTTATTCCTCTATTGGATCATGTTATTTAAGTCGTGACAATTATGTGTGAAAAAAAATCGCCCAAATGTCCGCCAAGGCTTCGGTGGAAAACCTCCACTCGATGGTCAAATATTTTGATGACGTCTCTGCATAGTTGCTCCACGATCTCACCAATATGTCTTATTATCTCATCCTTCAGCTGTTGAATTGTTGTTGGCTTGTTGGCATAGACCTTACTGTCGAGATGAGCCCAAAGAAAGAACTCTAAAAGCGACAAGTCGCACGATCGTGGTGGCCAATTGACTTCGACCTGGGAACATCTGATTCAAATTCTGTTTGAACGCCCATTTTCGTAATAGGCTTCGATAACTTTAACACGTTGTTTGAGTGTTAATCTTTCCATGGTTGAAATTGCTAAAGACTTAAGTTGTTAAATGCGAAAGAAAAAGAAAAAAAATCATTAGACGTTTAAACTTAATTCACATTTAAAATCGTCCAAGTTATTGGAGAATCCTTTATTAAGGGCATTTTGTTGATTGATTATTGTACTCTTTTTCATTTCATTTTTAATGTTTTGTATCATTCGTGGAGAGGCTAATTTGACACTCTCCTTTTTTTACATATTTAGGGAATGGAAAGTTTTTTTCTACAATGGATTAAGATTTTTTAAATTGAAACAAGGCAAGACTTCGGCTGCAAAAGACAGTCGAATTTATCAAAATGTGGTTACGTTTTTGTAAAATAAAACTTTGTAAAATGAACTTTGAAGATGTCAACTGTTTCATTTTTCCCAGACATGTTAAATATCTACTAACAGACTAATAGTGGGAAGGTGTATTCACTGCAATGAACATTTAGTAAATCAAAATACAATATAAAATAGAATTATAATTAAATAAATTTTTATATTAACATTCTGACAGTAACTTTCTGAGATGCTACAAAGTCTGACCTAAAATCTATTATGGTGATACCTGGTCGCATAGATATTATTTATTGTAGACCCAGAAATACAAATGGATGTCTATATTATTTACATAGTTCGGATTATTGTCTTCATCTTTGTTTTCATATTCACGGCGTTTCGGTCGTTGTACACTCCGGCCACCTTAAGGTAATATACGTTGGAATTTAGAACCGAACGCTTTATCTAGAGTGTTCTAGTTCCACGTGCCATGCCTTTTCTGGATATCTCAGTTTCAGTTATTTCCCTTTAGTAAATCAATTCTCCAAGTTTTTGTTCGCCTTTGCTGTGACAACTCTTTGGGTCAAGTCACTGGATTATTTCAACCAACGCTTTTATCCACTGGGCATGTGTCCTTGGAACTAAAACCATGTCCTTGGAACTAAAGACATGTCCTTGGAACTAAAACCATGTCCTTGGAACTAAAACAATCTACCTCGGTGGATCAAATGAGAAAGCAGAGCGTACAACGGTCAAAACGTTATGAATATGCTAACAAAGATGAGGAAAATAGTCCGAATAATGTAAATAGTTACAATACCTCATCTCAGAAATATAGACAGAAAATGAATGTCTGTTCACAGAATTTAACGAACTTTGATAAAATCTGTTAAACCAAGAGTTAATGTATTTCAATAAGAATAAAATCTAAAAACTTGAGTAATATGAAATATGAAAGAATTTTTTTTACATTCATACCAAATTAATTTTGTTATATATGTTTCTGTAGTTTAAAAATGTAATGTTTATTAATAACTGATGGGAAAACTACCAAGACGGTCACCCAACGGGAAATCCGTTCCTGGTTTCTTACCAATCAGATCTGGTATCGCGGAATTATGTGTTCGAAAATTTGGTATTTGCCAGTGGTTCTGTTGAAGAGCTCTCATATGCCTCGGCCATGAGAGTTCTTGAAAAGCTTGTCCTTCTGCAAAAAGTAAAGCATTTTGCCGGTGTCGGCACATGCGCTCTCGAAGATTTATTTTTGATATTCGGTTTGGGCTCTAATGAACTTCAAGAAGCATTCAACGAACACTTAACGTACTTGTCGATGATAACGTTAAGCACAATGCATGACTACCTGGAAACATTTATAGAAACCTACGTATGGACCCCAGGCGCTAAATTATTAAAGTGCTTTTCCCGGCTTCTAGAATCAAAATCCTTTGATTCCGATTTGACAATCAGACAGTTGTACACAAATCTAGCAAAAAGTGTGCGTTATTGTTACCAATGTCGACAAATTAACAATGGAATATTGCCCACCTAACAGGCATGCCGTATTCATGCCTTTGTCTATAACTCCAATTTTTGCCCCCAATAAAATATGGCGCCATATTTGGAAAAATGTCTTTATGTTAATGGTAGCATGATGTATAGTTACCCTATCCAATGTTTTGATGGTTGGTGGCTTTCTACCACTTTCTTATAAATGTCTAATTTTGTGCAAAAAAGTGAACCAGAGCGCCTGCTCGGCTTAGTAAATATTTTCAGGAAATATCAGCTTCTAATTGGTCAATAAACACAAGTGGGCGTTGCAATCCAACCACGCACAATATATTTTTCCAGCGCGTGACCAAGTCAAGTTTCCCGCCAAGGTGCTGTGATCCTGTCACGTGATTACATTATATATAAATAGCAGACACAAGCTTGCTTTCTCTCTCTCCTTTTTTCATTCGCCTAAGAAGATGTGATCATCAGCATTCTCGTCTCGACCATGGACGGTTAGACGTTAAAAGCATATTCACGCATGCACGTACGTACGAACTTTTCCAATTTACATTGCAAACATACAGAACATTTCCAAACATGCAACAAGAACTTTTCTCTTTGACATATTCTTCTAAAACTACAGTTTATTCAGCATTTCTCAGCTTTATAATTAATCCAACTTTTGTGAGTACAGATAAAAATATTACCAGTCTAAGAGACATAACTCCATCAGATCTTTAACTTCTACGCATGTACATCAACACACGAATAAATACAATGTTATGTTTTTTAAACCATTTTGTTCCTTCTTGTATTTCATGCTTTGTGGTATTTTACGTTTAATATAAATTGTATGGTCATGTTATTCACGCAGCCGTACACAAACATCTACAATTGTTCATTCTTATTACCAAGCCACTACAATAATGGTAACTCCGACGTTTGAAACAACTAGACCACTACAATATAATAATAATTGTCGGACTTCATCCATTTCATTATGAGTAAATTCTCTGTTTGCTATTAAGTAAATGCTTTGTTTTTTAAATAAACAGTATTATGTCCTTCTCTGACTGTCAGTGAAGCACATATTTTCTCCGAAATTTCTTGAACATTCAGGCCAGGTTTATTACCCCCCCCCCCCAAAAAAAACCCCCCAACAAAATACAGATCATTTACTTAAATAAATTGTATCTATTAAAATCACTTATAAGCAGAAAATATATTAAATAACTGCCAGGCTTAATCCATTTCATCATGTAGAAATCCTTCTACTCGGCTTTTCGTTGAATGTTAACATTTAGAGTGTCGGGATTCGATACATTAACATTAACAAAATATCGTTACAGGGTCGCTGGTAATTTGACCGTCTAGAATAATCACATGATTTTCATTGAAGGAATAAAATTCAGTAGAAAAGACAAAGTAGTTTCAACAGATAAACATTAATTTAAGATAGCGACAAGAATACTAGCAGTTGATGATAGATTGAAAAGTAATGTCTTTTTGTTTGGGTTAATAAAGTTCTGAAATAAAATATAAACTCTCTTTGTGTACGTATGTGAGAAATAATAAAATGTTGTGATATGTGTGTTTGTATGAAAAAGTCAACATGCGTGTGCGTGATTCATAGTAAAAGCGGATACGAGAGATAGGAATTGTTTCTTACTGTTGGCGGTGTTGCCGTAGTCTGAAGTTTGTCAACGCTGTCGCTTTTAACATGAGGTCGTGAAGATCATAAGCGGGAGTTGCGTGGAGTTTGGTGACAGCCGCGTGTATCCTGTTTGGGAACGGATTTCGTATGGTAACAAAATCGGCTCCAGAATTAAATTATTTATTTATTCCTAATTGGCCCCAAAAAGGCACGTGGTATGTCTTCTACTACGTCCGTACTATATTTGGTCGGTATCTACCTAAAAATAATGATGACTAATACAACAAACATTCTGATTTGTATTCTATGATTTTATTGGTGTGTTTTAAGATGTAAGTGTTTTCTTGAGTGTGATTCGCTTATGAATATTGTATTTGATATTTTAGTGGACACGGCAATCACACACCTAATAAATCTGCTCCTGAAACGGAAAGAAATAGAAAACCAAGGGAAATAATAAAATTTGACATTATCAAGGGGAGATAAGAAAAATCAGTTTCACAGCTACATTTTCATCTCTTTAATTTTGTATTATTCTTTTGCGTTTAGGAATACATATTTATTTAGTTTATTTGTTTTGTGGATTATCTCGCTGTAAGTTATTTGTTATATATAAAATCTTACAGTATTAGCCTTTCAGTATATCAGTTTATATTGAGTAAATTGTTCATTGTAACTAACCTTTGTTTTGTATAAATTAATTTCTCCACAATTTTTATTATGCAAGTCCATCATGTCTTTTATATTTTCCTTTTTAAAAACCAATGTTTACACTCTTAGATTATATTACTTACCATGTAATTCTTAATAATTTATCCTTTTTTTGCTGCAAATAACTGAAAAACTTGTAAAATAGCATCATTGATGTAATCAATGTGCTTGTAAAATCTTTTAAAATATCATACAATGACTGCTTACTCCACTAGTAACTTTTCTTGACTTTTTTCCTGTTTTTTTATCATTTCCAATATTATCTTTTTTGTGTATATATATATATATATATATATATATATATATATATATATATATATATAGTGTAACCCGGATATAAGAGAAACCCGGATATAAGAGATTTTCTCTGGTCCCAAATTAGAGCCTGTGTTAATAAAACAAAATAGACCAAACCCGTATATATATTGTTGCAGTAGTACTGCTGCTCATTTAGCTAAAAGCTGCAGCAAACTAAATTTGCACATGTAAATGACAGGTTATCATTACTTGTATAGGTGAAAGGAAATGGAATAAATTTCAGCTGAGCACTTTAATTTACTGCATAGGTAGCCTTTTGCCTTTTGGTCTTTTTTTTCTCTTTGTGATTTATTTCCTGTCTAAGGTATTAGATATTTTGGCAAGTTGTCTGTTGGTCACACCAACATTATTGGGTCCTTTAGTATGTGTGCGTGTGTATATATATATATATATATATATATATATATATATATATATATATATATATATATATATATATATACATACACACACACACACACATATATATATGTATATATGTTTCGTTTCAACCTTTGGAAGTAAAATCTGATGATCCGCGGTCCTTTAAAAGGGCTGTGGTGAAATAATTTATTATATGGAACCTTAAAGTGGTCTGTTTTTATTTAATATATATATATATATATATATATATATATATATATATATATATATATATATATATACATATATATATATATATATATATATATATATATATGTATATATGTTTATATATATATATATATATATATATGTATATATGTTTATATATATATATATATATGTATATATGTTTATATATATATATATATATGTATATATATATATATATATATATATATATATATATATATATATATATATATATATATATCTTAAAGACAAAAGAACTATTCCTTGCCAACATGTTGCATCCTCTGATGTGTTTTATCAAGGTAAATTTAAGGATTTTATTTTGCAACATGTATTTATAAACAGAATTACAAACATTGTTAGGATTTCAAAATTTTTGAAATATAAGAATGCTCATAAGTATTCTCCAGGCTAACTGTGAAAGAAAGTCAAGGTAAACTATGGAGGTTGCTAAATGATTTAATTTTATGTCTAATAAATGAAGGTGAATAAATGTTATTGTTTATTTCTTTTTTATTTGTTCGTATTTTATTTACTTTTTAAGAATATTAATGTAATTATAATTTATTTTAATTTAATTTGGAGAATTATTTATGTTGGTAAAAAGGACAGTTTTCCTTTTGTCTTCATCTATATTATCTTTTTACAGATATATTTTTTATTTATATCTAAATTTTTACATATATTTCTTTATGGACATGACAACAGTAATTTGTGCTTCACTTCTGGTGACTTTTTATACAAAAAACCTTCAGAGATGCCTGTGTGAAAGTATATTAAAATGCATTTTATTTTTCTCTCTTCACTCAGTCAAGATTAATTTTACAATCTCTTTTCAGTGTTGTTGAGGCGTCAATTATGGAAAGTTAAAAAACAGCACTTGTTATATTAGTTTATCGGATAAATTACATTGTGCTTTTTTTTCCCCAATGTTGCTTGAATTAACATGTAAAATATTCTTAAGTTAGTGTTTATGGATCTTTGTAGTTCTATTCTTCTACAACTTTTGTTTATTCTTTTATATTTGTACTATACTTATCTGTCCTTGGCGTTTTTGTTATGGTAATTACCGCCCTTACTAGCATTCTTCTGTGGATGAACTGCTTAGTCAGGGAATGTTTCGCTAAATAAATCTTTGTTAAGAAATACCAGTCTTGTCAGCTCATTTCTATTAGACTGATTTGTCAATAATGTGAATAATAGGATTAAAATAAATGGAAAAAAATGAACAAATTTATCTGAGAACCCAATATTTTGTTATGAAGTTGTAGTGGAAAGGTCAATGAATTTATAAATAATCAATGAATAAACGGGGTTTATTCATGAGGCCATGGTAATTTGCGTGTTACTTTTTTTTCCACAAACAAATTTTAGGAGAAATTGTTCAACGTAAATTATGCAATAAAGAACAAGAACAAATAATACGAACACAATGTTTAGATAAGAAAACAAATTCAAATAATTATTATACATCTATATACAAATTGTGATTTGAAATAATGTGGCATGTATGAACGGAAGTTTATAGTTCGTTTGTTCGTATCAGGTGGATTGAAAACTGTTCTTGGGTCGTGGTTAATTGTTCGTACAGAATGTGTGTGTGTGCCGGAAAGGAAAAAGATAAATCGTACCTTTAAGTTGAATGAGACTATTTTTTGGTAGTAGATGAATGGGAAAGATCAACTTTTATATTATATTATCTCAGGGGTAAATTTCGATGAGTTTGCTTAGAGAAAGGAGTTTTACTTGTTCTCGAATTAGGTTCGCTGAGTTTCAAAAGGCAGACTTGAAGACATATTTCGCTGATTGACGAAACGTGCGTTTTTTGTCGATTCAGATATTCGCGCAACCTAACGAGTTTCTAAGAAGAAGCGCGTTCCTTCCTGTTTCGAAGTTCGCACCTTGGCGGGAATATGTATCAACCGACCTGATTGGTTGACTTAGTCTCGACGGACCCGATTCGCCAACACATGCTACGAATGGTATGGTGATGGGGGGGGGGTAGAGTTCTCGTTGTTAATTGTTGCTTGTATCAGAAGGTAGATAAATAGTAGCAGTCCTTCGGGACAGCCGCTAGTTTGGCCTAAAGGTTCAACAAGCGATCAAATTGAGGTCACCATAACATAAACAAAATAACATACGAAAGAGAAGGGTATATCAAAAACACTTTGTATTTAAATGCAACATCAATGAATAGTACAATGTTTCTTGATTTACACGCACAAAGTCCGTTACAAATTGTTCATTCATAGAAGAGAAATCCGATTATTAAAAGAATATAAGTGTCTTTTGTTAATACTTAAGTTCATGACGTGCTGGTCACAGGAGATGAAAGGTGAGGTCAATGGGTTGGTAGGAGTCCTTTGATATCTCCGTTGGTGAAGGAAGGCTGAAGGCATCGGGTTTGACGGGTGAGAAAAGCGTAGCGACATTCACTGACGGTACTTCAAAGCTTTCTGTCTTAGAAGTGAATTTATCGCTCTATTTATGTGTGCCCTTCGGATCAGAGTCAGTCTGCTGAAACAAACTGTTGGGTATGGCGCGGAGCTGTTTAATTGGTGGAAAATTGTTTATCATTCTTTTTATTTCTTTTTAGTTTTCCACCGGAAATTCTGCGTGGAGCCGGATGCGCAGAGACCAGTATTGGTCATTTGCTGTCTAAACCTCTGAGGGTTAATATCCGGTCCTTCGCTTGCTCCGTGCCACCACATAACTTTCGCCCCAGTAAACGGAGTTGTTGTTGTTGTTTTTTTTTTTGTTTTTTTTTGTTTTTTTTAGTAATAAAAATATGTGTTTTCTTTCTTCCATTTAACCGTTCTACCGGACTTCGTTCTAGTTTCTGGTTTGTTATCATTAGTTTCTTCGGAACAAGATAGGGAGTTATCCAAATCCGGTCTTGATCCAATGGAATCTTTTGATTTTATATTTTCAGAAATATATGCAGGTTTTAGTCTATCTATTGAAACATTACTATGTACGTCATCCGATCTTTTAATAGTAAAATATTTTTCATGACGACTTAATACTTGGAATGGACCTGTGTATGGAGCTTCCAATGGCTTTCTTACTCTGTCTGTTCTTAGCCAGATACTTTTACATGTTTGTAAATCTTTTGGAATGTAAGAATTAGGTATTGTATGCAGGTGTCCCCTGGATAATTTGTCCATGTCAAATTTTTGCATCTCGTCGGCTAGAATTTTAACGTGCGAGTTTGTCATTTCACTATTCTCGTTCTTGATAGAGTCAATTAACAATCGGGGGACTTGTGCATGACTCCCTGTTACTGCAGTAAATGAAGAATAGTTTGATTCGTTAGGTGTTATCCTCATTCCCAAAAGGACGATAGGAAGAGCTGACAACCACGATTCTTTCCTGGCTATAATAGCCGTTTTTAAAGTTCTGTGTGCTCGCTCAACTAATCCATTCGTTTGCGGATGGTACGCCGTTGTTCGTAATCTGTGGAAGCCTATTATTTTTGATAGTTCTGAGAATAATTCGGATTCAAATTGGCTTCCTCTGTCCGTAACGACATGAAGAGGAACCCCGAATCGGGAGATCCACAGATTGACAAAAGCCGTTGATATTGATTTTGCCGTAATTTCTGTTATTGGGCATGCTTCTATCCATCTCGTATTTCTATCAATGCATGTTAATAAATATCGATATGGTGAAAAATAAGGGTCAGTTTGGTTCTTTACTGGTAGTAAGGGACCGACAATATCCACATGCACCGTTTCAAAACGACTGGAAGGTAATTCAAATGGATTTACTTTGCTCTTTGTGTGTTTTATTATTTTTGCTTGTTGGCAGTGTTGGCATTCTGTGCACCAGGTTTTTATTGACTTGTCCATCTTCGGCCAATAGTATCTGGATTTTATTATTTTTCTTGAAGATGTTATTCCTGGATGTGATAGATTATGCAGACTGTCAAATACCGATTTTCTGAGCTTTTCAGTCACAAAAGGTCGTGGAAAAGGTAATGTCGTGTCACATAATATGGTTTCATTTTGATTTATTGTGTATGGTTTCAGTTGATCTTTGAATGCCTGAATTTCATTGTCAGTAGCTTGATGCTTCATTATTTCTTGTAAGTCACATATATCAATAGTGATCGCGTTGACAGGTCGTGATAAACAATCAGCTACTATATTTTGTGAACCTCTTATATGTGAAATGTCATTTACATATTCGCTGATAAAAC
The DNA here is from genome assembly GCA_964036315.1 of Acanthosepion esculentum. Taxonomy (NCBI): domain Eukaryota; kingdom Metazoa; phylum Mollusca; class Cephalopoda; order Sepiida; family Sepiidae; genus Acanthosepion; species Acanthosepion esculentum. The sequence goes on from OZ038478.1 coordinate 44,532,273, forward strand.
AGAGGTGACGCTGTTGTCTATCTGATTTTAAGGAAGACTGGCTTTTAAAAGCACTGCAAAGTGGTTTGTGATCCGTCAGTAACATTACATTTCTGCCTTCTATTAAATGTTTAAAATGGAGTACTGCTTGATAGGCAGCTAGTAGTTCTCTGTCAAAAGTAGAATATTTTTGTTGGGTTTGGGATAATTTCTTTGAAAAGAAACCTATGGGGATGGGTTGATTATCAATCATTTGATGAAGTGCTGCACCCACCGCATAATTCGAACTGTCTGTTACAAGTTGATAGTTGTTAGCTTTCGAGCTGGGGAAAGCCAAAACAGTTACATTTGATAAAGACTTTTTCATATTTTCGAAAGATTCAATTTCTTCCTTTGTTAGGGTTAATGACTTGGAATTTTGGTTTAAACGTATTTTTTCCGTGAGAGGTAGTATGATATCGCTGAAATTTGGCACAAGTTTTCTGTAAAAATTTGCCATTCCGATGAATCGGCGTAGTGATTTGGAATCGTTTGGTTGAGGAAATTCACTTAATTCATTCAACTTTTTAGCACTGGGTTTGAGACCACTAGCAGAAATATGAAATCCTAAAAAGTCTAATTCATTAGCACTAAATATGCATTTGGAGAGACAAATTTTAAAATCGTACTCACTCAGTTTTTGTAGTACTAGGTCGATATGCTTGGAATGAGTTTCTTCATCTTCTGAGAATATAAGGATATCGTCGATATATACAAAGGTATAATCAGTATCACGAAAGATATTGTCCATCATTCTCTGAAAAGTACATGATGCGTTCCGTAGTCCGAAAGGCATATAGTTATATTCAAATAACCCAAAAGGGGTAGAGATGGCTGTCTTGCAAACATCCTCCGGATGTACAGGTATCTGATGATAAGCAGACGACAGGTCTATCTTTGAAAAGAACTTCTTATTATGAAGCTTCGAAGACAAGGAATTTATATTTGGGACTTGATATCGATCGGCTTTTGTTATGGTATTTAAATGTCTGTAATCGCCAACAGGTCTATATGTGCCGTCTGACTTCGGTACCATATGTAAGGCTGAACTCCATTCAGAGTTTGAAGGGGAAATTATTCCTGCCTTTAGGAGTTTTTTGAATTCCTCTTTTGCAATTTCACATCTCTGAGCTGATAATTGTCTGGCTCTGGAGAAAGTAGGAGGGTTGCTACCAGTTTCTATTCTATGGAATATCTTTGGTTTTGTTGCATTCGTGTCGCGATGAGGAGAAATTAAGTTTGGGTATTTCTCCAGAATTGCTCGTACCATTTTGTTAGCATCTTTATTCGGTACTAAATCTATATTCATGATAATAGACGATGGATGTGCATCGGATTGTCTATTAGTCATTTTATCAATCAGCTTATTGTTTGTGCAGTCCACCATTAGCCCGAAATGGTTTAGGAAATCGTATCCTAGGAGTGGCTGAGCAGTTTCGGCTATTATAAATGTCCAGGTAAATTCTCGTCTGAGGTTCCGTAGTGTTAGATTCAGTACTGCTTGTCCTGAGCATTCAATCTTTTGATCGTTGGCAGACACTAAAGAGATATTGGTTGGGTATGTTACAGCTCCACTTAAATATCTCTTCGGAAGTATAGATACGGCAGCTCCTGTATCCACAATAAAATTTAAACTTTGAGCTCCTAACCGTGCGGCTACAATGAGAAGCGGCGAGGAAATGGAAGCTAACACCTCTCGCCTAGTTAGTTTTCCGAAATCTCACGAGGAACTGGTGAATTTGGGCGAGAGTTGGGTTGCATTTGAACATTCCGTTTATTTGGCCATCTGCACCACGGCTTACAAAATTTTGCACGTTCCGCAAAGTATAAATGCGCTCGGCAAATTAGAGGTTTTTGGTCCTTGTTAAAAGGGCGAACACTGGTAGGGAATTTATTTTCACTGTGGGAACAGCCATGTATCCTTTTAGTTTCATTTTTATTTTGCTGTTCATCCCTTTGCTTCCCCGAAATCTGTCGAATATGTGCGGTGTCTTGTTTGTTAAAATATAATAGTAAGTCATCCGCCATTCTTCCAAGGCGATCTGTGTCTAAATCGACTTGTGCCGCTACCACTGGTTTAATGGAGTGAGGTAGGGCTTGAATAAATTTGTGACGTACGATATCGTCCCCTACGCCAATTCGGCTTGCTAATGACATAAGTTCATTCAGGTATACTGAGGGACGACCTGTTACAGTCGATGACGACATTAATTTGTCCAGCATCTCTGGTTTTGTTTTCTCGTAAGCGCCCGTCACTGCTTCTCTTAGTGCGTCGTAATCTTTTGATTGCAGTATAGTTGGCTGTATATTTCCTACTACGTCCACAGGGAGAGCTGCCAAAGTGTTAAAAAATTTTTGACTGGTCTGTCTTATATTTGCAATATTAAATTGCGCCTCCATTATCGCAAACCAAGCTATTACGTTTGATTCAATGAAGTTTGGTGGTTTTATCGCAACAGCTTGGATTGGTTGGTTTTGATTAATTGTAGTTTCTTCAGCGTCATCTGCCATGTTTTTGGTTTGTGTTGAATAAAAATTCTAATTTTGTGACAGTTCAATTTTTTTTTTTGTGCGTGCGTGTATATATATGTGTTAAAATCACGTCTTGGTCACCACTTATGGTGATGGGGGGTAGAGTTCTCGTTGTTAATTGTTGCTTGTATCAGAAGGTAGATAAATAGTAGCAGTCCTTCGGGACAGCCGCTAGTTTGGCCTAAAGGTTCAACAAGCGATCAAATTGAGGTCACCATAACATAAACAAAATAACATACGAAAGAGAAGGGTATATCAAAAACACTTTGTATTTAAATGCAACATCAATGAATAGTACAATGTTTCTTGATTTACACGCACAAAGTCCGTTACAAAATGTTCATTCATAGAAGAGAAATCCGATTATTAAAAGAATATAAGTGTCTTTTGTTAATACTTAAGTTCATGACGTGCTGGTCACAGGAGATGAAAGGTGAGGTCAATGGGTTGGTAGGAGTCCTTTGATATCTCCGTTGGTGAAGGAAGGCTGAAGGCATCGGGTTTGACGGGTGAGAAAAGCGTAGCGACATTCACTGACGGTACTTCAAAGCTTTCTGTCTTAGAAGTGAATTTATCGCTCTATTTATGTGTGCCCTTCGGATCAGAGTCAGTCTGCTGAAACAAACTGTTGGGTATGGCGCGGAGCTGTTTAATTGGTGGAAAATTGTTTATCATTCTTTTTATTTCTTTTTAGTTTTCCACCGGAAATTCTGCGTGGAGCCGGATGCGCAGAGACCAGTATTGGTCATTTGCTGTCTAAACCTCTGAGGGTTAATATCCGGTCCTTCGCTTGCTCCGTGCCACCACAATGGTTCATTTAATATTTTGGGGGTGTCCACGGTGTATGGACTATCCCAACAAAGTTCATGTATTTATACAAATCTGCACCAATCTAGATATAAATTCATGATAAAACATGGCTTAGTTTTTGCTGACATTGACAGTTGTGTATTTATTATAAGCATCATCAGTGGCTGGCGTTTGAACACATAAATCTGAATTTTAAATGTAAGCAGACCCTTCCTACTTAGAAGACTAGTGCAATACAAAATTCGCAGTACCTTCCCCACACCCAACTATTTATTCTGGCACTGTACTTGATCTAGTTTAATAAATATATATTTACATAAAATAATTTATATATAATTTTATTTAATTTAATAGGCATACAATATTATTAATAAGCATCTTTAAAAAAAAGGCTCCTTTACTTTCTTATTGCGTATGAAGAATTTCAGTTTAAAACTGGGTTTTGTATTTTGAAGCATGTGACATTTTTCTACATAGAAACCATTATTTTTCAATTTTGTGTTTAAGGGATACATTCTGAAAAGCTAAAAACAGCACTTATATTTTGTGATGAATTACATATATTTATATAAATCTGCACACACACACACACACACACACACACACATATATATATATGATAACATTATAATTTAGCCTTTGCTAGCTCTGATTATTGTGTATTTGCTATAGGCATCAATGGTTGAACCCAAATACAAGTCACAATTTTAAATGCTGATTTTCAAGGCAAGCAGACCCTTCCTACTTAGACTAGTACAATACAAAATTCATAGCTACTCCCCCACACCATTTATTCTGGCACTGTACTTGATTTAGTTTAATAAATATATATATACATAAAATAATTTATATATAATTTTATTTAATTTAATATGCATACAATATTATTAATAAGCATCTTTAAAAAAAAGGCTCCTTTACGTTCTTATTGCATATGAAGAATTTCATTTCAAACGTGGTTTTTGCTTTTTGAAGCATGTGACATTTTATACAATGGAACTCTTCCTTTTGTGTTGTCTCGAGGGATTAATTCTGAAAAGTTAAAAACAGCTCTCACATTTTCTGATGAATTGCTGTGGTTGGTGTTTGAACACAGATAAAAGGAAAAAAACTGAAATATTTCTTAGACTGATGCAGCAGACTCTTCGTAGCTTCTATACTTGCATTTGGTCTGGTAATGCACTTGATTAAGTCCAGTAAATATGAAATATCTTTATATAATGAGAGAAACTCCCTGAAAATTCTATCACTGAAAAAAGTAAAATTTTACGAACAGGAGTATTAAAATATTTTTACAGAAATTATAAAAATGTTTTATAGTTATAATGACTGATTATAATTGTGTGGGTGTGTGCGTGCATCATATATACACATTTAGTCACTGAGATCATGAGAGCATAAACATTGAGTAGTGACTCAAGCTGTCCTTTGTTGAGTGTTGAGGTTGTGAAGGTTTTTTTTGCTGTCTTGAACACTTTAATTTACCATGCGTTTGCTTTTTGAACTTTTTGATCTTTCTTTTCTTTACTTGTTTTGATTTTTTCTTGTATAAGGTTTTAGGTCTTTTGGCAAGTTGTCTGTTGGTCACACCAACATTGGTCATTTTTGTAGTATTTTACATATATATATATATATATATATATATAGATAAAAGTGAACATTGAAGTCAACACTCAGAGGCGGCAGGCTGTTTCATGCTAGACACAATCGTCAGGCTGCGATTGTTGGATTTTTCTCGACTATTTATATATCTGGATCAGTGGTGCATTGTGGGTAATCCATTCTAGCGGTTATTTTGGTGGGAGTGGTTTGTTTATTCATTTATTTGGGTTAATTTATTTTACTTGTCTTTTCTTTTCATTTTTTTCTTTTCAGTTTTTGATGTTTTATTAACGTAGTAAAAATTGCTTAGGTCACTTATTTAATAGTTTGTTTTGGTCTGGGAAGATAATTAAAGCTATTTATTCATCCAATTATTGGATTGATTGCCGTAGTCTATTCTGTTATTTTGAATTGTTCACTTCAATGTTCACTTTTATATTTATATTTACATACGCTCTATCTCTGATATTGAGCACTTTATCCTATAAATATACCACACCTTAAGACTATATTTCTTCATATATATATATATATATATGAAATTTTGGTAAAGCAGAATTATAGTTAATCAGTATTTTATGAATAAGAATGTTCAATTGCATGATAAGTAAATATTTTAATATTTGCATCTATTTATAATTATTAAGAAAGTGAATAAAACAAAATAATTATAAATTGTGTGATTTTCCTGTCTTACCTTTTCATGTGTGAAACTGATTTGTTTCTATTTGGTATACTTGTAACCCCGTCCTCTGCATTGGTTTTCAGGTTCCTTCAGACCACTCTGGTTACAATCTAGCTGACATCTCACTTGTTAATGCGTTGCTCATTTGTTGCTGGTATTGTGTTTATGGGTATCGTTCCACTCGATCTAGCTGGTGTTTGTCTCCTTCCTGATCATTCACTTCTCTGTCACATTGTTTTTGATCTTTGGGGGTTAGAAAAATGCTGATGAAATAAACTGAAGCAAAGAACAGCTCAATGCCTAGGAATAATGAATCAGCTTGGGTTAAAAATCTAACAGCAATTTGGTTTATGTGATTTGTTGTATTCAGTGGTTTTAACCCTTCCCACTTGTTGTTGTAATCAAATGACACTGGGATCCCCTTTTGGAGTTTACAGCCAAAATAATGTCTGACATAAAATCTTTTATGACTGTCATAGAAATTTAAATCCATTTTGTCCATGAATGATAATGTTATTATATCATAGATATAATAATGCCCATAATGGGGGAAATGAAGGGTAGAATAGATGTTTCTACCATAGCTCTCTCCTGTTATATAATTATCAAATAAACCCTTCATAAAAAGAATGCTGTAAAGACATTCCATGTCCTCATTTATCTCTTATCTAGTATTTATTAAACAAATACTTTCATGTGTGAAAATAGGGTTTCTTACTTATGTGCATATCCTGCTGAAACACCGGTTCTCATAGAACTACTGAAGTTAAGCAATGTTGAGTCTGTTAAATACATAGATGGGTGACCATTTGGTAATAGTAGGTGGATGTGTGGGTGGATAATGGCTTGGCATTGTTAATCGGAGAGCAGACTTTCAGTTATAGTTGGGTTTCTTATATTCATTTAAACACAAAGTACCCTTAGGAAAGGTATGAATCCACCTATTCTATCACCGGTTATGGGTTAATTAGTAGGATTTGTATCAGTAAATTGTTATCTTTTTATTAATACATGCATTAATTGGCATTTGTTTAAAATCTGTTTTTTTTCTTATTTTTACCTGGATCCTCATGAGTCTACCAAATATTGTTTGTGGGGTAAATGTTCCAGGAGTCAATATTATCTGAGAAATGTCTACATATCACGACAAAAGAGGTGAGTCCCATGGCAGAATCTGTTTCTGGTCTCAACACTAAGTTTTAAGTAAACTTTTAATTAAAAGTTAGATGATAAAAATGATTACCTTTCAAATCGGCTTTCATGAAGCCATTCTTGCATTATGCATTGCAGGCAAATATAAATGTAAGTAAAAACATTGTAGTTTAGAATTTGATGATTTGGGTTTTATTCAAAGGGGACGAAGAGAATTGTATAAAATAACTGTTTACAAACTAAAGATGGGATGTATAGAAAATTGACTACACTATTAAAAGGATGCTTATATGTAAAATCAGACAGTCTCGGACGCATAATGAGGGGAAAAGGCTTAGAAAATTCGATACTCACAGGACATATTGAAGGCAAAAGAGGCAAAGGTAAACCAACCAAGAATTTTGTATGCATGAATAAAAGAACAAGGAGTGGGAGAGACAGTAAAAAACAAACATTACTAAACGCGACAAAAGATAGAAAGGCGGGAAGCCATGATTGTTCACACCCAGGAAAGACATGGCACGTAGAAGACTTAATATTTGTTCAATATTTATCATAATGTGTTTGTAGAGGGTACTTCGACGTGGTTTTTTTTATCGTTAGCAAGCTTGTCTTGCAAGAATCATTACGACTGAGTAGTGAGATTGAACCTATACGTTCGGCCTTGTGCCACATCTAAGCTACGCTTCGAAAATCAACACATGTTTGTAGAAGAATAAGATCAGTTATCTCCCTTACATTTTAAATGAGATTTGGAGAAAGGTGAAAGAATTTACTAAAGAATGTTTTCTTCATAAATGTTATCAGCAAAAAGCCGTCCGTCCCCAATCAGATATTTGGTCACTTAGTCAGATTTTGGGAAGTGTCTGGCCGAGAATTTTCCAGCATAAATTGGTAGATTGTTATGGAATTTAAACATTTTCGATTTATTTTCCTGAAACGAACTACTGATATTACTTCAAGCGTGTAAATTCATGAATAAATTCCTTGTTTTGTTAAAATTTACCCGCGTGTTTTATCATTCTCCATTAATCTTCTTGCCCTGGGTAAGTCAACTATTCATTTTAACCCCTAAGCCCCACGCTGCTATATATTCTGTCGCAGTTAACTCCTCCTCAGTTCCTTAATCTTTTAAAGCATTAGTACTATTTTTGTCACTCATCGACCCAGCGTGTCGCCATTGCATGTGAAAAATGTAAACAAAAAATCCAAAATTCTTTTTAAAATTCAATATTTGAACTAGAGGTAGGTTTCGAAGTCTGTTAGTAAATTTAAACGTTAATTAACTGGATTTTTTAAAAGTAATGTTTATCTTTTACTTAGTTAAAACAGAACTAAAATAACTTTTAATTTACGCACGGTAGCCTGTGAGGTCAAAGAGCCTGATAGAAATACCGTGATTCTACCAAAAAAGCGCGGGAAAAAGTAAAAATAAAACCTAAAGTAATACGGACGACCAGAAGTGCAGTAATCAATAATTTGTTATTTATTTTTCAAAATAAATATTCTTTTACCTTAAGATTAAGATTTTAAAAAAGTTAACACACGAAAATGTCATTAAACTTTACATTTTTTGAATCTTCAAACAAGTTTTTATTTCATAAAAGAAACTCTTGTGAGGAACAGCAACGAGATGAATTTCAAAATTGCGCTGAAAAATTACAATTTTATTGAATTTTGGCAAGATACGGACCGAATTTTCCGTATGATCACTTTAGATATTTCACAAATTTTTACTGAAATAAAATTTTCAAGGACTTTTCTTTATATATCTGTAAAAATACTGGACGATTCCCACCAAAAAATTAAAAAGTACATACGCGATATCGAAAAGGTTCTGAAATCCATTCCCGTAAAAAATATTTCCCCAAAGTGTTTTTTTATTTTTTATTACTAAATCCGCTTTTCAGTAAAATATCCATTCATTAATGAATAAGTACTGAAAATTTCGTCTGAATCGGATAATTCACTGATTTTTGGAAAATATTTTAAAACAGAGTAGCGATGTCTTTTGCTTTCATTTCGGAAAAAAATCACTCATTTTGGTGGTACCGAAGTTTATCCCTAGGGTCTGAAAAGCCGACTAGAATTTACATTTTTAAAAATTTCACCCCAAGCAAGGCGATAATGCCACTAAGACGCAAAGGGTTACTGAAAGTGAAAGAAAATATTAGTGAGGAGAAAGTACAATAAAAGAACGGGTTTCAGAAAGACAGGTGATGATAATCGGAGTTGACAAGAAAGCAAGAGCAAGGCCGATACATAGGTCTCGACCCACTTCCCGAATCTATAATACACCTCTCCCCACTCTAGTACATTTTTATATGGTATTATTCATATAAAATACAAATGTTATTGTAATCTAATTATGTAATGTAATGGATCATATGCAATATGACCCATTCAACTAGAAATTCAACAATTCAATACAATTCAACTAGAAAAATTGAAAATAAATACAATGTATCTAAATACAAATTAGAGACATGTCATAATAGATCATTCCATCTTAAAATCAATGTTTTGTGGCAATTTTTAGCATCAAGTGGAGATTTTTTTCTTGTTAAAAAGTTGAAGAATTTTAACATATGCAACATTAAGGATAAAACAAAATTAATTTTATATCATGTTTTTTCGAGATTTAGCACGAGCAAAATAAATTCACAGATTAGGACGGAAAGAAAAGATCCCAGAATGACGTTAAAATTCATGAAATTTTTTCATTCTTTAATAATAGTTGTGTTGAGTTTAATTTGTAACTTATATAAATGTAGGTAGAACCCCCCCCCCAAAAAAAACAAATGTTGATAAGACGACGAGGGTCACAAAGCATTGCCCGGGGCTCCGAATCGGGCATATCCCTCTTTTGGTTAGGGGTGGGGGTAGTCGCGCCAGCACTGAGGAAGCGGTCGGAAGAGAGTTCCACAAGTGAGACGTGCGTGAGAAGAAACTGTTACCATAGAACGTGTGGTTATATCGAATAATTTCAAAAGTAAAATGAGACACATCTGCAAATATAATACCAGCTTAATTTCGTGAATTCGAGGCGCCAAAGGGGAAAGCCCATCAGAACAGTTATCACGAAAGTATTTATAGAAAAGGCAAAAGAAAGCTACGTTTACGGTAGTGAGTGGGAATCTGAGTGAAATTGGTAGGCTAGTTCAAGACCATAACATCGTAGATTTTTGTTTGGATTCTCTCAAAAATCTCTAGATACATAGCAGAAGCACCAGAGGTGGCAGTGATCTCATATTCATGCGTCAGTTAAACTCTGCTCTTCCTGCTGTTATATTCAATTAGACGTGCTGATAAATACCTTGATGTCTATTTATTTCCTCCATCACAATAAAAAAATTAAATTAAAATAGTTATTCCCCTTAAACAGACCCACTTTTTAAGGAAATAGTTATTTCCCTTAGATTAAAACACCAACCATAACCTTCAAAAAGTTTCATTTTTATTTCTATATTATTCAGTAAATTTTTTGTTATTTTATTTATGAATAGATTTTATTATCTGTTTTCTTTTATCCAAATCCAAATGTATTTGTTTCGGTAATTTATTTTTTCTAATATTCGTTAAGAAAGGTGAAAAATAAGAACCTGGACGGTAAATTTACGTTCAGTTTCTCACAACATTTCGCCTTTCTTGGCAGGTCTATTATTTATTATATAACAAAAAAGTGATCTTTTAAGAAAAATAGCTAGCTCCACTAATTCGCTGAGAAAACAGCATAGCATGATGAAAAAAAAAGAAGCCCCAAACTTGATAAAAACAAAGTTTTATCGTAAAATTTTTTATTATTAAGAGGAAAGACCGAAGTATTTTTTTTATTGTTTTATTGAGTTTTTTTAATCCTTTCTAGCACGTTCAAAATTTTAGCTAATTATTTTTCGCGTCAGTGGAGTGGGGGTCAAATAGTTGTATAGGAAATTTTAGCGTATTTTTTGCTGCAAAAACACACTAATTTGGAAATTCTTGCAAAACTCAAATGATTGAAATTTTCAGGATTTATTCACAAATTATTGTTTTAAATATTTTTTCGTTTTTTAGAAAATTTTGGTAATTTTTTTTACATTTGTTAAATCTTTACCCTCTAATTTTATGAAATTTCGAGAAATTAAAATTTCACCCACTTCATATTTATATTAGTTAAAAGCAAGTCTCCTTGGAGAATTTAAATGATTTTTCTTGAGGGAACAACAGAAACACCATATACCGAAAATCTGCTCTGAATCGTAAATTTAAAAAATGAAATAGAACTAAGACATTATTTCATTAGAAAACCTTTTAATTACTTTCATAAATAAGATTTATTAAGGACACTATTGTCTTAAAAAATTTTTTTCGATGAGTAATGAATTTTTACAAGAATTGTTTTCATTTTTTAAATTTTAATTAGAATAATTTATAAAGTTTTAAATCTTTTAAAATTTTGTAATAATTTCACCCTTTTAGACGATATTATTATTAAGTAAAAACTATATCTTCTAATCATAAATAGAAAAGGAACAAGCGAAAACGCCAATATTGTTAAAAGAACTTAATTTTGACTTTTTTTTTGTATGTGTATGAAGATGCCGGTTTTTGTAGATACGGATTCCCATACAAGACACTATCAGAAAATAAGCGCCATAACTACAGTAAATTTAAAGCCCAAATATTTAAAATTCAATAAAACATTAGATTACGGAGTATATTTTTCTAATTTTTTAAGACTACTGAGTACTTAAAAATTATATTTAAAAGGCGCTCACGTTATATTGTTCAAATTATTTTTTACGGATAACTCTAGATACATTAAACATCCATTTGTCATCAAGCTATCAACATCCGAACAGCTTAAATAAACAGTTATCGCTGTATTAAAAATGCATTCCTGCGATATTTTAAACTTAAGGTAAATAAAAAAAAAATCAGTAATTATAATTTAAATCAGGTAATATTCCTCAAATAAAATTTCAGAAATGTATATTTTATTTTTGGAAAATTTTTTTAGTCAAAAAGATTGCATTGGGTTGAAAAGCGACTAAAAAGGGTGATAATCAAAAAACAAAAACACACACACACACACACAAAAAAAAACACACTTCCAGTCAATTTAAATTAGTTTTTCAAATACAGCAAAGTAATTTGCTTATTGGAAATATTACATTAGCTTGAAATTAAAACTAAAATAAAAGCTTCAAGGAAGATTTTCCATTTTTTTAAATTCATTTTAAACCTTAGGTATCGCGTTTTCTGTGGAGATACCTAAACAAAAGCATAAGGAGACTTGATGAAATCGGATGGACTATATGCCCAGACACGTTTAAAAAATAAATGAAAAAATAAAATTTATAATTTCAGCGTTCCAACGTTGTTTCCTGTTGGTGCGTAATTATAAGTGATGCTTGCGTTTTTGTCTCCCCTTCCTATACATATATAATTCCATGAACAAAAACCATTACTTTTAGTCCGTTGAAGTCCTTAGAGCAATGCTTCTCAAACTATCTAATAACGGCGTACCAGTTTTTTCCCTGTGCGAGGGACCAGCGAGTGAAGCTTTCAAATCCAGCTTGGTAGGTGTCTCCTCCTTTTTTTTTTTTTTTTTTTTTTTTTTTTATAAATATGTCCTATTTCAGGGTCATTTTGAGACTACCTGTAGTAAACATGAGTATATGATATCTTATTCATTTTATTTATTCATTCACATTTATAATAAACAGTATTAAAAAAATTTACCGGCTTGAATGTCCGAGAAAAATAGCGTATTTACTTAAATATTTGTATCTATAAAAATAACGTGTGAACAAAATATATATATCAAAATATTGTGTTGGTGCATAATTATCAGGCGTTTTTGTAGTCGAGTTATTTGTTAATAAAATTGCTGTTTTGTTTACTTTTTTTAATAAAAATATTATTTTATTTTCAAGTTTTAAAAATGCGTGCCGATAATCATACTCATATTCATCATTGTAAAAGGATGAAAAGCAGTGCAGTCATTTCGCGATCTCAGCAAGATTTTTGGCGATGGAACAATCTGCGAAAGTCGATGCAGGGAATGGTTTGGCCGTTTCAAATCTGGCGACACTAGCTTGGATGATAAGCCAGGAAAAGGCCGACCATTTCGACGACCAGGCATTTCTGGCAGCCGTGGAAGAGGACGAAAGCTTGAATAACTCGAATGCTGGCCGAAGATTTCAATGTGGACCATTCAATCATCGTTTGTCGTCTCAAAAAGCTCGGAAAGGTATGTAAATTGGCTGGATGGTTGGGCCCCTCACGAACTCTCCGGCAACAATAAAGCCGAACGTGTCCCAATTTTCACTGATTTGCTGCAACGAAACGAACAAGCTCCGTTTCTGAAGAATCTTGTCACTGGGGATGAATCATGGCTTCTCTTGAGAAACGTCAAACAAAAAAGGCAATGTGGTGTGTTTGGTGGTACAGAAGCGGAATAATTCATTGGGAAATCATCTCAAACGGGATTTGTTATTGGTGGAATGACGACGATGAGCGTCAACAGTGGCGGATTCCAGACAAGAAAACTAAGCGGCAAATGAACATCAACAGCGATGTCTCTCTGGCTCGACTTGACCGCCTTCACGTTGCGATCGAGACGAAAAGAACGCGCAAAAAAGAATCATATCGTCTTCCACGACGATAATGTGCGTCCACATGTTGAGCGTCGTGGTGTCGAATGTATCACCAATAAGGGCTGATAACTGCTTCCACATCGGCCATATTCTCCCGCAGAAGCGCCTACGGACTACCACGTCAATCGATCTCTGAAAAGTTGGCAGGTGAATAACGTTTATGCCGATTTGGATAACTTGCTGACCGATATCAAAGCATGGATTGCCTCCAAGAATCGTGACTTATTTGCCCGTGGAATCGACCGTCTTCCAAGCAAATGGGAAGCAGTTATTGAAGTAGATGGTGACTACGCTCCGGAATAATCATTTAAAAATGTTATTGTTGAATTGTTATGTTTCTTTTTCATAATAAATATTGTTTAAAACACGCCTGATAATTATGCACCAACCCAATAATTGTCGAACTTAGTCCATTTCATAATATGTTATGTTAATTGTTTACGTTCAGATACGCTTCGAGCAGATATGAGCGTTCGGGAGAAATTATAGGACGTTTGTAGTTCAAAAACAGTAATTTAACGTTGCTAACCAGACGCTTCCTCTGTAGCTAAATAGTATAGAACATCAGGCTATATGGCGTTTCCGTGTAGGATACAGGTTAGATTCCTGTCGGAGGACACATTTTCTTTGAGATTTCTCGAACATTCAGGCCGGTAAATGTTGTTAATACTATTTATTATAAACAGATCATTTACTTAAATATCTGTATATATATATATATATATATATATATATATATATATATATATATATATATATATATGTAAAGTGAAAAATTATAATGTATAAAGTATTTTAAAAAATTATATTTTACTTATTTTAAACCCCAATGAATAAATACGTTAAAACAAAGCAAAGCAAAAAAAAAAACAAAAAACAAAACAAAACAAAGCAAAAAAAAAAGAAAGAAAAACTCCGCCACATTATCATGGTATTGTCATACGTATTTCAGTTCACTATTCAGTATATAGCATTCGTTAGTTGTAAAGCACTGACTTTACTCACATGAGTGACGAACTGAAAAATGTAACCATAATAAATATAAAACTAAAACGAAAATAATAGATCATTCCATCTTAAATAAATCAACACTGTGTTGCGGCAATTTTGAACATCTAAATGGAATATAAACTTTTTCTATAAATGTCATTGTTGGTGACAATAAAATTTTAGGAAAATTAAAATTTTCTCCGATTTTTTTTTTTCAAATCAAAGATTTTGTAGTATTATTGTCGTATGAAGAAATAAAATTCGTTCATTTTGTTTTGCCGTATAAACTCGTGTCGACGCCGACTTCATGTATTGTGTGACCACTGAATTTTTTTTGTGTGAATTTTTTCTGGGGAGGATAAAATTCATGCAAAAATTCGGCCACCGAAAATGCATGATTTTTTTTAACCTCTTCAAAATATTACTTGTGTATAGTACGGCCCTTTATTTTTTCGTAAAAAAAAAATGTTAACAAACTTGCTTTTTCCATCGATGTCTGCACATATTCTGTGGTTGCATCTAAAAAAAATACTTGTTGATCTCATCTACTTATTGCTAATTTTGTTTTAAGAAAAATGATCTGAAAATAGGTTGTGTTTGAAAAGATACAAATTAGATTTTTATTGATTTAGTAAAAATTGTTCAGCCATGAAGAATTCCACAACATTTTCCTTAAAGCGTTCATCCATGGAATTCTATTATCAGGTCATCTCATAAGTTCTGTCCGAATTTTGAATAAAGAAAACAAGTGACCAAATGTTACATTTAATTACAGATTCAATCAACAATGTATTTTCCCTGATTATCTATGACTTCCTTCCATCTATTAACAATCTTACTAATTCCATTACTGTAAAATTAATTTGGCTTTGATTCGAAGAACTCACAAATGTCAGTTTTAATCTCTTCCTGTGTTACAAAAGCTGTTTCTTCCAAATGATTCTGTAAGCTACGAAATAAATGGTAGTCTGAAGGAGCAAGATCGGGAGAATAAGGTGGATGAGGAATTTTCCCCCAACCAAGTTCTTCGATCTTTTGTGACGTGATTCTTGCTGTGTATGGTCGCGCATTGTCCCGTTTTCGATTCACTAGAGCAGGTCTTTTTTTTACCTCAAAGCTTGGTTCAAACGCTCTAATTGCTGACAGTATATTTGAGCATTAATTGTTGCATTAGGTGGTAAGAATTCAAAGTGGATTATTCCTTGGCAATCCCACCAGATTCAAAGAAGAACCTTTTGACCATGAAGTTCCCTTCTCAGCTGTGGCTAGGGTCCTTCCCCATTTACCAAGCCACTGTCTACGACGCTTAACATTTTGATAAAAGATCCATTTTTCGTCGCCAGTCACAAGTCTATCCAAAAAATGTGAAACAAGTTGGCGAGAATGGAGAGAAGAGCAGATGTCAACTCGGGATTTGAGGTTGTTTTCAGACAATTCATGAGGCACCCATTTTCCAAGTTTAGGAACTTTTCCAAGTTGTTGAAGATGACGATGAACAGTTGTATGGTTTGAACTGAGAACCACTGCCAATTCCTCAACTGATAAAGCAGGATTTTCTTCAAGGGCTGCGTCAAGAAGCTTTTCATCAAACTCAACTGGATGTCTGGTTCGATCTTCATCTTCAAGGGTGAAATCTCCACCTCTGAATTTTACAAACCATCTTCTGCAAGTTCTTTCATTCACTCATTCCTCTCCATAAACTGAGTGAATGTTTCTAGCCGCTTCGGCTGCTGAGTTTCCTTTCTTGAACTCATAAAGCATTATGTGCCTCAAATGATTCTTGGGTACTTCCATGTTAGCAGGGTTTTAATCAAACAGAATTTAATTTTATTGTTCTCTGAAATAAAAATTGATCAGTTTAAATGCATCTAAACATAAAAATAATGTTCAGCTCCATTAGACATTATAAAATACTCTTTAAATTTCGTTCATTTTAACAAAAAATTAAAATTCAGACAGAACTTATGGGATGACCTAATAATTCACTTCTGCGATTTGATTGTGTTGGATTCTATTGCTTAATTATTTGTGGTCATCCTACAAATGACTGAGGCCAAATCCCACTGTAGATTTAATCTTTCTTGCCAACGATTTTCTAAATAAGCTTTTCGCACATTTCTGATAAAAAAAACAACAAACAACAAAACGTATTTTGAGCTCCAGATATTAAATTCAAAGATTGCTGAGTCTATATCTATTTATGGGTGCCTCTCATAAATTGACTATTTTCAAGACCTATCTGAGAAAACTTGACACTAACAGGCCATATTGAAGGCAAGAGTGGAACATCGAGTAGCCTACTGAGAAAATCATGGACGCAGCATATGAGCAACTAGGAAGCTTTAAGGAAAATGGAAACAAAAAGGGACACATAATTAGAGCAAAAAAGAGACAGTTTAAATTTCTAGGGTACATAATGAGGAAAGAAGGCTTGGAAAATTCGGCACTCATGTGATATCATGACGACAAGAGGGACAGAGGCTTACAGCGAGTAACCTACTAAACAAGTTTCTGTAAAGGATGAGATAGTAAAAATACAAACGCTGCTACGAGCCACGAAGGATAGGAAGTCGTGGAAGCTATGATTGCTCACACCCGGAAGGGACACTACATATAGATCCTACAGTGAACATTTTTTGATTTTCAACGCACTTTATTTAATTTAAAAATTTTGTTGCTTTTCCCTTGTTGCTTTTTCTACATAATTTTTTATATTGAAGTTTTAGAAGGTTATGTTTCGGACAAAATAATGTAACTAAAGTTTTGATCTAATTTTGAAAATTAGTGGCATTAATGATTTTGAACAAATAGCCTAGCTCAATAGCATTAACATAGATTGATGCCAAGAATACAAATTTAGTCTTTTTGTGACATTGAGACCGCGTGGCGGTTAAATGTTAATTCTTACCAGAAAAAAGGATTAAGTTCTAAATGAAATATAAACACAGAGAGAGAGAGAGAGAGAGAGAGAGAGAGAGAGAGAGAGAGAGAGAGAGAGAGAGAGAGAGAGAGAGAGAGAGTGTGTGTGTGTGTGTGTGTCTTTCCCCAAATCAGAAAATGGCTTTATTTCTTTCTTGAGAAATTTGAAAAAGCACATATCATTAACGAGAAGAAATCGATCCTGTCGTGACACCGATCGGCATACGGATGGAGAACAGTTTTGTCTCTTGTTTGAGAAATTAAGTAAACAAATATTTCATTGATGAAAACAAGTTAGGAAATAATTTTATCTCTCGCCCGGAAGGCTAAATGAGAATGCAGTTCTCTGATTTGTGTTCTCGCTGGAAAAAGATAATTATAGGAAAATAGGAATCAGAGAATTGAAATTAAGGATGAGAATAAACTATGCTCTTTGCTTATGGACTTTAAAAATTAGATTTGTCACAAGAACAGTTATGCCAGCCTTGAGAGACGGGCTGAATTAGAATATCGAGTAGGGAGGGGGAAGAGACAGAATTTAGCGCCGCCTGTGTGGAGTGGTGGTGCGAGATGTGAAGTGAATCAGTTTGGAGTTAGGGGAGGAGCAATCCCTGCGACTACTCCCAAGGAGGGTGGATAATTCTCTAAATTTAGAAAATTGATTAAGGAAGCAGAAAAAAAATTTGTTGGGATTGGTGTGAGGATCGAGGAATCAGCGAATCCTCAGAAATCTTCGGCTCTACGCCAGTTTTGGGCCGAATTGTATATAAGCAGATGACTTTGGAAGCTCGGAGACTTGAGCTACGAATCCCGCATCGAGTGTCTCTGGAATCTACGTCAGCTGCCACCAGATTTCCTGATTCTACAGAACTTTGAAACCAGCTCCTCCAGAATTTTAGACGAGGCTCACTTCCGCTGGTCTGAGATCAAGAACACAACATGAGCAGAGTATGGATCGAAGCGGCCAGCGACCAACAACCAGCTTGGACTAGCGTCAGCATTGACCAAGGCAAAGTTAGGCCTATGGTTAAAATGTCGTCCTAAGACCCTGAGGACCGGACTGCTACACGAGGTTACACCACCGTGCGTAGGCGGCGGCAAAAGGGGTTATATTTTGTTTTGTTACCAGTTCCAGCAAAAAGTGAAGCGTCTTACGCGTCACTCTATGGTCTTTTGAATGATTGAGCCACAGTGGTTTGTCTTTCATAAGCTGAATATGAGAAGGTACAGTTGCACCGAAACAGGTAGTTCTGGGTATGACGATAAACTACATCTGGCAGCAAGCCCTCTGATCTGGAGACTGAATGTTTTGAAGAGCCTGGAAACACCTCTTAATTGCTGTTTTTCCCGGGTCCACCCTGATCCGGAGTGGTAGCATCTATTAGGGTCCCAGCTATGGACAAATAGTAAAACAAAACACGATGAAAGTATAAAGTAGATTCTTATAGTAAAATACTAGCAATACATTTTTATATAAAAAGTAGCCAATAGTACATTTTATCTGTAATTTAATGCATATAATTGCATTCCAAATATATTTAGTTGAAGCCATAAAATTGTTCCGAAATATTTAGAATTCTGCATTAAATAACCCATAGAGGGGGTGAGATGCCGCTAAACAAAATAAACCAAACAACTAACATAAATACAGGGCTTCTGTCGAATAGCAATTGATAAGTTTTATTTTGTATTCCATCCGCTGTTGTTGCTCACTGGGTACATTTCTTGTAGCCTCATTGGATACTTTCCTTACTTTGGTTATGCATTTGACTAAGCTAACTTTTCTAAAATATCTATGATGAATTCGCAGCGTACTTTGTCGCTGGCGACTCTTGAGTTTGAACATAGATCGCCAGTGAACAAACACAGGCGATCCCATTATTGAATTAAGTAGATCCCGTGACCATAGAGGAAACGCATATATGTAGGAAGTAGCTGACGACTAACGATCGTTATTTCTACTCTGTCCTCTATTACTATACGGACCGCTATTTATAGTCTATGCGGACCGCTATTTTCTATTCTATTCACTATACTATTTATCTATTCGGGTCACTATATGGATTACTATTCGAGCGAGTATTATCGAGCAAGTACTATTAGTGCAAGTGCTATTCGAAGGCGTCTGGCACCAGTATTGTTCAACGGCGTACCATAGTTGTATCTGCGATTACAAAGTATCTACTATAACGAGCATTACGAAAATGACAACGAGTATTCGTTGACATTACAAAACTTAATTGATTGATCGATTTGTTTTCTACGGCTTATCAATCTTTTGCAAGATACTTAATGCCAGAAAATATTTTTAGATTGTAATAGTTTTTGAAGATAATAATGATTAACTGATACAAAACCTGCTAATTAACCCATAGCCGGGGGAGGATAAGAGATGGAGTCATTATTTTGTCAATGGTATTTGCGCGTACGTGAATATAACGAACCCAATTGGAATTTGAACTCTGCTCTCCGATTTCCATTTTCGAGCCGTTATCCATTACACCACCCGTACATTCAAGTTTACAGCACTTGCTATTCCAAGCTGTCACCAATCTAGGTACTGATCAAGCTCGACGTTGCTTAACTTCGGTGATCATACGAAAACCGGTGCTTCAACGTGATATAACCGTAAGCTTACATAAGAAGAAAGCGCGCTTTGTCAAAGTAAAAGTTGTATTTATGAATATAAGACAAATCGTATAAATTCATATGCATTTGATATATTCTGAATTAATATAAACTTACGACTACTCAGCATTAAAATGTTTTTGAGGATTTACACTCAGGTCATTAATGATAATCAAGAAATAAACAAATCACAGTTGTTTTTATTCGCCCGTGGCGTTATCGTCCATGACTTTGTGATACGCTGTCTCGACACTAACTGACAATCTGTTTGTATGGATTGATTCATCTAGAGGTTCCTTTGAATGACACCGTATAACTGAGCGTACATTAATGCTGGGGCGACTCGTTTACCCCCCCCCCCCCAAAAAAAACTGTATTGTTTGGTTACGGGCGAATATTTTTTAATGCCAATTTAAGAGTCGATCTTTTTTATCCATTTGGGGCGCTTGAGAATGACTGATTGTGTCCCTTTTTTCTTTTTTTTTTCCCCTTTACGGCTGTTTATATATTTCTGGTTAGGTGAGATTAGTTAATTTGACGACATATCAACTTTTGGTGGGTTATTTAATGTCGACTAAGATGTTTTATAGGACAACACACACACACACACACACACACACACATATATATATATATATATATATATATATATAATAAATTAATAGGTAGGCATAGGCCCGGTTTTATACTACCCAGAAAGCATGTTCTAATAAAATGATATCTAGCCGGAATTGTTGGAACCGTTCTGCTTATCTTGGTCTGAATGTTTGTAGATTTAACCGCTTAGTAAATCACACACACACACACACACACACACACACACACACACACACACACACACATATATATATATATATATCTGTGTGTGTGTGCGTATGTGTCTGTGTGAGTGTGTGTGTGTGTTTTGTAAAATGTGTGTTCGTTTTAATAAGTAAAAATAGACATTTTCCCCCCATATTAACTTATAGAATAACATATTTATTATTTTATTACGCTTCCTTCTGTCATTCTTCAAGTACATTCATGTCTTTTTTTAAATCAATTCAACCCGAGTAAGGCGATAACGTCACTAAGACACAAGGGAGAGGACTACTGTAGAAGCGAAAGAGAATGAAAAAACTTTAGACGGAACCGGGAACCCAATTCTAAATAGGACAAAAATGGATAAACCGGGCACTAGGCGAAATCTATCCTTCCAGATTTTTTTTTAATGTTTTTTAACAAAGAAAAGACCTGGCTGACTTTTGCAGCTTTTCAGTGAACTGATTCTTTATTTTTTTTCCATTAACAAAATTCTCTAAAAACCAGAATCAATGTTAATACTAGGATTCAATGTCTTGCGAATTCAGCGGCTGCATGGTAAGTTTTCAAGCAAGTTCCAACAGTTTTTTGCCTGATCAGCAATGAAACATGCGAAATAGGATGTTCCGATGGAATGTTTTTAGTGAACCTAATTTCGCGTGGGCGCTTTTGGCCGATTGCTACCTTCAATATTTCTAATTGGGAGTAGTACTTGTTTGATTCACTTGTTAGTTTCTACAGGAGGGAACATGCGAAAAGATTCCCTTCTAATCTCATCATATGAACACAATTCCCATTTAGATCAAGACAAATCTTTGATACAATTAGTGGTAATTCATTGCTTTTAATCCATAATCTGTTGTATTTATCTCTTCAGTCAGAATCTGCTTGAGAAAAGAACATTTTCATCATGTTTAAGTAGCAAATCTTTTATGTGCCGTATCCTTTCAGGACGTAGGCGATCATGGCACTCCACATCTTCCTGCCCTTTGTAGCTATTAATACTTTTTGTCTTTTTGTTATTTCTCCCAAACCCGCTTCTGCCGTCCAATTGCTCAAGCTCATCAAGTATGTTATACGCTAATTTCCTCTGTCCGTCTTTCCCTCATTCTGCCACATGAGTATTGGATTTTCCAAACCCTCGTTCCTCATTACTTGCCCCAAAAAACGTCAACTGCCTCTTTCTGATGTTAAGTATAAGGTTACTTTTTGTTTCCATTATCTCCAAAATCTCGTCGTTGCTCACATGTTCGATCCATTGTATCCTCAGCATCTTTCTGTAGAACCACATTTCTGTTGCTTCAAGTCTCTACATCTTTGAGGAGATTGTCCAGCATTTACTGCCATACAGGAGGACAGATATCACATCTCAATACTCTTTTCTTTATTTCTAACGAAATCTTTCTGTCTCTTAGTACTCTGCTTAGCTTTTGGAATGCGTCTTTGGTCATCCCAATGCATCTGTGTCGTACTTTCCGTCATCTGTTAAAACATTCCCCAGATATTTAAATTTTTGTACTTGTTTGATTTTAGTATCCCCGATTTGTAATTTGAATTTTGGGTTCGTTCTTTTGCTGATAACCATGTATTCTTGTAGTCTCTATACTTAGTCCTTTCTTCTCGCTTTCCTTCCCTACCTTCTGTAGCAGCTTTGGTAGTTACCTTTCCGTGTCTACTATTAACACTGTGTCATCTGCATATTTGATGTTGTTAAGACTGCGACCGCTAATAATGATTACTGGTAGTACATTTAATTTTCTCGCTGTAAAGGCTGAATAAATCCGATGAGAAGACACATCCTTGTGTTTTTTTTGTTTTAATCAGTATCGCCCCAAGCAAGGCAGTAATGCCACTAAAACATAAGGGGTTACAAGGGGTGGAATAATTAGGAACAGAAACAATAATGATGAGCAGAAAGAGAAGAGAGTAATCAGGAGTACAGGACATTGAATTTAAATTTATGCAGATTAAAGTTGGTTGGAAAGCATGGATCCGGAAGGGAGTTCCACAAGTGAGAAGTGTGAGAAAAAGAACTGTTGGAGTAGAAGTGGCGGTTACATTTAACTATTTCAACAGTAAAAGGGTGGGACCTAGGTCTAGTAGCACGCTTAAATTTATGTGATCGGGGCATCAGGGGGAAAATGTCATCAGTGTAATTGCCGTGAAAATATTCGTAGAAAAGACAGAGGGAAGCCATATCACGTCTTTGAGAAAGTAACTGAAGCCAAGATGCCAAGTCAGGACCGATTTAATTGAAGATCCTTTTTGGTATTTTGTCGAGAACCTCGAAATGAACAGCGGGGGTACCAGACCAGATAGAGCAACAGTATTCAATGCACGTACGAATGGTAGATTTGTAGATGTGTAAGATGGACCATGACGAGAAAAACCTTCTGGCACGACACAGTGACCTAACTTTCCTTGCAGTAGATGCAGCTATTGATTCCACCTCAGATAAAAACGTGAGGCCAAGAAGGCGCAGTGAGACGCTCTCACGGAGTCGAACATCAACGATGCTGATGGTGGGCAGGGAATTTTCTCTGTGCTGGTTAAATGAGAGCAGTATAGTTTTGGAGGTGTTAAAATTTACAAATCATTTACTGCCCCAGTTAACCACTGATTGGAGATCATTTTCGAGAGCAGTGGCCAGTTTAACTTTGTCAGGGCTGCCAGATTTTCTATTGAAGCAGGAGTAAATGGTAGTGTCAGTTGCATAGATGTCTACTTGGGAACTGATGACATCCGGAAGATCATTGATGAAGATCAGAAACAGAGCAGGACCCATGATAGAGCCTTGGGGAACACCCGCGTTCATATGAAAGGATTTGGAAGAGAGTCCGTTTAGACCCCCATTTCACGATTTGATAGGAATGATTGGATTAAATCAAATAATAATCCTGTAATACCGTAGCCCTGAAATGTTCGTAGAAGACCAGCATGCCAAACTCTGTCAAACATATATTCATTCCATCTCTGAAGTATTTTTATTTCTCTAATATCAGTGTTTCGTCCATGTATTTTATGTAGCCTGTTGCCGAGCATGCCTTACAGTGGGGCTCAGAATAGTAATATTTGGTAATTTGGGAATGATTTGAGAAATATTCATGATATGATGTTGTATCAGGGCTCGTTGGAAGCGTATATGCAACATGAATTCAGTGAAATCAAGAAAGTTGAATTTTTTTTCATATTTTGAGGAGTCTGGGACTGGATTTCCATATTTGGGCATAACGGTCCCAGAACACGAAAATGGCTCCAATTTCGGTTTGGTTGAAGATAGAAAGGCCATCAAGGGCTTTCTAGAAAGGCCATCAAGGGCTTTCTAGAAAGGCCATCAAGGGCTTTCTAGAAAGGTATGGGCAACACGAGATAAGTGAAATCAACAAAATTGAATCTTTTCATATGAAAAATAATATTTTTTTCATATTTTGGGGGGTCTGGCACCGGATTTCAGTCTTTGGGCATTACGGCCGCAAAACACTGAAATTACTCTAATTTCGGTTTTGTTGACGATAGAAAAGCAACTCAGGGCTTTTTAGATAATGACTAAGTCAAATTGGATGAAATAAAAAATTTTTTAAATTTCATGTATTAGAGGCCTGAGTACTCGTTTTATATTTGGGTATTTTGATCCTGAAATATGATAATTTTTCATAATTAGTGATGATGTGTGATGCGTTGAGCAAATCTTTGGGGTTAGATTGTTGTTGAATGGTGTGTTTTATTATTTGGTTTTTCATTTTTCTCTTCACAGGGAAAATGAATACAATTGATAGCGATAGTCATCAAGTTCTCCGGGAAGAAATTATTTAAGTCATTTGCTTTACTCGATCATACTTGGAAGGATTTAAATACTAGTGGTTTATAAATTAATGTTGGTGATGACGATTTTAGTGTGTCATGTGTAATGAAAGAATCTATGAAAAACCTTAAGTTCAAGAAACTGATTTTTGGCTTAGAAGGTGTGAATTGCATACTGTGTAAGTCCAAGGTCAAAGTTTGGACGGACCCAGACAAAATGCAAGATGGTTTCAAAAATTGACAGGTCAGCTTCATATAAGTTTTTTGTATCTATATGATAGATATAATCAAATAAACTGACTTCATGCAATAAACTGACTACCTTGAAAAGATCATTGATCTAAATCGGAAAAATGTTTAAAATTCTGAAAATTCTTAAATCGGACCCCAACTCTTTCTTTTCCCTTTTGCTTCTTTCAACTTTGTCCCAGCTTCGGATTAGTTGGCACTATTTCAATTGTCGATTCATGTCGGAAATATGTTCAAGAATCAAAAAATATATACTTTATCCATGTCTGGAGGCTATTTTTCTGGTGTAATTTCAGGGAGAATTGCAATTTTCATCCGAATTTTCCCTAAAATATTGCTAGTTTTGAATACTGAAAGGTCGTTTTAGTGTCCATTATGGGTTAGCAAAGAGTTGAAAAATGTTCAAATAAGGTTTTTATGTGTCTATATGATAGATATGATCAAATAATCTTGATTCATGAATTTCTCGACTACCTTGAAAAGATCAGTGATCCAAATAGGAAAAATGTTTAAAATTCTGAAAAAATTGAAATCGGAACCTTACTGTTTCTCTTTCCAATTCTGGATTTGTTGGCATTATTTCAATTGTTGATTCATATAGGAAATATATTCAGAATCAGAAAATATATACTTTACCCATGTCTGGAGGCCATTTTCTGGTGTAATTTGAGGAATAAGTACAATTTTCAGTCGAATTTTCCCTAAAATATTGCCATTTTTGTATCCCCGGATGGTCCTTCTAGGGTTCCGTATGAGCCAGTGAGGAGGTAAAATGTGTTCAAATAAGGTTTTTATATGTCTATATATGTGTGATAGATTTGATACAGAAAATAGGATTTAGGCACAATGATTTGAGTAAAGACTGCATTTTACTGGCCATTTCCCTAAAATACAAATTTTTCATTAAATTCTATGAAAAATGAGCGTATCATCTAATTTTTCGTAAATTTACGACACTGAAATTGCCATAATTTTAGTTCTAGACGAGATACTGAGCTGATGTTTTTTGCACTGAT
The DNA here is from genome assembly GCA_964036315.1 of Acanthosepion esculentum. NCBI lineage: Eukaryota > Metazoa > Mollusca > Cephalopoda > Sepiida > Sepiidae > Acanthosepion > Acanthosepion esculentum. The sequence goes on from OZ038478.1 coordinate 44,558,117, forward strand.
TCAGAAATTTGATCTAGTTTCTATAAAATATAACTTGTATGCTTTTTGATAGCCATTTTAGACCAAATTACTACTACCCATGTGCCCACTGTGTGTCTTTTGTCCTGTTTGTTCTCTTGTTGTTTATGCATATATCCATTATCTGTGATACTCATTCTCTCTATTTCTGTACATTTTTTGCCGAGTCATTCCTCTTTAGCCTGCTTGAATTTGTTCCTTATTTCTTTGTATAGTTTTCTAAATTCTGTTCCGTGTCTTGGCATTGTGTTTTGTCTCCTTTTCATCATGTCGAGAATCTAATTTGTCAGCCATTCGTTTTTTCGTCTTCTTTCATTTTCCTTTGGGGTGATCTCGTTTGCTGATGTCATTAAAGCTTCTCTTAGCGTGTTCCATTTCGAGTTTCCATTTCCATTTTATCTCTCGTATCTTCTTTTCACACTGTCCATATATTTCTCTTTCAGATTCGGGTCGTTCAAAAGTCTGTTGTATCGCAGTTCTGGGGCTGCGTTAGGCTTCTCCAGTTTCTGTAGTTTCATTCTAATTTTACATATAGCGGGGGGGGGAGGTGATCGCTTCCGCAGTCGGCACTCGGATAAGTTTTGCAGTGCACACGGAAATACAGCATGTAGGATTTTTTCCCCTTTAATTTATATCATAGAAGTCAGAAATTAAGGCGGCTAACATAACCAAGCGTGTTCAAATGCTTTTCAGCAACCAATGTTGAATATCTCCAGTGTGTTATAATGTTATCTTAAACTAATATCTTGATTTGGTCGCTATCAGACCCACCTGATCTATTCGATTTTGATGCATAGTTCTACCAGAAATTTTCAGCATGAGACTTGACAAAGTATTTTTGACACATTATTTAAATCACAGCACCTTCTTTATAAATTACACAAATCTTTACTTTTTATTTATTCATTTTTTTCATGCAATTGATTCGCATTCTTCTTTCATGTACCATGTGACTTTAGGATGTGGGTGTTTATGGCTCTCCACAACTTCCTGTTTGTTGTTGTTCTAATCAATTTTTGACCCTTTACCACGCCTCATTTTTCTTAGTATATCATCAGTTCTCACAAACACGTTAAGTAGCATATTCGCTGTTGCCCCAGTTTCTCCTGCCCTGTGAGTGCCACATTTTCCAGACCCACTTTATTGTGTTCCAGAAATATCGGCTGTCCTTTTTCTGATTTGTAAGCTTCGGTTTATTTGTAGTCCCTATTTTAATAAAAACTTCCCCCTTTCTTACATGCTTCATCCATAGTATTCTCATCAATCGTCAATAGAACCATTCAAGTCTTTCATACGTCGAAACATTCACTCTATATAGGAAGTTAGATATTACGCAGTAGTTGAGCACTCTTTTCTTACCCAGATACTTACATTTCTATACCTGGTTGATGTTGACGTCTCCAATATGTAGCTCACATCTTAGACTGTATTTTTGGCTGTCACCTATGCACTATGTCATCTTACAGTTAAGTCCTTCTTTCCTGCTTTCCTTTACTAATTTATCTAAGCTTTTTTTATCTTTCCTTGTGAGTCTGCCATCAGCTTCACTCGTGTATCTTATGTTGTTATTAATAATAAATCCTCATAGATTTTCTAATTCACTTCAAATAGGATCGCCAATATACGTTAAATACATCCGTTGAGGAAACGCATACTTATCTTACTCCTTTTTCTATTTTTTTCATTTAAAAAGCTTGTTCTCTATTCACATGCAGGCTTCTATTCACGTGCAGGCATTTTGCTTCCATTAGATCTTATCGATTACTCGAATATCTATGCCGTGTAAAATTGGCTATTCTAGTACTTCAAGTTGGTCTTTATGTCGTATTTTATGAAATAGCTTTGTGTAATTGTGAGAAAATAGTAATAGAGATGTTCAGTTCCAAAAATCACAAGTCTGGGGTCGTAATTCCAAATGTCACACCTCAGTCACAGCATCAGAAAATACCAAGGGCGTAAATGAAAAGCTGGTCAAAAATCCATATTCACAACTTGCAAAGCACAACTACTTTCGTCACCCACAAACAGTCAAGAGTCTCGGTATTTACCCGCCACCCCACCATGGCAGGATGCGACACAAGGTCAGTTTAATCTGGGGAGTTGTGCTTTGTTTAAAGACAGTCGCAACTGAGAGATGATCAGAGAAAACCTGGAATCGACGGGAGGATCTCCGAAAAAGCCAAGAGTTTCTCGTCCAAAGTAACGTTCCTTTATTGGGATTAGAAAAGATGTGATTGGTTGAGATCACTAGGGAAGCGCAAAGGATTATCATATTTCAATGCTTACTAAGGCCGACTCCATCTTGATTCTGATTTTCTTTTTTCGGCACAGAGAACACAAAAGTCTTTTTCTCCTTCGACGTCACAGTAATCTAATTATATACAGGACTTTCGGAATTTGTATTGTTCCCTCTGATAGCATGCTGATAATAAAGAATAGCATTTCTTGTTCCAGTGTCTTAAACAAAGTTACATTGTTTCCAATCAAATTTTATGAGATCTCTTTATTAGAATCCTAATGTCTTGTTTTGTGTGTGTGTTTTTTTAAGCTTATCGCCCCAAGCAAGGCTGGAGGCCACTAGCACACAAGGGGTTACAGAAGGAGTGGTAAAGGAGAGGATGTGGAGAAAGATAGTGGATCGATCAAGGCAAGGGGGTTACAGAAGATTTGGAGCGAGAGCAGATAGGAATGAAAGGTGAAAGGATGTGGAGAAGGGAAGTGGATAGATCAAGGCAACTGGAGATGTCGATTGACGTTACACTGAAATAGTTGGAGATTGTATTTGTCAGGGTAACAGGAATAAGGAAGGGAGTTCCACAGGCGAGATGTGCGAGACATGAAGCTATTGGAGTAGAAGAGACGTCTACATCTAACAGTTTCAGTGTCTCATGAAATTGACTATTCGATGGCGTTTTTGGCATCTCTATGTCGCTGGATCTACTGAAGTCTTTCGTTATCTTGCAGTTTCATATATTTTATTTATTTCACTAACTTTATACATCCCGATAACGCCTACGGCATCCCTATTAAAAATATAATCTCGTCCTACTGTTTTTTTTCTGTTTCCTTTAACCATCCTTTCGAAGAGAACGTTTTCTGTCCCGCTATTTCATTTGCTTTTTATGCATGTCTGCTATATATTTGTTCTGTAGTGTTTCATTCTCTTTATATTTCTCGTTGAGACATTCATCTTTTGCTTATTTGCATCCATTTCTAATGCCTCGGTTTAATAGTGTATATCCTGTTCCTTGGTTTTATCTGTTGTCTCTTTCATTTGTTCAAGATTTTAATTTGTCATCTATTTCTTTTTTTGTCTCTTCCTTTAGGAGGACCCCTCTTGCTGATGTCACTTGTGTTTCCCGTAAGGTGTTCCATTTTGAGATACCGTCCTTTTCTAAGCTTTTATACATCATATGTATTTGTCTACAGACTGAGCCAATCTGAAATTTCTTACATTGTAGTTTAGGCGGCACTTTAGGCTTCTTTAATTTTACTAATTTTATATTTAATTTGCATATGTGTAGGGGTGTGATCACTCCCATTGTCGGTATGGTTTAGTATAAAACTGCATTTCTAAATCTAATTTCTTTTGTTAGGTAGACGATCTGGTACTTCATGTCCCCTCATAAGGGTTTTCCATGTTCACAAGCGCCTTTGGTGTTCTTGAAACCGGGTTATATCTTGGTCGTTCGCAGTACACAAATCTATCCATTTTCTTTTCTCCGTGTACGTTGTCTTGGGCATGACGGTAAACTACTTCCTTATCTTGGGCATGACGTTAAACTTCATCTACATTTTGGGCACAAAGCTAAACTGCAATCATGGTTTTTTTTCACAAAAAGTTCACCTACGTTCTGGGTAAGATATTAAACTACTACCAGGCTTGGTATCGGAAGCAAAATAAAAACATCATTTGTATGACGAAAACTTCAGCTACATGCCATCAACTTAGACAATAAGTCTATCCATTTAAATAATATAGTTCTTCCATACAAAAAAGTCTATTAAAAAACGAATTGACACAGTTAAACCACCAATAAAATCATAATCCACAAACTGTCTGTTTATACAATATACTATTCCTAAACTACCTGTTCATACAAAAATACCTATAAAATTGCAATATATAAAGAACAGATTTACAAAAACCGATTCCTCAAAACTACAAATCTCCCTGAATGGGGTCAACTGTTTGCCACGAGTAGCGACCCGTGACGCCTGGAGTCAGAGTCCTGGTGACTGAGTGACCTGAAAATGGCTAGGAGTTTTCACAGCACGCCACTTCGGTCCCAACTTAGGATAGACGAGTGGATAGAATAGCCCAATCCAATCCAATCGGCTAGTCACATAGTGGCAAGGGCCAGTTGGGATGAAAGAGAAATAGATGCGACATGGCTGCGAATCCTTACACCATACTATACTTGGGTAGATATGGGGGGGACGATGCGGGTACTCGCATTCACTTTCAGCACGATTATACTCTCTGTGTAGCCCTGGTAGATCAGGGTGAATGGTACTAGTTCCCCCTTGATAGCATCCCTTAAGAAGAAACTCTGAGGCAGGTGTGGAGCACAGATGGCGAAGACAAAAACAAAATTATATGACTCTTATAAACAATCCAAGAGATAGTACAAAAAGTCTGAAACAGAAAGCAAGAATGAAATATCAGGAAAAAAAATAACAATTTACAATTTTCATAGTCATAGAATCCTTAGAGGGTGAAATAACAAAAGTGTCACCTTTTGTGTTATAAAAGGTTATATCAGCCATAATAGAACCAAAATCAGTAAAAAAGAATACACTTCTAATTCAAGTAAAAACCAAAAAAGACACAGAAAACATAGTAAGAATCAATGAAATAAATGACATGAAAGTAAAAGCATCCGTTGAGGAAACGCATTCTTATCTTTTCTTAACTCATCTAAGTGAGTAATGCCGAGAACTGTCAATCTGCTCACTGGAAGAATTTAAAAATGATGACACTCTAAAAAACAAACACACAAGGCGTAACAAATGTCAAAAGAATGCAAATAAAAAGAAATGGCACATCAATAAACACAAAGACATACATTTTGATAGTCAACAAACCTGCCCTACCGAAAGAAATAAAGATAGGATACACAATATCCAAGGTAGAGCCAGACATCTCTAATCCCCGTAGATGTCACAAATGTCAGAAATTTGGTCACCTACAAAATCAATGTACAAGAGTACCAGTCTGTCGAAGATGTGGAGAATTTGAGACTGATCATGAAGAGTTACCCTGTAAGTTTTCTTCATGCCCAAAATACAAACAAAACCACTCAGCAGATTCTAATGAGTGTAACATCTGGAAAAAGGAAAAGCAAATAATAAGAATAAAATACACACAAAACATCTTGTTCCAAGAAGCTAGAAAACAGGTTGACACTAACTTCCAACATCATACGCAAATACTAATAAAATAATAAATCACCAAAATGACATATAAGAGAACAACACAATAAGAAACCAAGACCTTATAAATCTAATAAATGAATTAAAAAACTAATAGAACGACTAAAAATTAGTATACCACACATAAACCAAACACCCATAGTCAAAACAAATCCTATCTTGTCAACCTCAAAAAAAAAAAGAATCCATAAGTACAAAACAAATAACTCTGAAAACCTCAATCCAAAGTACAAAAATCCTTCAAGAAATAGAACCCCCCAAACATTCATAAGAGAAAGAAACGGTTCATAAAAGAAATGACACAACGTAGTGCATCACTGAAGAACCAAGAGAAATGGACATATATGAATAAATCTCTATCTTAAATAAGGGAACGGTTATCATCCAAAGATCGGCAAAAGAACCTAATAGCAAAACAAATGAAATAAGACCAAACAGACTAGCAGAAACTAAAGACCTCTGAAGAACAAAACATGACAAGAACAAGAAACAAAGCACTAACAGACCAGAGAACATAGAATTCATGGATATTTCACCTACTAAACGTAAACCAGACAAACAAAAACTCATAACACCCTAATGATGCAAAAATTTATACAGTGGAATCATCGACGGTTACGACGATTCCACTGTATAATATTTTAAAAAAAAACAAAAAAAAACCAAAACATTTTCAGCTATACATTTTTGAAAATAATTATTAACAGCAATACATGTTTGAAAAAAAGTTGTACTAACAGTACATTTTAGAAAAAATAGATGCAAAACATCTTTACAAATAAAAAAAATATTACCAGCAATAGATTTGATTCTCGACAAAAAAACTTCTTTACAAAAATACATGAATGAAACCTAATCTACAAACTCACAAAGAATTACCATTACACGCAGACTTAGTGAAGTCCTTGATGACACTCACACCGCGCGGACCATAGCATTAGATATCTCAAAGACCCTCGACAAGGTGTGGCACAAAGGATTGCTATACAATCATTGGAAGGGTTTTCTCAATTATAAAAACTTTCTAACAGTTAGATCTCTGAAGGTAGTTATTAATGGCCAGTCCTCCGAGACCCTGATGGTCAACGCAGGCGTACCCCAGGGGTCACTTCTCGGACCAACCCTATTTCTGATTTATGTAAATAATCTACCTAAGAATATACTCCATTCATTTGTAAATATCTATGCTTATGATACGATATACAGGTGCACCTCTAAAACTCTTGATGATAAGAGATTGGCTGCTGACCTTTTGTCAGATATAACACTAATTTCCAGTGGCGAAAAACTGGCTAGTTACATTCAATACCTCGGAAATAGAACTGGTTATATTCCATCACCGCCGATCAGACCTGGAACTGTCGCCAGTCACGATGAACGGATTTCCCTTCGAGGAGGTTCCGTGCCTTGAGAGAATATTGCGCCTCAAACTTACACCCAATCTTAAGTGGAACTCCTATATACAATCCATCGCTAAAGATGCAGGTAAAGTGATCGGCTCCCTGTACCTGACTTCTCATGCTATACTCTACCTTTATAAGAGCCGGATCAGGCCGAAAATCGTGTATTGTTAGCATATTTGGACGGAAGCTACCCAGTGCTCACTTTGAAGTCTTGATAGAGTTCAAAATCGTTTCCGACTCCTTGTTGGAGAGGAACTATTTTCCACCCTCCAACCGCTCTCTCACAGGCGGGATGTGGCGAATCTCTCACTGCTTTATCTCTACTTCCATGGAAAGTCAGTCATTGCAGATCCTTCTTTGGTTCTTGTTAAAAATGAGATGGACAGCAGGAACATCTGACCAGATATAACAACAGTATTCAATGCACGGACGAATCGTAGATTTGTAAATGTGCAGGATAGACTCTGACAAGAAAAAACATGGCACGACACAGTGACTCATCTTTCCTTACAGTAGATGCAGCTATTGATTCAATGTAGTCGTTCCACTTCAAGTCTGTTGAAAACGTGAGGCCGAGAAGGCGCAGTGTGTTTCTCTTCATGAGTCTAGCATCAGTTACGCTGATGGCGGTCAGAAAAGTTTCTCCATGGTGGTTAAATGAGAGCAGTTTAATTTTGGAGACATTAAAATTTACAAGCCATTTCCTGCTTCAGTTAACCACTAATTGGAAGTCATTTTCAAGAGCAGCGGCCAGGTTAACTTTGTCAACGGATTTGCTATTGAGATAGGAGTAAATGATAGTGTCATCAGCATATATGCCTACTTGGAAACTGATGACATCAAGGCTATCATTGATGTATATCAGAACTGCGTAGGACCCAGGATAGAGCCCTGGGAGACACGCGTTCGTGTGAAATGATCGGGAAGCGAGACCTTCATTTCACGATTTGATAGGAACGACTGGATTAAATCAAACAATCCCCCAGTAATACCGTAGCCCTGGAGCTTACGTAGAAGACCAGCGTGCCAAAATCCTGTCAAATGCGTTCGAGATATCTAGAGTACTGCTTGAACTTCGCCGTTATTATCAAGAGCTTGATATACATATTCAGTGATATCCGTTAGCACATCAGCGGTAGATCTGGCAAAACGGAAGCCATTTTGTTTGTCAGAGAGTAGGTTGTGAGAGATGATGCTTAATCACTTCAGTATTGATTAAAGCCTCTAATACTTTGCCGAAAAGCGGTAGGAGACAAACAGGGTGATAGAGGGGTCACAAGGTTGACCAGAATTCTTAAAAATAGGAACTACAGAGGAGGACTTCCAACAAGCAGGGAGGCAGAAAACATCGAGTCAATAGTTGTAGAGTTTGGAGAGATCTGGGACCAGCTCGGGGGCACATATCTTTAGGACGACGACTGGGGTCCCGTTACCTCCGCTTCCTTTATGGGAGTCTAATTTAGAAATAATGTCTGACATGGCTATGCACATATCACTCACTACAGCCTCTGTTCTAGGAGGAAAATCAGGTGTGGGTACTCCAATTGAGTCGAGTGATGAGTTGGAAGAGAGTTTTCGAACAAAACATTCAACCTTATTTGCTGTCGATGTCAGGACTTGAATTGATTGAGAGAGGATGGCTTGAGGATTTGCTGTTGTTCAGCACATTTTTGCAGAGCTGCCAATAATCTCTTGAAACGAACTTGCGAGATTCTATACGTTGTTTCATTTTATCAGCAACCAGTAACTTCGCTTCTTTGAGGACAAGCTTGCACTCATTACTGGCAGATACAAAGAGATGTCTGTTGCGATCAAACGTGACGCTATGGTACGGCCAGAAGTAATTCTGTGAGCTATAGTGGCAGCGCACGCAGGTGAGAACCAATGAGATAAATGCGGTTTAACTTGGTATTTCCTTGCTGGAATGAAAGCATCTATACCGGCTTTTTACCCAGGAGGAAACCTTAGACGCGCATTTGTGAACAGGGTGATTAAAAACTGCATTCCAAAGAATGTCAGGAAGGAAGTCATGGAACGAGTCCCAATTCGCATGTTGATAAAAGAAAGATATTCTGTTGGTAGGAGGTTCTTCGCAGGTAAGAGATGTTTACAGACACTACCGTAAGAACTGAGTTGTCAAGAGGGCAGAGTTGCATAGTACTACATGAGACAGGGATAGAGGTAAAAAAGATTGTCACTCAGGGTTACTATGGAAAACGCGTGGTGAAGTCCACCACTTGCGCGACTCGAGAGATTGAGTGATTGAAAAGTTATGGGCTTGCATGCAAGCGAGGTCAGTAAAGGTACGCTGAAGTCACCTGGCATGGTAGGCATTAAATACACCGAACACAAATATATTTGCAAACGGGTGTAGGAAGATGGCCTTATCTATATTATTATAAATACTATCTAGCACGCAACAGTCATGAGAGGAAGAGAAACGGTAGAGAAAAAGAGATAGCTCGCTGAGTTAAGTAGAGAGAGATGGAAACACATGTAAGATTGGTGTGGGGATTAATGAGAGATGCTTAGCTAGCGGGAGATGTTCACAAACGTAGACTCCCTGGCCATGCATGTGGACATTAGAGTCCTTCCTAAAGAGAAGGACTCTAGTGATAGAAACATAGCCAGGAATCGAGAAATCAGAGGAGGGGATTAAAGAGATAAGATTAGTTTCACAGAGAGCTGGGATGTCCGGAGACATTTCGAAGAGGAATGATTCCACACTGCTGAAATTGGTAAGAATGTTGGGGAAAGAAAGGTTGAGGGGCTTAGGTGATTTTTGCTGATCTGGTTTAGATTTATATCGCTGGTATCTTATAGTCATAGTGTGTTGTTTTGGTTCGGAAAGGGAACTAGCGCAGATTGCAACATAGGCTTCGGGGTGGCCCACCCGGGGTGTTTTCAGGGACACACTTCCATGCGCGATAGAGCAGTGCTGATCAGAGCAGCCTCTTAAAACGCTATGCAAGAGTTCGGGATCCTAACTACTAGTCCGGAACAGCAACCACAAGACTGCTAACCCAGTACCCTCTTATGAAGAGACCTGGCCACTCACATGTCACAAAAATTCATGACAGCACCACTATTAAGGCTCGAGAAAAGGAAAGGAATCGAGAACCCTTTCCTAAACAGGAAACAAGGTACGTGCCTCTACTCCTGTTCATGAGAAGTGGGAGGAGTATGTACAGGGCGATAGGGAAGCCTATCTACACCTATTAAAGAAGAATCAAAGTAAACATACAAACAAACAAAACAAGCAAAACAAACAAAGAAGTCCTGGTTATGATTTTCAGTTTTTTCGAAGAACAACTAATTTGGAGAGTCAATCAGCGGCCATAGAACTTTTGACCATGAGATGTTTAACTGACATTCTAGTATATTAGAGGGAAGAGGAGAAAATAGGAATGGGGTAACAAGATTGGTAAAACACGCACTGCTCGTTCAAGGCAGCTTGTCCGTGTGGTATATAATATATACGAAAGAAGTATTTAAAAAGTAAAAATCGTTTTTAAAATAATATAAACACTATATTCACTTATCTCTCTTTTCTCTCCTTCTCTCTCTCTCTCTCTCTCTCTCTCTCACACACACACACACGCACTAGGATCAGCTTAGTCTGACACAAAGAACCATTAGTGAGTCACCCGGCGAGAATCGAATTCACGATATTAATGTTGCCTGCAGGACTAACTTGCTCCTACAGGATCTGTTTCTTTGTCAATGATTAAGTTGTTTCACAGGATATTATTGCTGTCAGCTAATGTTCACTGTTGGAATAATCTAGACTTACTTTTCTGAATCACTTTCTCTTTCCATGGCTCTTCATCTTTATTTTTTTTTGCTTCTTTATGGTACGGAGGCAGAAATGGTTAACCTGAAAGACAGAACCTTGTCGTTGTTACTGTTGTGGAAGTTAATTCCTTCCCCGCTCTGACAAACATAAATCTAAGCGTCAATCAAAAGAAGACATTACATATGGGTAAATAAATGTATAATATATTTACAGATATACAAAACTAGTAACTTCTATCTGTTGCTGTTGCTAAGACAACAGGTAAAGAAAGTAGTGAAATTAGAAGTGAAATGAACATTAGTGGTGGCTGTCATCGTCAGTGGCATTTCTCTCTCAGCGTGTCGGTGTTGATATCAAACACTAATCTGTGTCGCATTTCTCTCTCAGCGTGCCAGAGTTGATATCAGACGCTGGTCTGTTTCGGGTCTTTGAATTTGAGTATATATAGCTGTCAATCGGCTCGAAATAGAGGTTTTGGCTTTTGAGCGGGAGTGGCTGTGACTGGTCATAATATATTGTTCATTTTGTTTTGTTTAAAGGGAATGTATGCTTGGAGCCGATGCGCAGAAGACGTATTTACGCGTTCTGCTTTGGGTTGTCGAGCGGTCAACATCCATTTTGTGTAAAAAATGTAATAGGCACGACATTTACCATTTCACTTTTATTACTACTTGTCTTTTTGGTTCCATCTTTCACAAATTTGACAGTTGTTTTCTTCTTTTTGTTTACATAATCTATGTCTTTGTCTCTTTCTTTTTGGACTTCATTTTCTTTAAGCTGCTCAACGTAGAGGGATACTGAACGAGTTTGTTTGAAGTACATAGGAGGAGAGGGGGGAGAACTGTACCAAAGATAACGGTTGATACTGGACATTGAAGACGTCAAAATTGTAGTAGCCAGAGTTAAGCATTTTTGCAGGAGACTGTTCCGCAAACCAGCGGCCCGGGGTGGGGAGAAAGCTTTCTGAATGGGACTTCCTTCTTATAAAGGGAAATGAGGATGAGTCTGCCCTGTCTATGTAGCATAGCAGGTCATAGGTGTGAAATTCTGAACGAATGTAGCCCGTCAGAACATTTTGCATGGAAATGGCGATAGAATAGCGAGAGGCTTGCGCCATTTCATTTGTGGGAAAAATGTGTTCCAGGATGGAAAGCAATTCCTCACCAACAAGGCTACGTAAACGCTTTGAACTCTCTCGAGACTGGAAGGAGATGATTGGTCAGCCGATATTAGTAGCAATTCTCCATTTTTGATATTGTCGACAGCAATGAGCCATACAGAGAGCAAACCGTCTGCATACGGATAGGAAACCAATTCAGTATATGCACAAAAATAAAAAAAAAGGCGTAAGACAAGGATGCGTCTTCTCGCCGGACTTATTCGACCATTACAGCGAGGCGATCTTGAGAGAAATAGAAGTACTACTAGGATTAATTATTGGCGGTTACAATTTTACGAACATTAGATATGCAGATGACACAGTGTTGATAGCAGACATGGAAAGGAAACTACAGGAATTCCCACAGAAGGTAGTAAATGAAAGTGAGAAGAAAGAACTAAACATCAATTGTAAGAAGACAGAATGTATTGTTGTCGACAAAAGGAACAGTCAAAGATGCGAAGTACAAATTTGAGATCGTAGAATCAAGCAAGTACATACATTTGAATATTTAGGAAGTGTTTTAGCAGAGGACAGAAAAAGGCGACACCGAAATCCGAAGGCGCATCAGGATAGAGAAAGAAGCCTTCCGAAAGCTAAGCAGAGTATTAACAGGAAAATTCCATTAGAAACAAAGAAAAGAGTACAGTACTGTTATGTAAATAGATCCTCCTATATGGCAATTTCCGCATAAGTAAAAGAAGAAATTATCGAAAATAAATGTAGTTCTACAGAAGGATGCTGAGAATACCAAGAACTGAGCTCGTGAGCAACGACAAAGTACTGTGGAAAATGGAAACAGAAAGGACACTTATACTTAGAATAAAAAATAGACAGTTGAAGTCATATCGTGAGGAGAAAAGGTTTGGAGAATTTGACACTAACAGGACTTATTGGAATCAAGTGGAACGGATGAAAAACAGCGAATAATCTATCTATGTAACTTGTGTAAATGGTTGGCAGAACAGGGATTGGGAGAGATAGGAAAAATATAAAGACCAAGAGCTCCAAAGGAAAAGAAGTTGTCGAGGACCATGTCTATCCACATCCTGAATGGGCACGGCACATATTAAACTTTGTTTTTCGTCTGATTTGATTCTTGTAAAGTTAGAGCAAATGCAGGTGGAGTAGAAAAAGCCGACCATTTTCTCAGTTTTCTCTGTCAGCCAAAAGTTTTACTCTCTTATTTCTTCATATTCGGTCTTTACTATTTTTCTCCTCTTTTACCTATTTCATTTCTCGCTCTCGGTTCGTCCGCTCCCTCTTTCTCTCTCTCTCCCGGCTCACCTGCGTGCTCTCTCTCCCTTGGCTCTTCCCCTTTTTCTTTTTTGGTTCGCCCGCCCGCTGTCTGTCTCGCTGTCTTTTTGCTCGCTGCAATAATGCTGAGGCAATTAATTGCAGTTATATTAAGGTGTAAAAAAAGGAAAAAAAAAACAACAAATGAATAAGAAAAGAGACATAAAAGCATGAACATTTCAAACAAGGGAAATAAAAAGACTATTTACAACTAAAAGCAAACATCACTGTTTCAACCCTTTTTGCAAAACATAATATTGTTCATATATAAATAATATGAGGTAAAAATAAAACTTATTTTAAATATAGGGAAAAGTAAATGAAATAAAACTAAGAATACAAAAAACGCACAAGTATAACTCTCTCAATGTTGAGAATGATTATAACGGTTGATTATAACGTTATTTCTTGGTTATTAATGCTTGGTTGGTCGTTATGATAGAGTGATTGGTCTGTCTTAGTAGGCCACGCACCTACTCTTCTACATTAAATATCGAGGCATACCAGAGAGAAGTCATTTTTGTCAAGGTATAGGACAGAACGCAGGGTCGTAGATATTTTTCCTCCTTAAAACCATTAGTGCAGAAGGAAGTCGGTTTTCCGATTCCATTTCCAACTTCAATAAACAGTATAACATCTGGCACCTTCGGAAATTTAGGGAAAGAAAAAATATACAAAGTTAATTTTTTAATTTTTTATTAAAGGTTGGCTTGCCGTGGAGTAGTGATTAGCAAGCTAGTCTCGCAAAACATTACAGCTCCCGTTACTTCTCTTCTTTTATGTGCCGTGTCCCTTCTAGACGTGGGTTATCATGGCTCTCCACAACTTCCTTTGTAGCTATTAGAAATATTTATTTATTTTTACTATCCTCCCCACACCTTGTTCAGCAATTTATTTACACAAGCTCTTTACGTAGATTACTCGATGTTTCTGTCTGTCCCATATTGCCTTCATTACGTCCTGTGAGTGTCAAATTCTCCAAGCAAGTAAAAGTGTCCTTTTCGTTCCCAATTTCCTTAAAACATCCTCATTGTTTACATATTCCATCCATGATATCCTCAGATTTCTGCATCCTATGCATATAACCTTGTGCAAGAAAAGGTAAATTTAGTGTAATAGCATCTTGTCATAATATGATGGTTGGCTTGTTCGCTCGAACACTGGCCTTGTGCCAAACTTGACAATTACCAATGTAGTGAATTCAATCCTTTAGCAGATATGACCTAAACGTGGGCTTATTCCATAGAATGCAATATTTAGTAAATACCAATTTTTTTAATTCCATGTCCATTCAGGACGTAGGCGGTCATGAACCTCCACAGAATCCTTTTTCTTTATCTGGGAACTGCCAATCAATGCTTTCTTTTTCTTAAATTGTTTACCATCCAAAGTTAGAGAAACCAATCTACGATATTATTTAAAGCATAGTGTGGTGTAGAGGGAGAAACGATCAATTCATACTTTTTCCAAGAGTATCTCTTGCATTTCGTGTTATATATATATATATATATATATATATATATATATATATATATATATATATATATATAAACGTTTTTGCATTGACAAGTCCCAGGGAGAATATTCCGCGGCGGGAGCGGAATGACCATCAAAATGGGTTACAATTGATTTTCATTTTTATGTAATTCATATATTGAGTTCTCTTTTGCGGAACACTTTTAATATTTTATATTATTAGCATCTATTTGGATTACTTACCCACTGATTTTTACCTATATAAATCTCTCTGCATATATATATATATATATATATATATATATTCACAGAGAGAGAGAGAGGGAGAGAGAGAGAGAGAGAGAGAGAGACAGACAGAGCGCTAGAAAAAAGTATAGATAACTTGACTGATGTGAACAAATAGGAGTAGATAGTAAGATCCCGAGAGAGATATTTGATAACTTTCGTGAGTTTTCTAAACAAAAGATAACCTTTGTAGATTACAGTTTCTTTCGTTCTTTTATGAGCTACCGCCCGCTTAGTTATCACCCAAGGAAATTTGCTTTTCTTCATTCCATTCCTAGATTCCAACCACGGAGCGGACTTCCAGTATGTAATACATCCTAGTTATAAAGATTCTACTAGCGTCTCCAGTCGTAAATCTTTCACTCAGAACAAAACTCTCCCAGTAACGAGACATTACTTATTCATTTAGTTTTGCTGATCAGTTTATCGATTTTACTTTTAAATCTTTTACTCAGTTGTTTGAAGATCAATACTTGTTATATTACATTTACTGTTTTTTTTTAAATTTGAAAGAATTATTTATGATTTCGTTACTTAGCCCTACGAATCATGAGATCAAATCACACACGCAATTTGCATATGTTTCGTCAACGCAATAGGATTTTACTTTAGTCCACAACCCCTAACTTAAGAAAAAGTTCATAACTGTAAAGCATGGGAACCTTAAAACAGAATATTCTTTTTTCATCGTCTAGAATCTTTTTTCTGTGTCAGTATTCAGAGTTAAATTTTACTCGCAATTTGATCTTTGGAAATCAAAAGATTTCAACCATTCTATCGAATAATCGTTTTTACAGGAAATTTTGTCTGATTTTCATGACGAGACAATGTATTAAATTTTTAATAGTTTGTATAAGAAATATATATTTATACATTATATATTTATATATTATATATATAATATATATAATATATATTATATTATATATATTATATTATATATATTATATATTTATATTATATATATATTATTTATATATAGTTATATTATATATATTATATCATATAAATATTTATTATATTATATATACAAGGTAACCAAAAAAGTTCTGTCCGTTTTTTGATTAGTCATTGAATGAAGTTGAAATATATACGAAATGCGTCTAGCAATTGTTTTCAAATTTGGACAGAAGGAAGTAGGAACATCAGACGTTATAAAAAACACGCGCACCGTGCCCGGCCATCAGTTATAAGCCGGGCAGCTGTGAGAAGGAAGTGTCTAGAGATCTCGTTCGGGGCTGTTTGCTTTACGACTTCAAAGTGGGCTTATCAGCAGCTGCATCAAGTGGCCGCATATGTCAAGCGTTTGGGTAGATGCTGTTGGTTTCGAAAATTCAAGTCGGGAGATTTGTCTCTCCATGATGATCCTCGCAGTGGACGACCACAGGTCTTGAATGACGGAGTCCTGAAGCAGACTTGCTCAAAGCCCTCACGGATTCTTTGCGTGAAAACCCCCCGAGTTCTACCGCAAGGGCATTGACCAGCTGGAGACACGTTGGCAGAAGGTGCTGGACGCCGATGGCGATTACTTCGAAGACTAAATATAAGTTACACATACTGTGAAGCGTTTTCTTTTTTTTCCTTTAAAAACGGACAGAACTTTTTTGGTTACCTTGTATATATTATATATATTCTATTATATTTATAGTATATTTATATTATATATATTATATTACATATATATATTATATTTATGACTTCTTCATGTCAATTAAACTTATTATGGTTTGTGTATTTTCTTTATTGTGAAAGTCAGCATCGATTTCATTCCAGCAAGAAAATAACAATTTAAATCGCGCTATAGCCCACTGGAATCACTTCTTCCGGTTGTACGCAAGCGACACCGTATTTTTAAAATAGAAGATTCCTATAACTCTA
>OZ038478.1:44579863-44664863 GCA_964036315.1 Acanthosepion esculentum
TTATAAGCAAAAACGTTTGCGGCTTCCCTCTTTGCTTTAAAATACACACACACACACACACACACACACACACACACACACACACACACACACACACACACACACACATATATATATGCACCCACACACACAACTATACATGCTCATGAACGAGTCACGCAGTTTCAAAGTTTTTGAAAGAATCTAGCCAAATTCATCTATATTCTTATTCTTTCCATCGTATTTTTATTTAAATATCCCACATTGTGATAACAAAAAAATCTGCCAAAAATGGTGAAACGTTGCAAGAACCTGGACTTAAATTTACTGTGGCTGAATTAGTGATTAAAGCACTTTCTAGACATTTTTGTCTTAGTGAATTATTTTCTCTTTTAATCAGAGAACAGCAATTTTTATGTCGAAATTGTGGTCAGTTCCGTTAAGGTGTACAACCAATGCGTATAATGTATTTAAAAAAAATATACAATTTTGTTTTTTAACGGCAAGTCGGTAGAAGTAATATACACTGGTAGAAGTAATATACACTGGTAGAAGTAATATACACTGGTAAAAAAAAAAAGTGGCATCCATTTCAATATTCACTAATATACGCTGAGAGTAACGATTGAAATGAAAAAAAAATGCCGGATTAAAAATAAATACATTCATTCTTTAGAAATATGTATATATGAGAGAGAAAGCAATGAAAGTCAATTAAGAAGACCATAGAGAATTTTGGACAAAAATCACCCACGGCGAAGGAAAACGAAACGAAGACATAAAAACTCTAAACCGTGGTCATTTCAAATTGACTTGCTCACATTCATATGAATTAAGCCTGCGGAATGTTTGTTTTTATTGGCTGACCGTAGAGATCGGTTCGTTTCGGTTGATATATATAATAAAAAAATATTGCTCTTTTTCTATTTCCTTGATTTATTCAGTTCGCCTGAAAATATAAACTATCACAACTCCCACGCCCAACACACACATTCCACTCAGAGAAAAAGTAGAAAAGTAAGAAAAAAAAAATGACTCGATTCGGAAGGTCGCTAAGTACGAAATCATATTATCGTTGATAATAAAAAAAAAATATTGTCACTTTGTTCTCGGGACTGCACTGAAAAACATAAAAACACATACCTTCGGCTATATTCACAATTCACATACAGAGGGTCATTCAGTAATGAAGTAAAATTCACAATTAACTAATCAGTTACGTTACTTTTCATCAATTACCGTTTGTTTATATCGATTTAAAGCTGTTCACAATCGATTGTTCAATGTTATATATGTATATATTTTCATTTTCTGTTTTCGTCTTCTGTCTACCTGCACTTCTGTTCCTTGACTAGATTACCCAGAAAATAAGTATCCATCTGCAAACACAATGGCGGACAGAGGCGTTCGCATTCACCCTCCTCCCCCGGCACAGGGCAATAATTAATTCATGTAAGTTTTGTTAGATTCACCCGATATGTTTTTATTGTATTTTTTAATGTACTTTTGTTGTACTTGTTCAATTTTTAAATAAGTTATCAAAATTGTTCAAAATTCACGTTTATATACTAATAGCTGACATAACAGGTAATTCCCAGGAAAGCGAATTCCCGGTCTCATATCCTTTCTTGGGTTATCCAAAAGTAACAATTCAAAGTAAGTATCACTGAAAAGGGCTTTTGTGCGTTCACAGAGAATACCCAACTGCTACTCCTAGGATTTTTGAAGGAAATACCAATAAGTTATGAATACCAAAATCATAAAATGACTTACATAATAACAGGCAAATCGGTTATCCAAAAGTAACAATTCAAAGTAAGTAGCCCTGAAAAGTGCTTTTGTGCGTTCACAGAGAAAATAGTCCTTAGGAGGGCTAGTGTTAAAATAAATTTACAATAGATGTACAAATAGAGTGACATATAGTTTCACAATAGACCTGAAAATAGATTTATATATATATATATTTACAAATAGAATAACATATGAATTAACAAAATATTTACAACACTGACAAATAGTACAGTTAAATCATAAACACCTGATGACTTATTTTATATTTTATTATGTTTTCTTATCAAGTTTGCAGAACCACTTGAGAAACAACATTTTTGCTTTTTCCGTGTGGGGTATAAATAAACAAATTGGGATTGCCGATTCTTGAAATTCTACATCTCACATAAAGTTGGCGATGGAAGAAAACCAGTTCTGCAAGGTGAAGGCTTACCACATCCAAGGACTTCCACTGAGCTTTGTTAATGATGCTTGCAAAACTCAATTTCACTGGGTATTTCAGCCGCTTGAACTGGAAAGGCATACTCGAGGAAATAAGTGGAATTTTATGAATAAATACAGCCTCACTTCTTGCATTGCCAGTCAGAATTGTCGCTTCCAAGACTGTTCCCATCATCTTCTTAATTGTAAGCCGTGTACCATTTCAAATCTTCTCAGCAGCATCACTCGTGCTCCAATCTTGAGGTGCAAATTGTGAGGTGGGATGCCTGTTGGTGTTAGGCTATTCAAAAATTCAACTAAGATAATTCACAGCTTCATCAACATTTAGCACAGTGTCAATGGAATTGTAGCTGCGACGCTCACCTGGCAGCTGTTCCAGAAGTTTGATGTTCAAATCATCAACTGCCACATTCTTTGGGACTAAAATTGGGTTCTCAGCAAGTTGTGGTCTGCAAACTGATTCTTCGGCTTAGTAAACATCCTAGTCATTAGTTCCTTTAAATCAGATACCATATGTCCAAAAGGCAAACGAACCCGGCCATCCTGCTTGCCAACCAAAGTGCCCTTACCAACATCCAATATTTGCTTTGAAAAAGTACCAGCTTCCTCATCACCACTGAGTTGCACTCTCATATCGGTTGTGAGTCTCAGCTTTTTCACGCTGCTCCACAGGTAGGAAGACTTTATACTGGCGTTTACCTCGTCAGCTCCAGTCCCTTTTGGAATCACTAGAAGAGTTTGTTTAAAGTCTCCCGCAAGCAGGAATGTTGTGGTTAAGATCCTGAAGTGCCGTATGAAGATCCTCGAATGAATCATTATGGTTCATTGTCGTCTCATCCCAGATGATCATTGAAGGGTTTGCCTTTTATAGAACCACGACTGATGTTGCAGGTTGCCTTCTCTTTCTTGGACAGGTCCAAAGAGAGTTTGAAGCACGAATCAGCTGTGGAGGCCATCACTTAGCTAGGTTGCAGCTATTCCACTTGATTCCACTGCCAGAGCAATATGTTTTATTTGGCGGAGTTTAGCCAGAAGTAAGATGATGATAAATGTCATACCAGTCCTCTTTCACCTTCAATGCTCGAAGTAATTTGTGTTATAAAACACCTAGTGGGTCCGCCACCGATTTGTCTTAGTTATCAGCTATATACACCGTCATTTCCTCGGTGTTATAGCCGATCTCCCGCATGTACTCAATTGTGAGATTGTTTACTGATTGCCCAGGTTGAGGTAGGCCAAATGTAATTCATTGCACACTCCCACTGGCTTGCACACGGGTGTCTAGGTCAACTAATATCTCATTGTAAATGGCCTCATTGAACGTGACAATTTCCGCCGAGTTTTGACTCTGAATCCTTCGTAGGATGCCCTCTGGTTTTGTGGCTCGCCCAAATCTTGAGAGGTTTACCCAAGCCACATGTCATGAACATGATGGAAAGTAGCTGGCGCAGTTGGCTTGGTGCTCTGCTGACTGTTGCTTCATCCAGTGTCTGGGTCTGGGTCCAGTAGTTAATGTTTGGCACAGGCTTCTCTGTAGGTCGTATAGACTTCTCCACTATATCTTCGCAGGTCTGTGAATTTGGCAGGACCTCTGACTATGTACAGCAGCAGACGCAGAAAGATTCACTCCTGCTTATTGGGGTGCACAGTATACACCCGCCCGATGGTTCCACTTCTGAAGACAGCATTTTCTTTCCAGCCAATTTCTTTGTATTTAATAAATTCGAACATGGGGAATTCAATAATGTACATGTCGAAATTTGAAACGAATTATTTTTTGCAATGTAAACACACCACGGAGATCGTATTCAAAGAAAGATTATGCTGAATTAATGAGTTAAATAAAGATTTTATTTAGAAAATGACCTGCGATTCGTCCAAATGTTGTCTCTAAATATTAAAACTCGAACAAAGACAGGAATTTTAAGCTTTATAAGCTTTATATTATTTCGTAACACGTGCATCTTAATTTCTAAGATAGCGAGATCAATTATCTCCCTTGCTTAAACACATGTAAACAGCGTTTCGCGTAGACCCGGCGGCGATCTGCGATCTAGGTGACATGCTGTCCCATTATAGATTTTAATACCCCCCACCCCCACCAAATTAACCTAGTAACAAACTGCGTGTTAGTTTGACATGTATGCAAAGTTTCATCAACTTTGGATTTAGGCTGCAACTTGATTCAGACAAACAGAAAGAAATTGGCTTTTATATACGTATATAGAGTACATTCAACAAAAAATCATTATTATTTCAAAAGCATTCTTCCAATCTTAATATATTTTAAATAACCTGCAAAAGATTGATAAACCGTAAAAAACAAATGAATCTCTGGTAGTATTATATTTTTATCCATCTCTCATTATTTTAGTTACTGTAGTGTACACTTACTGTTTTATATTTATGTCAACTCTTTTAATCACAATCAAATATTATCAAGACAACTTAATGAGTAAGTATGAGATCGAATATTTTTAACAAATGATTGAGTACATGCGGGAGATTATTCTTTAAAGAGTGCTCAATACAGAGTAGAGCAGATATAATAATTTATTTAAATATTATAACATAAATATGTTATAAAATCACTACAAAAATAGCCATTTCGTTTCGACACATCCAGTGTCTTATCAAGTGATGATGTTGAATGTAGAATAAATGGTTTTTAAAAAAATTCCAAATTCCTTAACGGTCCTTCGCTAGGGGTAAACGCTGTAGCATAAGTCAGAATGACCAATCAAAACGCAAGTATATGGCGATTCTACGAGCCTGACCACGAAGCAAGGTTATCGCTGGGGGTGTGTGAAGGGGGGTAGAGAGATATGGTTGAGCTAGACGCCACACCTCGACTCCTTCCTCCCCAAATTCTTTCGAAGACAACCAGGGATCGACCCCAGACCTGTCAACGGAATCTGTGGGAGGGTGATAGGTCAAAAAGACACAAATAGATAGAGAGGGCTAAAGAAATTGTGGTAAGGTGTCATTAGTTTTCTAATATATATATATATATATATTTGCATGTATATATATTCATAATATTTATTTTAGGATATTAAATCAAAAACATGTTAGAAATCGCTACACAATTACAATTATGTTTCAATATTACAAATGTGTCTCTTCGGGCGATTTTAAACTACTGGCGAGTGAACGATTATTTTAATTTCAAATGCAGAATACTTCCTCTATTTTTTCTCGGGAAAAAAGGAATTAAATATATGGATGCTCTTTACTTAACAGTTGCATATTAATTTGCCAAAGTAGTTTTGTATTTATGATCTGATTTTATTTTCTAACGGCTAAATTATTTACCAATTTCTTTTATTTATCAACTATCAAAATGTAGCTGACCGAGCATATGACTAGTTAGAATTATATTAAATTACCTTCCCACCTCATTCGCTTTTACTTCTTAGGAATGCTGAACGCCAGACTTCTATACATCTTACGAAATAATGTAACCATTTGTATCTGTCCATAATGAAATTGTCTAGGATTTATATGCAGAAAACATCGTGTCATGACCTGAATAAATTTTTTTTTATTTCTGTGAGTTTGAATTTAGCGTAGCATTCGATTGGTTAATCACGACAAAGCTCACAAGCATATATTTAATTCTTTTTTTCTCGAGAGAAAAGAGGATGCATTCTGTTTTTTCTTTTCTTTTTGAACCTCGAGATGAATAGCAGGAGCAACAAAACCAGATATGACAACAGTATTGAATGCACAGCCGAATAGTAGATTTGTAAATGTGGAAGATGGACTCTGATGTGAAAAACTTTCTGAAAGGACACACTGAATCAAGTATACATCATAGATGCAGCTATTGAGTCAATGTAGTTGTTCCACTTTAAATAAAATTTACACACACACACACACACACACACACACATACACATATATATATATATTTAAAATTTCATATATATATATATATATATATATATATATATATATATATACATATATATATATATATATATATATATATGTAAATTTTTTCCCACCCCTTCACCGTTGAAACTGTTAGATGTAGACGTCTCTTCTACTCCAATAGCTTCATGTCTCGCACATCTCGCCTATGGAACTCCCTTCCCTATTACTGTTTCCCTGACAAATACAATCTCCAACGGTTTAAGTGTAGCGTCAATCGTCATCTCCAGTTGCCTTGATCTATCCAAATCCCTACTCCACTTCCTTTCATCTTTCATTGCTATCTGCTCTCGCTCTAAATCTTTTGTAACCCCCTTGCCTTGATCGACCCTTCGTCCTTCTCTTTCTCCACATCCCTTCCTTTACCACTCCTATCTGCTCTTCCTCCAACCCTTCTGTAACCCCATGCGTGATAGTGGCCACCAGCCTTGCTTGGGGTGATATGCTTAAAAAAAAAAAAAATCGGTGTTTTTCCAGATTGGCTGATACATGCCCACGTAGGTTAATTTCCCTCTCCCAAATTTATATCCCCCTCACTTTCCATCAAAACCGTAAGTCTATCTCTTATTGCTTACATCTTTACTTTTCCCCTTTTTTTCCCTTTTTTCTCTTTTTTCTTGTTTCTTTTTTTCTCTATTTCTCTTTTTCTCTTTATATAGTTTCCGATGAGTTTACCTATTAAATAGGTGAATGTCTGATCCTTACCCTTCCTCCTCAATATTAAGTATAGGTAATAAAAATAAAAATATAATTAAAAGAATTCCTATCTCTCCATTCCCTCTCTAATTTCGACCATGTCTGTCACACTATCTCTCACCACTCTTCTATATCTCCTTACATAAGCTTAATACTGCCCTCCAAAAGTGCAAATTCCAATTCATTTTTTCATCCTTGGAAGTGAGGTCTGATGATCCAGAGAAAAAGAAAATCTCTGTTGAAATAAATTATAACAATGGAACCTTAATGTGGTCTGTTTTTCTTTAAATTAAATATATATATATATATATATATATATATATATATATATATATATATATATATATATATATATATATATATTTGTGTATTTAGACAGCAATCCTTCTTCCATGCACATTTCATTGAAAACGACAGACAAGGTGCTTTTATTTAGTTTTTTATACAATTTCTCATGCGATCTAATAATGAAATGTGCATATATATATATATATATATATATATATATATATATATATATATATATATATATATATATATATATTATACTCTCAGCTTCCTTCTGTAGAACCATATTCCTGTTGCTTCAAGTCTCCTCTTCAGCTGTGGAGAGATTGTCCAACAACCACTGCGATAGAGAAGGACTGTTATTACTTTACAATTCAATAATCTTTTCTTTTTTTCTAAGGGTTGAGCATTTTCGATCTCTTAAAAGCTGCAATCTTTTAACACCATTGTGTGCGCGTGCGGCTCGATTTGTTATTTTATACATTTTGGTAGATATAATTTTCTTCCGTGTTGCCAGTATTACTCTTTAGAAATATCCAAAAGTCATTGGAATTTGTACGGTACTCTCAGAATGCCATTTATCGTTTCAACACTCAGTCTGTTCGTCTCATTTATCCATTGATTTTGCATCAGTGACAAAACTCTTTCTATATTTGTATTATGAGATGGCAGATTAAATAAGAATCGTGCATTTCTAAATAGTATAAAATGTTCTTTGAGTCTTCACAGTTTCTCGTACACTTTCTTCAAATTCCTAAATTTTTTTATCATTCTTGTAATTTTCAGGTTACTAACTCGGTCAAAACACTTCACATCATCAACTTATATCCGCTTATCAATCAAACATTTGACATGGCGACTCCACATCAATCCAATTTGGAGTTTCAAGGTTATCCACTTTAAACATGAAAACTGTTTCATTCATTTCTCAACATACTTTTTGCATCTGTCGTAGAGATTATTTACTTCAGCTCAAAACTTAATACTCTTCTTTCTTTCGGTGCGTTTTTTTAAAGGATAAACTTTTGACATATGTTCTGTAAGCATTTTAAGAAAAAATTCTAAATTTCTGAGCACTTCTACCAAATTTACTTCCATTTCATTTGCTTGGATATGTTTGGGATTTGAAATATTTTCATTAACCCATTAATATCCGTTGTACCCAAAACTGAGATGGTCGGCATTAATAGATTATAGAAAGGAACTTCTAATTTAATGCCGAATTTCATTCTATCAATCACTAATATCGGATTTTTTTTCTCTTTCAATCACTAATACCGGATTTTTTCCCTCTATCAATCACGAATACCGGATTTTTTTTCTCTATCAATCACTAATTCGGGATTTTTCCATATCAATCACTAATACCGGATTTTTTCCCTCTATCAATTACGAATACCGGATTTTTTCCCTATCAATCACGAATACCAGATTTTTTTTCTCTATCAATCACTAATTCGGGATTTTTCCATATCAATCACTAATACCGGATTTTTTTCATCTATCAGTTACAAATAACGGATTTTTCTCTATCAATCACGAATACTGGATTTTTTTCTCTATCAATCACTAATTCGGGATTTTTCCATATCAATCACTAATACCGGAATTTTTTCCTCTATCAATTACGAATACCGGATTTTTTTCCATATCAATCACTAATACCGGATTTTTTCCTTATCAATCACGAATACCGGATTTTTTCCCTCACGAATACTGGATTTTTTTCTCTATCAATCACTAATTCGTGATTTTTCTCTATCAATCACTAATACCGGATTTTTTTCATCTATCAGTTACAAATAACGGATTTTTCCCTATCAATCACGAATACCGGATTTTTTCCCTTTATCAATCACGAATACTGGATTTTTTTCTCTATCAATCACTAATTCGTGATTTTTCTATATCAATCACTAATACCGGATTTTTTTCCTATATCAATTACGAATACCGGATTTTTTCCTTATCAATCACAAATATGAAAATTTAAAAAAATCTGCTAACATATTATTCAGTCAGTTATGTGCTATGCGTGATATACGCTTAGGCGATCATGTATCTTTCGATACATGACTGACGAGGTAGATTTTTCCCGCAGTAGGTTGTCATTTCTTTCATTTTTTGTCATTTCATTTCATTTTTCCCCGCAGTAGGTTGCCATTTCTTTCTGCGGTAGACCAGTTTCCATCCAAGGCTATAGAACCCAGTCTGTCCTGCTATTTGCCCATAGCTGGTGATGCGGGGAGAAGAAGAGGATTCATACCTTTCTCAAGGGTATTATCATGTAAGTGAATGTAATTGATTCGACTACTGTCTTCAAAACGCCCACGTCTTTCAACCATTGTATTGCCATTGTCACCTGTAAATACAACACATTTCTTAGAGCGACGTCATTATTGACTGTGATTGCAGTCTCATTAAATGTTATTTTTAAAAGTAATCAATTTTGATAAAACATTTTGATGTTAAAAGTATTTTTACAGGAAACAGCTTTATTGAATTGTGTTTCCTTAGTAGTAATCCAATTCTGTATCTCATTTTCTTAAAGAATATTCAAGGTAGAAGAAGGTGCAAGCACAAAATGGCTTTCCTTTTTTTCGAGCACAACAAGACATGGCCATCTCAGAATCAAAGGCAGTCATTTTATCAAAGGCAGTTGAACAGTTCCTAGATGTGCAGTTATGGTAATATTTAAATGTGTGAAATGCATAAACTACAACGGGAAAATATTTTCGCTTTTCAAAACAGGTTCGACAATCTGCCGATTTCAACGATGAGCTTCTATACAAGTGTCAGGCATGACACCAAACTCGTTCAAACTTATCTATCAGCTGTATTGTTGTGGTAGGATCCACCTAATTTGCATAGTGGAGTACTGACTATATAAATATGGTTGGTACCGGGAAGACGGAGAGGCGAATCAAGAGATTCAACTAGAGACTCTGCCCGACTGCGACTTAGTCAACACATTCTCCAGGAACGGTCTTCCCAGGAATATACAAAAGACTATATGTAAATATTGTGTACACTTTCTTGTTTCAATACATTTTGTTCTAAGTACATTTTGTGTTGCATTATTATTCCATGCATTAGTCAAGTTTCAACATGTATACAATCACATTCTCATATCAATGGTTAAAATGGCTTTGAGCGAATGGTTTGGTTTGTTTTGTTTTCTTTTACCCCAAAACAGTAACCTCACTGGGTTATTTAATGCCGACAAGATTTTTATTGCTGGTAATATTTTTATTTAAAAAATGTATTGCTGGTAATATTTTCCTTAAAAATATATTGCTGGTAATATTTTTTCCAGAAATGTATTGCTGGTAATATTTTTTCCAGAAATGTATTGCTGGTAATATTTAAAAAAAAAATTCATTGCTAGTAATAATTTTTTCTTCAAAAATTAATTGCTGGTAATTTTTTTTACAAAAACGTATTGCTGGTATTAAACCTATTTTTAACACTTTCATAGTGTTTTGACCCCAGTTTGGGGGTTAACTAATTACCCATGGCTGGAACCCTAACAGGTGCTACCACCCCGGCTTAGGGTGGACCTGGGAATACCAGCAATTAAGAGGTTGTTCCACGCTCATCAAAGCCTCCTGATCAGAGGCCTTGCCGTTGGATGTAGTTTATCGTCTTACCCAGGATATAGTTTATTGTCATATCCAGTATGCGCCTTAGTGAGGACTATCCTTCTTCGAACGTCGTGGAATGGTGTTACAAAATCACAAGAAAAGAATTGCACTAAAATAGCAGAAACCACATCACTTGACGGCTTTCAACAACAACAATAACAACAACAGCTAAAGTGGGTAGCACATGTTACGACGAAGAAAGAATAATGACGTAATTAAGATGTTACCGCTCTCCGCTACTTCGAAAAAAAAAGCTAGGAAGGAAGCCCCCATCAATACTGGAAAGAATGATAACAGCTAATGGACTTGAGAAATCTATTTTCCTGAAAAATTGTTTTAGAGAACAATAAAGAAATTCAGTACATGGCACATGGTAATAACCGTGCCATTTATTTAATGCTATGTCATTTCAGGTTTGAGGCGATCATGGCTTTCTCTATATCCCCACCCCCTCTCTTTCTTTTCATCCCCACATCATCTCTTTCTCTTCATTTCATCTCATCTCTCTTTCTCTTTATTCTACCTCCTCTGTCTTTCTCTTTATCCCCACATCCTACTCTTTCTCTACACTCCCATCTCATACTTTCTTTCTCGCCCCCACTGTTCTGAAGTTCTCGCCACCACCATCTCCCGCTCGTTCTCGTCACCCCCACCTCTCATTCTCGTCATTAGTTACTTTTCCTTTTTTGAGTAAGTGATGGAAATTGCGATTTCCAACTTCTGAAGAATAATCATTATTCTTTCCAAATGAATATTTCGCGTTTTAAATAGCTGGATATATGTCCAGCACGTATGGCTACTCGATTTCAGATTAACGCTGCCAAGACACCATCGATCCGAGATTTTATTCTCGTATTGTTTTGATGGGAGGCACGGTGGGGTAAAGGATAGCGTCTCAGATTGAGGATCGGAGAGCCGAGTTCGAATTCCAGTCGAATTCATTATATTCATATACGTGATAATAGCCTTGGGAAAAGTATGAATGCTTTTCTTCTCCCCCAAGATATGGGTAAATAGCAGGACAGTCTGGGTTCTATAGCCTTGGATGGAAACTGGTCTACCACAAGAAGAAATGGCAACCTACTGCGGGAAAAGAATCTGCCTTGTCAGTCATGTATCGAGATACATGATCGCCTTACGCATGTATCACGCATGGCACATACCTGACTGGCTGATCTATCTATAGCAACACAGGCCGGGTTCCATAATCTTGGATGGCAACTGGTCTACCGCAGAAAGAAGTGGCAACATAATGCGAGAAAAGAATCTGCCTTGTCGGTCATGTATCGAAAGATACATGATCGCTACGCGTGTATCACGCATGACACATAACTGACTGATATTGTTTCGATTCCGAAAATCAGCACCGAATCCTCTCTTGCAGATAGCCAGAGTAAAATTCATTGGAACCATTTTGAACATGATAGACCAACTGAATACGTAGCAATTCGCAGACAAACCTTTTTCTAATCTACGTTTGACCCACTTTTAGAATTTCAGTACTTGGACACACCGGATGTAGCACACCGGAAGTACAGCTTCATTCACTTCACCTATCCCCATTCCTCTTTATTTCTTTATTTTTTTTTAAGAGCAGTCAGAAAATCGGTGCGACTGTGTCGGTTGGTGGCGGTTGATTTGTTAAGAGGAAAAGCTACCAAGTACTTTTGATTGGTTGGATTTCCTTGCTCCGATCTGTTACGCTTTAAGTTGGTAAGTGGGCACTTAAGAGAGAAGAGAGACGACGCTTCTTTCTTTTTTTCTTTTTATGTTCCATGCCCTTTCAGGACGTAGGCGATCATGGCTCTCCACCTCTTCCTATCCCTTGCAACTCTCAGCAAGCTCCTTCCCTCTGTTTCCTTCCCCAGACCACGTCATCCACCTGCTCAAGCTCATCAGGTATGTCACGCACTGCTTTCCCTTGTCTCTCTTTCCCTCTATTTGACCCGTTAGTATCAGATTCTCCAGACCCTCCTTCCTTATTATCTGTCCCAGAATCTTCAGGTGCCTCTTTCTGGTGTTAAGTATAAGACTTCTCGTTGCTTGTAAACTCTCTAAGACCTCATCGTTGATCACATGCTCGGTCCATGATATCATTAGCATCCTTCTGTAGAACCACACGTTTACAATTGCGAATAACAAAATCGACGATATGAATTAGAATTCTAGCTGAAGTTATTGATGCCCTTAGAAAAGTATGAATCGACTTCTTCCTGTGATCTGTATTTATTGCCAGATATTTTGAAAAATCTCTCGTCACAAGCATGTCGCGCAAATCGATGGAGAAGATAGTGAGCAAATAATGTTTTTACATGTACTTCACTGTACGGGGAAAATCTCTTAAATCCAGGGTCGGCCTTGAAAGAATCAAATCAATCAAACATACGTGCAGATTTTCTGAAGGAAAATATAAAATATGCTTTCAACTACCTTTTTATACTTTCATAGTGTTTTGTTTTTGTTGTGGTGTCCTCCCTCTGAGAATCTGTTAGACTCTTCCGCCTACTATCAGTTTAGTAGGAGAGAAGGAACAGTGAACTGCCAATAGATTGAGCGCTGGTTCGTTCGATACACACTTTCTAGTTGTGTAATGCTCTTCTGGTGTACTTACTGTTTAATTACAGAAATAAAAGTGTGTAGCTTAATATTGTCAGACATGTTAAAAGCGAAGCAACCGGTTTCGCTCCCGCTCTTCGGGCCTCTTCAGGCCTCTACGGAAGATTTGACTTAAATTAATGTTTAATATACGATATATCTGCAAACCTGGTTTTTGTTATTACTTAACCATTTACTTGGTCACAACAGTTTTTGTTTGGGAATTCACTATTTGACTAGCTATAGGCAAACATTGAACCCTCAAACAAAAACAAAAGCCTATGAAAGTATAAAAATACATTTTTATAGTAGAATTTCCAACAACATTTTATCTCTGGTGAAAGCATACAACTGCTTTCAAAATATATTCAGTTGAAGCCATAAAAATGTGTTCAAAAGATTTAGATTTCGGTATTAAATAACCAATAGAGCTTGATATGCCGCTAAACAAAATCTAGTAACCAAGAGAGAGAGAGAGAGAGAGAGAGAGAGAGAGAGAGAGAGAGAGAGAGACAGAGACAGAGACAGAGACAGAGACAGAGACAGAGAGAGACAGAGAGAGAGAGGCACGCTTATCTGTTTCCCTTCAACTTTGTTAGGCAATGTCTATTTTGGTGCTAGGCTTCGAAGGAGAGATGAACACATTTTACTGTTTTTAGACAAATTAACTTGTTAGCTCCAGTATTACTGAATGTTCTTCTGATATTCTCCAAGTCTAGGTTAGTATGTAGCAAGATAAATAGGAAGAAAGCGAATAGGCCGGAAAACCGCGTTTGGTCGATCCTCCAAGCCGATACTCTCAGTTTGCCTGTTTAGAGAATAGTTTTCGAAATTTTGGCTTTTATCGCAAGTGCTCACTAGAAAAGACTGGGAGACACATGGGAAGGCAATAGAAAATGCGTAGACAGGGAGACATATGGAAAGGCAATAGAAAATGCGTAGACAGGGAGACACATGGGAAGGCAATAGAAAATGCGTAGACAGGGAGACACATGGGAAGGCAATAGAAAATGCGTAGACAGGGAGACACATGGGAAGGCAATAGAAAATGCGTAAACAGGGAGACACATGGGAAGGCAATAGAAAATGCGTAGACAGGGAGACACATGGGAAGGCAATAGAAAATGCGTAGACAGGGAGACACATGGGAAGGCAATAGAAAATGCGTAAACAGGGAGACACATGGGAAGGCAATAGAAAATGCGTAGACGAGGAGACACATGGGAGAGCATTAGAAAAGGCGTCTGTGAGAAAGGAATTGTGGGGTGGAAAACAATTCGTTACCCATAAGAACGCGGAAACACTTTTGGCCTCTATCGAGACTGAAAAGTGAAGACTGGTCAGCTCCTGCCCATATATGACAATATTACTCCATTTTCAGTCTGATCTCGCTCTTGTAAAGGTAGGATAGCGGAAGATATTTAGGTACTTACTGGAGCGGTACAGGGGACCGTGCATTTTTTCAGCATCTTTAGCCAATGATCGAACGTACGGATTCCACTTGAGGTTTGAGTTTAGTTCCAGGAGGCACACAAGGCACGAGTCCTCCATGAGGGAACACCCGTTCATCGCGAGTGGTGAATGTTCTGTGTCTGATCGGTGATGATGCAATGACATTAGTTTGAGTTTGGAGGCATTAAATGTGATCGAGTTCTTAGAGCTAGGCCACAGGAGTGATAAGCTGCCAAACCCTGGCCATCTATGGTTTTTCAGGTGCAATCATATACCGTTGTATCATCAGCATAGATATTCAGAAATGATTGGCATATATACTCTTAGGCATATCATTTATGTAAAGTAGAAAGAGGGTTGGATCGAGAAGAACTGACCGCTTGGGCCTCGGAAGACTGGCCGTTAACAACTATCTTTCTACGGAAAGGACTTTGTAACTGAGAGAACACTTCCAGTGAAATGTGGAAAGAAATTCATTTCCCAGATGTTTATAATTAGTTCTAGAATCTGCCAGTTCCTCAGGGAAAACATGGAAATATATCTTGTTGTCGCCAACTTTGTCTCTCTGTAATTGAAACTGGATCGAAAGCAGCGGCACTTGACGTATGTATTAAGCTTCGTGAGAAATAGATATATTGTTTAAAAATAACTATATTTACAAAGTAAACCTGCCTAATATTATAAATAGAGCGTTTATATATACCTAAATTGCAGCGTACAAGTCAACCTCAAGATTTTTAGCTCAAAATTCGGAGAACATCATTGTTTCAAAAACGTACAGCTGGCAACATCATTGTTTCAAAAACGTATAGCTGGCAACATCATTGTTTCAAAAACGTACAGCTGGCAACATCATTGTTTAAAAAACGTACAGCTGGCAACATCATTGTTTCAAAAACGTATAGCTGGCAACATCATTGTTTAAATTTTTTTTTCTACTGATTGACACTAAGCCACCGCTTTCCATCACATTTTAGGGGTAATATTTAGTGTAGGGTTTGGGTGGGAAAGTTAATTGTAAGTTGTAGTTGTTTTGGGATGGGTTAGATGTGATGGGGCATGACATGACCAGCCGATTGATCGGATCGACGGCTTTTTGGTTGGACGTAGTTTATCGTCATACCCAGGACGCGGATGTAGTTTATCGTTATACCCAGGACGCGGACGTAGTTTATCGTCATACCCAGGACGCGGATGTAGTTTATTGTCATACCCAGGACGCGGATGTAGTTTATCGTCATAGAGTATCTTTTAAATAGTCAATTAAACCTTGGGGTTTAAAAGGTTCCGGGTGGAAAAAGAGAATAGGGTTTCAATTCCTGTCAGGAAGCACATTTAATTTAGTAGAACTTCTCGTTCTCTAGGCCGGTAGACATGAATTTCCCTATTTAAAATAATAAGGATGCCAACACAAATACGTGTGCCCACTAAATATAACGTTTATAATATGTTAGGCCGAGATCATTCTGATACCAAGTCGTATGTGTCTTAATTGACGAGTGTGTACAACTAGTGAGAATATATCACTATGCAAGAATATATATCTATATGTGCGTATGGAATTGTGTATGTATATAAAGTAAAATAGACGCATGGTTTAAAGGATGCAACATAAAAATAATGCAATAATGATTCTGCTGTAGTTGTTGTGTATGTTTTAAATTTATTTTTAACTTAATTTTATTTGAAAAGAAGCAAGATTTCGGGGGATGCAGGTGTGTTTCGATTCCAGTAGCACTGGGAGATAAAGCATAAATCATAATAGAAATTAAAATACATCTCCACGAATTCGTGTCGAATTAATAAGATTTTGTTCAAGTTGTGCACTAAGGGCAAAGTGTAATGACTTTCTTTTCTTTTATGAAAAACATATTTGCTCCTTTTCAAAGCATAAAAAATGTTTCAGATTATAGTGCTTTTTTAGAGAAGGTGTTGCAAATATTCATAGTTTAACATAGTAAAATTTTTATAAGATCAAAAATGTAGCATTTGAAAAGGAAGATGGAGGCCTTGGATTATACGTAAATACCATAGAAAGAAAGGTATAGACTCATTCATAAAAATATAGCGAGACGAAAGGAGAGTGAGAGAGGGAGAGAGAGAGAGAGAGAGAGAGAGAAAGAAAGAGAGAGAGAGAGAGAGAGAGAGAGAGAGAGAGGCCGTCATAGAAAAAGAATAGAGATTTGATAAAGAGTAAATGATTAAAAGACTAAAAATGTGCATACTTGGAAATGAATGAGAATGCATCAGTTCAAAAGAATAACAGAAAGAGATATAGAGAGGGGGAAAATAAATAAATAGAAACAGATGGATGAGGGAGAATAAAAACAGAAAGACATATAGTGAGGGGGAGAAGAGATAAACAGAAACAGATAGATGGATGAGGGAGAATAAAAACAGAAAGACATATAGTGAGGGGGAGAAGAGAAAAA
The DNA here is from genome assembly GCA_964036315.1 of Acanthosepion esculentum. Taxonomy (NCBI): domain Eukaryota; kingdom Metazoa; phylum Mollusca; class Cephalopoda; order Sepiida; family Sepiidae; genus Acanthosepion; species Acanthosepion esculentum. Next base: position 44,597,118 of record OZ038478.1, read on the forward strand.
CATAAACAGACAGAGGGATGAGAGAGGATAAAAATAGAAAGAGATATAGGGAGGGGGAGAAGAGATAAACAGAAAAGATAGATAGATGAGGGAGAATAAAAACTGAAAGAGATATAGTGAGTGGGAAAAAAGATAAACAGAAACAGATAGATGGATGAGGGAGGATAAACACAAAATGCGATATAGGGAGGGGAAGAAGAGATTAACAGGAACAGATAGAGGGATGAGAGAGAATAAAAACAGAAAGTCATATAGTGAGGGGGAGAAGAGATAAACAGAAACAGACAGAGGTATAAGGGAGGATAAAAACAGAATATTATATCGGGAGAAGAGATAAACAGAAACAGATAGATGGATGAGGGAGAATAAAAACGAAAAGACATATACAGAGGGGGAGAAGAGATAAACAGAAACAGATAGAGGGATTAGGGAGAATAAAAACAGAAAGAGATATAGAGAGGGGGAGAAGAGATAAACAGATAGATGGATGAGGGAGAATAAAACAGAAAGAGATATAGAGAGGGGGAGAAGAGATAAACAGAAACAGATAGATGTACGAGGGAGAATAAAAACAGAAAGAGATATAGAGAGGAGGAGAATAGATAAACAGATGAATGATGGTGAATAAAACAGAGAGATTTAGGGAGGGGGAGAAGAGATAAACAGAAACAGATAGATGTATGAGGGAGAATAAAAACAGAAAGAGATATAGAGAGGAGGAGAATAGATAAACAGAAACAAACAGAGGGATGAGGGAGGATAAAAATAGAAAGAGATATAGGGAGGGGGAGAAGAGATAAACCGAAAAGATAGATAGATGAGGGAGAATAAAAACTGAAAGCGATATAAAGAGATTTAGGGAGGGGGAGAAGAGATAAACAGAAACAAATAGGTGGACGATGGAGATTACAAAAAAGAAAAAGATTTGATGAGGGTGAAAAAAAAAAGGGACAAGAACAGTGACGGACAATTCAGGAGTAAGTTAGAAAGGAGTATCTAATTGACGAACTGAGCGAGAAGAACATGGACAGGATGGGGCAGAGATACCGTATATTCTTGTGTATTATTCGATAAATTTCTAAGGAAATTAAAGCCAAAAAAATGTGGCACGTTTTCAGAAATTTTTAAGCGGCTTAAAAAAAGCTCTTATTGAAAACAGTAATATTGAAAATCCACTCGGATTTGCTCACACGATAAAGTTTTGTTGATATTTGGATTTTCTTGTTTTTTATAAAGTTTTTTTTTCTCTCTTCATTCATAATGAAAAACAATAGTTTTTATTTTCATAGTTTATTAAAATATGCAAATATAATAAAGTCATATCAACCAGAAAAGTATGCTAGATTCATACCTTTCCAAGGGTAACGGCCACGGTTAGGATTTCAACTAAGCGCGCCAACTTCATCTTCCTCGTCAATAACTGTTACGCAATGTCCGCATCCAGATAGATATTAATCAACTTAGATAAGAGAAAAAGAGCGGAAGAAAAATGTGTCAGAGGACAAGAAACCGGAAGAAAATATAGAAAGAAACATAGAAACAAAGAAAATGCGTGAAAATGAAAATAAGCAGAAAAAACAGAGAGAGTGAGAGGCGAAAACAAAATTGAAGAGAAAGGCAAGGAAAAAAAAAAAAAGATTAATAAATTGGAATTCAGTTTCTACTTCTATACGATTCTTGATTCCCCAACTGGCTCATCACAATTTTCCCGAAACCTCTGTTCCGACTCACCGCCATCACCGTCGTCGAAACCGATTGCAACGACAGCCCGCTGGCGTTGACAATCTTCATTTCAGATCGGACCGGGGTGTAGGGAGAAACAAACGACGCACTTATAAAGTTTCAATATGTCAGAAGTCTACGCTGCAATCAGAGCATGATGAAGTGAAGATGAAAGAGGTTCCATCTGGAGCGACTTAAAATCCACATTGGACACTGTGTCAACTTGGATCAAATGGTAACTAAGTCTCGTTGAACACAGGCAATTTATCAACTTCATTGGGAATCGTTACAATCAGAAGCAGGAAGGAAATAAATAATGAGGGAAAAACAATGAAGTCGGTGGCAAGAAATGCGTATGGAATTTTTGAATTAAGTTAAAGAAAGGGGAGATGACGAGCTTTCATTTTTTACCCCACCAATCTCTCGCTCTCTCTCACACACACACACACATATATGTAGTGATTTTCCAAACATAGTTTAGATGCGACACAAGGCTGAAAGTAAGGGGACACCCAGTGAGAATCGAACTCACTACTCAGTCGTAATTGTTCAAGCGAGTCAAACTTGCTAACAATTACACCACCTCGAGGTGCCCTGTGTATAATTATATATATATATGTATGCATATATATGTGCATATATATACGTATATGTGTATATATCTATATATATCTATATATATATCTATATATATATCTATCTATATATATATATATATATTGTATATATATATATATATCTATATATATGTATATATAATATATACATATAAAATATATATAAGATATATAAATACATGTATCTATATAATACATATAATGTATATATATAATATATATTTGATATATATATACATGTATATATATAATGTATATATATAATATATAATGTATATATATATATAATATATGCATACATATAATATATAATATAATATAAAATATATCTATATCGATATATATATATATATATATATATATATATATATATATATATATATATATATATATATATATATATATATAATATGTATTACATATATGGCTACCTACTGTAAGAGTTTCCCGATTTAGGTCATCTAACGTTTCTTGTAATTCATCTGATGACTTTTATATTATTAAAATATCGTCAGTAAATCGTAGATATATTTTTGCATTTTTATATTTACTCGAATTTGTTCTTGTTTGTTTTTCTGATTAAAGTTCAGTTGTAAATAATTTAGAGGAAATCGCATCTTCTTTCTTTATTCCATTTCTAAACTGTATTTTCTCTTTGATTTAGTGTAGTCAAATCCTTGCAGGACTGTTTTCAGATACTAGAAAGACCCGTGGAAATTTCACGTTGTTTTTATATGGATCTTAAATCTGAAGTTAATGATTGAACAAACTAATGGCGAGTTCTATGACAAGAAAATATCTATAGAATCCCCCCTATCGCTTCGTTAAAAATTTGATTTTAACAACTTTAACAAAATATCGCAATGACAATCATAAATATGGTCGTTATTTTAAGACGTGGATACAAATGAAAAGATTTGAAATTGTTAACTCTTTCCATTTCACAAAAACAGAAACTCTTTCTCTCTCATTCTTTTCCTTTCTCTCTATCCCACTTTCTTCATTTCTCTCTCTCCCTCTTTCTCTTCCTTTCTGTCTTTTCTTCTCTTTCTCTTTCCTCTCTTTTTTTTCTTTCTCCCTCTTTCCTTGTCTTTCTCTTTCTGAATCCACGTAGCATCTCTGATGGGTCTTTTTACGCGATCAAAATCTTCCCATATGGCCTCAGACTCAACACAGAGGCCGACATCAAGTATCTGCTCTGGGTCAAGAGGGTGGCTGCTGGAAGACCCCATGTCTGGCAACGGGACCCTACACCATACCACACAAGCAGAGGAACCCAATCATGGTTGTCACACAATTTCTGCGGTCACATCACCCCTTACACCCCAGACTGCGACCCCCTTGATTATTATCTGTGGGGCGTAGTTGAGCGAGAGACTAACAAAAACCCTTGTAACACCAAAAATGAACTGAAGGCAAGGATTATGGCAGCATTTACCAACTTAAACAATGAGACCGCCCAGAAGAGTTGCAGGAGATTCCAAAGTCGTCTGTCGGCCATTGTTGAAGCCAATGACGATTTTATTGAATAAATTTACTCTTTCGTATTTCAAGATATTTTTGGTAAATATATCTGTTAAAATAAGATATCAGTGTAATTTTCATTTTTGCGTCCTTTGGACGACATTTTATCCATCATAATCTATCTATCTATCTATCTATCTATCTATCTATATATATATATATATATATATATATATATATATATATATATATATATATATATATCTGTATATATCTATATATATATCTATATATCTATCTATATATATATATATATATATATATATATAACTAATGGAAAAAGCTAAGGAAGAGTGGAGCAAACCTAGATCTAAACGTTTCTTAAAATAAATAAATAAAAATAGTGGACGCCCGTCTGATTAATTAATCAAAAAACCGCTGCACAATCTTTACTTTTGATTATGACATACTGCTTTTCGGATGCATTAGTTCGTTTGCGACATTTTTTTTCACGCATTAAATTACTCTAAAAATTTATTCTTGCCGTTAATTTTCTGTGTTTAATGTGACCATTCATATTTTTAATCAATCAAGCCTGATCTATTGCAGGGGCCCCTTCTTGATTGACCAGGGGTATAGCCGTAATTACCACGCTTGGCCAGTTGCGGGCTGGTGAGTCTATTTAACCCATAGTTGGAGGTATGGGATTTAGAAATTGTCCTCTTAGACCGGTTGGCGCACAGAGCTATAGGACCAAGTCTGTCCTACCGGCGGCAGGAGATACCTTTCCCAAGTGAATGTAACGAATTTAAAAGGAATTCGAGCTCAGATCTCCCGTCCCTTAATCCGAACTGCTATCTCTTACTTCATCGTACTTATTAGTATAATTAGTGATTAGATGATAGTCCTTAACACCCTTCTTTGTTTTTTTTAATAAAGTAGGGTAACTCAAAATTACCAAGTACTTCTTTTCTCTTTTAAATTTCAGGAAATGGGGAGTAATTTTCAGATTATCATCAATTGTGACTTCGAACCCTGGGCCGGGTAGTACAGACTGAAACCCATTTGAAACAGGGCGAACAATAATTGAACAGTACTGAAAAAGAGAAAATAATTCTAGACGCGGAGAGCAGAACGAGATCAAATCTACTCCTGTAGACAAAATAAAGAGCTCAGTTCGAAATTTTCTGAAGGCTACCTGGATCGACAGATACCTGAAGAAAGCCGTGGAGCACAACGACCAAAATATCATTATAAATATATTACTCCGAATGTAAATAATGCAAATACTTTTCTTTCTTGGTGTAATAGTTCTTTGTAGAATTCTGCACATTGCAAAATTTTTGTTATTATGCTATCTTTTCAGTATTTCATATTTTGAAACGAAAACCCCATTTCATCTCTGTAATCAGCTGGATTGACATTTAGGGGTATATTTTTAAGCACACATGTTGGCACAATACTTATTGTTAACATTTTACCCACACTTTGATAATTTCTCCGATTTCAATGCAAACATATGACTTTTAAATGTTTGTGGAACTCTCTTCTTTTCCGATAGCTTCTCTTACTCTTTCCAAGTCCATCTTTTTCCGGGTTTCATTTTGTTTTGGTTAGTTTAAATTTGTCTTATTATCTCTTTGTATTTGCGTTCCTATTTCTCCTCTATTTTGAATATTTAGAGAAAATGGAAACAAAACGGACACTTATACTTAACATTAGAAACAGTTGAAATTTCTAGGGCACATAACGAGGAAAGAGTGCTTGAAAATTTTGACACTCACAGGGCATATTGAAGGCAAGAGGTAACGTACCTAACGAGCTTATGTATATGGATGACAGAACACGGTTTGGAAGAGATGACAAAAAGTTACTCAAAGACACAAAGAACATGAAATTGAGAGCCATGATCGCCAACATCATGAGGGGACACGGCACATAGAAGAAGTATTGAGTCTGTTCTTGTCATTTTTGTTTGTTGTCCCTGTTGTCTATGTTGCTTCCTTAATTACCAATTTACGATTAATAATTAATATGCTATTTTCACATTGCCAAAAACACGGAATCTGTTTTTTTTGGTTTTAATTGTTCTGCGTTAATCAGTGATGATCTCTCTGGATCTGTTAGCTTCTGTATTTCTTTCTGTAAATCATCTGTTTCTCCGAACTTTAAAAGTTAGATTTGACTGTACAAGCTATGATCGCTTCCTCTATTAACGTTTTTTATAATGACGGTTACATCTTTAATAACAATGGTTATGTCAGCAGTTATGACGACAATTTCATTTTTTGTTTCTCCCTTTGGGCTTGTTTAAGTTCGTTTACAGCCGCTTTGCTTTTGAAAAAAACAAAAAAAAAAACATTGTGTCTTTCAAGTTAACAATACACCTGACGGTGGTGTAATGGATAGCAAAGTTGGAATTCTAGTCGAGTTCGTTATATTTACGTGCGAATACATTTGGAAAAGGTATGAATTGATCTTTTCTCCCCCCGCTATGGGTAAATAACAAGGCAGACTATGCATTATAGCCTTGTTTCGCAACCAGTCTAGATAAAGGAAAATCAACTTGGAGAGGGTTGGGATCCGTCAGGCTATTTTGCCCATTGCTGCTACGACTGCAGTACATGCAACACCCCTATTACAGCCGCTTTGCTTTTGAAAAAAAAACATTGTGCATTTCAAGTTAACAATACACCAAGTACTTCTTTTCTCTTTTAAATTTCTGGAAATGGGGAGTAATTTTCAGATTAGCATCAATTGTGACTTCGACCCCTGGGCCGGGTAGTACAGACTGAAACCCATTTGAAACAGGGCGAAAATTGAACAGTACTGAAAAATGATCGGGTCTCGTGGTCGTGAACATTTTATCTCTCTTATTTCTCTTTCCTATTCAAAATTTTTCTTCGCTACATTCTCTCATTTCATTGAAGTCATTCATCAAAATGGTGTCATTTGCTTTCTCTCCGTCTGGAACGCTAAAGAAATCGCCTGAAGCTGGTATATGTACTTGGATTAGTTCGTCTTTGCTATAAACTGATAACTATCCATTCTACTCTGATATACTAGCGATATACTTCACATTGTCCGCAATGACACAATCGACTAAAAATCTTACACCACGAAACTTATTCGCTTTTCCCCTACATTAAAGTAGATCGTTTTCTTATTTTCAACTGAAAGTGATTCTCTCGTTTTCTGTAAGTCTTGCTTGTATCCACCGCGTGCCACGTGATGTTGTTCCCTTCCATGTTTGAAATTTATATGGGTATTTGATTCCGTTTACTTTCTGCGACGACGCCTATAAAACTCATCCTAACAGCTTCCTTCCGCACACATTTTTTTATAACATTCGCTACATCAGCCTTGATTTTGTCTTGAAACTTTGACTAGGTCGTGCTTAATGTTAGGATAGATGCCTGTAGATAACCCGCCTTGAAAATTCCTCTTCTTTTCGTACGCTAATGACACCAATCGACAATATTTACGAGGAAAAGCGTCTATTGCGTTATCCTACGGGCTTACAGTCGTACGCCACAATGAGTCATCTTCTGCTGGATTGAATTTACTGTTTGGGAGAATAGGAAGGCTGAATTCACTAAACTGCCAAACAATTTGGAATTGTAAGCTTTCTCTTTATCTAAACTAGAACGGCTGATGCCAAAAGGAAATTCGTCATCAAGCAAGTTATGCACACACACACACGGAGACATACAAACAAATACATATACACACAGACACAGACACACACACGCACAAACGCATACACACACATACATACACATATATCAATTTGCATCAGGTAAGTGAGAACGAATTATAATTCTTTTTCATTCTCAGAAAAGCAAAGATATTCAGTAGAAAAATACCTATATTTAAAAAAATCATAAAAAAAACGGACTGCGCAAGCTACTGAAAGCTCGGATCAAGTGCTTCGCGACCGTGTGCAACATCAAGTCCACGAGAGCAGCCTTCAGCGAGTCCTTGGCATTGTGCGTCCATGGAATGGCTTCCTTTTCAGCGATACCCAAGATTTGAAGAGATTCAAATCGAGGGAGCTAACGGGTCACATATTGTGAAGTGCGGTGGCATATCGTAAAAATTCTTGGTCAGCTACTCCTGGGTCACGTTGGTCGGAACCGTTTTCTATTGGAATGCGTACGGCCACCTCCTTGGTCTCGGGACTGGCCGTTGAACTTGAGGCTCTGTGAAGGATTGCTTCCTAAATACAATCTAGCAATCTAATAGTAAGGCCTCAAAGAACAACACTACCAACAATAAACCTTCCAAAGGAAAAAAAAACATGAAAGTTCAAAGGAAAACAAGAAAGATGAAAACGTGATACCTACCTTCATGAGCAAAAGCCTAAACTGCTCAATACCTTCAGAAATTAGACTAAGACATAGACAGTCATTTATGTGCCATGCGTGATACACGCTTAGGCGATCATGCATCTTTTGATGCATGACTGACAAGGCAGATTTTTTTTCCTGTAGTAGGTTGCCATTTCTTTCTGCGGTAGAACAGTTGCCATCCAAGGCTATAGAACCCGGTCTGTCCTGCTCTTTACCCATAGCTGGGGGGAGAAGAAGAGGATTCATACCATTCCGAAGGGTATTAGCACGTAATTGGATGTAATGGATTCGACTGGAATTCGAACTCGGCTTTCCTCAATCCGAACCGCTGTCCGTTACTAAGACAGAGTAATAACATCAAATCAAAAAGCAGTCAGCGATTCAGATCCAAATCGCTACTCTGAGTTTGACGCTAAGAACCGGTTACTGCTGTCTGACGATCGCTGAGGTGAAAACTTGAGTAGCGATTTGGATCCAAGTCCCTAATTGCTTTTTAGTGCACACACACGTGCACACACACACACACACACACACACACACACACGCGCGCGCGCGAGTGTTGCTTAAAAGTTCTCAGCCAAACTCGTAGTAAAATCAGTATTTCAAGTGGAAATCTCATAGCTTAGATTTGTGACCTTTAACAGCATCGGTGAGCTTTTTGTTCTTATTACTATTGTTCACCCAATAGAAGGCCTAAGTACCACTCAAGACAGTACAGAGTTACTGAATGGGGATATTGTAAAGGAGGGAGCAAGGGCTACATATTATGTAACAGGTGACACTCGGCTTGTTAAGATTGGAGTGATCAGGGAAACATCCCGTCGGGAGTCTGTTCCATATTGCCATAGTTCTGGGTAAGAAGCTGTCTGAGTAGAACTTGCACCTTGTTAATGAAATATGAAGGGAATGAAGATGAGCGAGAGGCTAGCAGCGTCCCGTCTGTTGGAAAGAGGTTGAAGGATGGAAAACAATTCATCACTCACAGGGCTGCTCAAACGCTTTTGACTTCGGACAATATTTAAGGCTTGAAAGTAATGATTCGGCAGCTCCAATCCTGATGTGACAGCAATTCTTGGTCTGACCGCGCTCTTACGGGGATAGAACAGGGCAGGCCGATTCGGTTATTTTGTGGGGCGGTACAAGGAGCCAAACACTTTTGCCATGTCTTTAGCGATGGATCGTATATTCGCGCTTCACTTGAGGTTTGGTGTAAGCTTGAATTCCAATAAACATTCCAGCCAAGCAGCCTCATTGAGAGTAATAACCATTCCTCGTGACTGGAGAAAACTCTGGGTTTGTTTTATGAGGATGAAATGCTACTTGTTTGGTTTTGGAGGTATTGAATATTACAAGCCAGTCCCTTTTTACACAAAAGTGAGAACTTTATTTCTGTAGGGAAAATACAGAATGTTTATTATAAGATAGTAGTTATGAAAGATGCCGTATATAAGGTAAACAGTCATTATAATTCAAGTTCGATATCAAACTTTAATTAATCATTAATAATGAATAAGATTTATTTTCTTAACATAGAGACATTCAACAGTGAAGCGAATAAAAATATATATATATATATATGTAACAACATCACAGGCACTGAAACCATTCAAGAAAAGAAATAACTTAGGTGGGCTGATCATGTTGTGAGAGTAGATGAGCATAGACTTCCAAAAGACAACTACTATACTCCAAGCGTTCAGTTGGACGTCCATACTTACGCTACAAAGACAAATTGAAATACAACTTGAAACCTCTCAACTTTGATCTGAAAACCTGGGAAGCCCAAGTATCAAACCGAAAGGAGTGGCGTAAGACATGTTTCATTAAGTTAAAGGGTTTTGGAAACAGTAGACTGAATCAGCTTCGTCAAGCTCTGAAGCAGAGATGACATCAAAATCCTACTTTAACTAATTTCATCCTGTCAGTGTGGCTTTGTCGCCCGTAGCAAGGCTGGACTAGTATGGCGCTTAAGAAAGTACAAATGAAATATGTCTTTCTCTTGCCTTATTTTCTCCACAATAGCCCCTGATAGCATGCATAAGTGTAAAACGAAAGTCACTATTTAATGCTGACCCTCATTTATCGTTCACGATAGGAGAGTCCATCATATATATATATATATATATATATATATATATATATATATATATATATATATATATATATATACCAGTTTACCCTGAATATCCGTTTAGGTGAAACCTAGGTAGGTTTGCCTGCCTCCTTAGGATTTATTCTAGCTTATCGCTAAACTTAGCGTATTGAGCACTCTACGTTTTAGTCTTTCTACTCGTTTGGTTTTTTTTTCTTTGGACTAAGGACTTAAATCACTTGGCGATTGGTTTCGTCTTGTTCTGATGTTTTTAGTTCTTTCTTTTTTATTTCCAATTTTTTCATCGGGTACCGATTTGTCCTGACATATCTGCAAGTTTAGCTATCCGATTTTCCAAACGAGTACTATATATATATATATATATATATATATATATATATATATATATATATATATATATATATATATATATATATATACAATAAACAAATGCATTGGTAAAACCAACACAATGCCTGCCAAGTGACCAAAGTAAAGAAAAAAAATAAATCAAAAGAAACAAGAAAAATTCAAGTAAACAATAATAATCTGTCTAAATAATCAAAACAGAACAAATACGCTATCCAGTGACACCACTCAAAAAGAGACAACATTCAGACCCCGCTACCCGAGCCGTTTTGGGTAACTAGCGATCGCGGTCTGAACTTTGTCTCTTTTCGAGTAGTTCACATTTGTATGGTAGAAATTCAGCCTATTGTATCCTGGAAGGATTTTCTCCATTATGAACATTGCGGAAATCCTATTTTCATTCCAGGTAAAATTCTTTTCTTTTCCCCGTTCTTCCATGTTCGCAGTTCGCTCTCCGACAGATGGCGTTTTGCTGAAGCGTGAAGATATAATATTTTAAGAAATATTTTCGTTAGTATTCACTTTATTTTCTTTTAGGTGCTGACACATTGCTCGAGAATGTTTATTCGAGGCAAATGAATTTTCATGTATGAAAAATCAGTGGAGAAGGAAATGTGCTTGCCTCTGGACTTAACAATAAACAGACATGTCTTCTTCCTCACTCTCAATTCCTACAGACTCACACAGACATAGGAAAACAATATAGACTCTCACACATCATTTGACCTACGTACTGTACACAATAATTACTTGTGTTTTCTTTTATGTGTCGTGACTCTTCAGGACGTGGGAGATCATTGCTCTTCACAACTTCCTTTATAACTCTGAGCAATGTTTGTCTTTTTACGTTCTCTCGCCTTCATTTTTTCTGTCGTCCATATACACAAGCTGTTTAGATGGTTATTCGCTGTTGACCTATGCCCCTCTTGCTTTCATTATAAGTCCAAGAAATTTCAATTGTTTCTTTCTGATTTATATAAATGTTGCCATTTCCTCAAAACACTTCCTTTTACTTGCTTCATCTATGGTATTCATAATATCCTGTAGAACAACATCCCTTGCCTGAAGTTTCCTTTTCATTTGTGAGAAAATTGCCAAGCATTCCCATGTAGGGAGATTGATATGACATAGCAGTTGAGCACTTTCTTCTTTATTTCTTACGAAAGTTTTCTATTTCTTAATACTTTGTTTAGTATCTTGATAGGCACCTTTCGCTATTCCAATGCGCTGTCGCATTTCCGTGTCATATATTCCGTCGCCTGCACTTCCCAGATGTTTAAATTTCTGTACTTGATTGATTTTGACATCTCCAGTTTGTAATTCGCATGTTAGTCTGTCCCTTTTGCTGACGACCATAGCATTCTGTCTTAGAATTAATGGTCTCAAAGAAATTAATGAAAGAAGTAATTTGTCTGTTTTTAATTCCAACTGCATTTGAAATTGCTTCGCATAAATAAGTATTTTCTTATCATTCTCACCGACTTTATTTCTCCTTCACTTTGGGCACTCGGTCTGTTATTCGAGAGAAAAAAACGAGAGAAAAAAATGTAAGCATTCTTGACAGAAAAAAGTCATATATATATATATATATATATATATATATATATATATATATATATATATATATATATGACTTTTTTCTGTCAAGAATGCTTAGATTTTTTTATTTGGGTTATGCATATATATATATATATATATATATATATATATATATATATATGCATAACCCAAATAAAAAAATCAGTTTATTTATCTACCATAAAAAAATTTAAGACAGCTAACAGTATCCTCAAAAGTAACAACATACCAGCAAGTCAAAATTACAAAAAAAACGAGTTCAAATGCCCCTTAAGGAACTGTATTCCTGATCAAACCGAATTCATAATTACATCGGTCATACAACTACATGCCTATCCAGACGCCTTATGTTGCATCTATCTGACCATAGCTCTATTAGAACCCATTTAAACACACACACAAACTTACCAGACCGCATTCGAAACATCCTAGTAGAAAACACAAATATAATAACATCATCCACCTGTAAATAGATTAAATATATGGAAGCCCTAATAATAAAAAAGAAAAAGCCAACACTTAACAATATTAACTACGAACAAGGCCACAATGTGCTAACCGTGTTCGAAAAATAAAACATCTCGATAACACTAAAAATATACACACAACTCACACACTCAATTAAACTGAATAAATAAAATCATCCTTGATAACGGCTAAAAGTATAGCCGAAAGCTCTCGGAATTATAGAACATTTAGACAATTTCTACTCACTCTATGTCCAAAGAACTAAACACTTCTCCGAACACAAGAAAATTAAATAAAAATCGTAGTACCTTGTCTGTCGTTTTTAATGAAACACGTACACACACGCACACACACACACACACACACACACACACACACACACACACACACACACACACATATATATATATATATATGTATGTATAATAATGGACTCTCCTGTCGGTTTCGACGTATGAGGATCTGACAACATAACCAATTGGTTCAGTTATGAATTTTGTGCGATAATCTTAAGTGGCACTTAATTTAGTGATAAATGAGGCTGCAATATGGAGCAAGAGTGAGGATTGTGGGATGAGATCACTATTAGATTGGCTGACCTTTTAGATCTTTCTCTCGTTTCTTGAAGACGATTCAGACTGGAAGATTGAAAACTGCCGAATCCACTAAAACACGTTGATCCCCATTCTACTCAAGGCTAAGCGCTCGAGGATGTTATGGGCTATATTGAAAACTGACAAGTTGCTCTTCAGCTTGTCTTTGTATCTTAGCCATGGGCGTCCTACATTTCTGTAGCCCTGATCTAACTGGCTGTACATTAGGATCTTGGGTATCAAGACATGAATAGTCCACCGTAACTGAGAATATATGAGGAAAGTCTCGATTCCTCCAATATTACACCTGTTAAACAGGCCTACGTTAGATGTTCTATCTTGAAGGTTAACTCCACAGATGGCACGTAGACAGCTTTTATGGAAAACATCCAGCTGGTATATATGGTACCTGTATGGAGTCCACGAATCTGAGCCATACAAAAGGATAGCAAGGACAGCAGCTCTGTACACCCGAATTTTCTTATCCAATCGAATACCCCGCTCTTTCCACAAGTGATGGCGTAGTTTCCCGAAAGCACTGGTAGCCTTAGCAATCGGATGCATGATTTCATCATCAAAAGTTCCACTGTAGTTGACTTTGCTACCAAGATAGGTGAAAGACTTTACATAGTTCAGGGCTTTGTCTTCTACTTTCAATGGCCTTTCTGGAAATTTGTAGACTGGTGGTTTTTGTTTCTCACCACAGAATTGCTTTGGAGTAGGACAAGGTTGGTGCACTACTTCAGTTTCCTTTATGCTAAGTGCAAGAACAAAGGATTTACATGCAGCAGAGAAACGATTTATTAGATGTTGGGCCTCTTCAAAGGATGTCGCAACAAGAGCCGCATCATCATCAAACAACAGGGTAAACCGTTCAGAAAACCCACACAAGTGATTTGATTAAAGTGGTGCGGGCTTGTGCAGAACCATCCACACTTTTCGGAACTATTGATACACTCAGACGGTGCAAATAAATGTCACAAACAAATCAGACAATATACCCCAGGCTTTTTGTGTAAGAGTTTTCCATCTCCTAGACCAGTCGTGTTCTATAACATTAAAGAGCCTGGTTAGCCATGGTAGGCACTATTTGCCTAGAGCTGAGACCCTAACAGGTGCTACCATCCTGGGTCAGGGCGGACCAGGGAAGAACAGCAATAAAAAGGTGGTTCCACGCTCCTCAAATCCTCCAATCTCCTGATGAGAAAACTTGCTGCCGGATGTAGTTTATCGTCATACCCAGGACATATATATATATATATATATATATATATATATATATATATATATATATATTTTAATTGGGGGTATTTATGCTTATTTGTGTTTGATTATTTGTGTGTGGTGGAGGCGGGTAATATGCGTTGAAGTATATATATATATACGTAATTGTCATTCTATTTCGGTGTCGAGACTGTATCGTTACATATGTAGCAATGTTCTCTTAACAAGCAACAGGTGGGGGTGATCTTGACGTTTTTCATATCGGCCGCCCGCGCCGTCAGATAAGCTCACATTTTATCACACATACACACACATATGTAGACGCGAACCTACACCCACTGGTCTGTGTCCGCTGAAACGTGGTGGTAGTTTATTAAAGAAAGATTCCCCCCCCCCCCGCAGGATTTGAACTTGTGTCCTTATTTATTAATCTGACAGATTTGTTTACTTAAAGAGAGAGCGCATATTTTTCAGGAATAAGATTTCTCGAATATTCCGACCAGGAGACGAAAATAAATAAATATACAGTTTAATAAATAAATGGATCGTCTAATCTGATATCTGTCGAATTAATAAATAAAAAAATCTACTTTTTTTAATAGTTTGATTTGTTTACGTTTGCATACGAAACTTGGTGGATATGTCTTTCAAAAGTTAGAGAGAAATTTGTGTTTAAAGGGACTATTTATCTTTGCCCAGCTGCCGATGCTCTCTGTAGACGAAAGGTCAACTCTGGTCAGATCTAATGACGGTTTGCCCTAGTGGCACGCAGGTTCGAATCCTGGTGGAGAACGCATTTTTTTCTCTAATAATATTTCTCAAATATTTTGTCCGAAAATAAATAAATCTACTGTTTAATAAATAAACCATTCATCTACTCAAATACGAGTATCTCCGATAATAACGTTTAACTAATATATACTTTCTTTTTTTTACAAGATGAAGAACACAGACGACATAAGATATTGTATGGCGTGTACTAGCTGTAAAATTCTGAACTGGTAGAAGTATAGAATGGGGCTCATTTCAGCATTTGTCATGGAAATAGTAACAGAGTAGCGATAGGCTTTCAACCTTGCGTGTAGGTGAAAAATAAATGACTTCACAGTGGAGAATAAATCTTCACCCGCAAGACCGCGTGAACGATTTTGAACTTTATCAAGACTGGAAAGTGAAGATTGAGTAGCTCCAGGCCAGTTAATACAGCAACACTTTATTTTGTGACTAATCTAACTCTTGTAAAGATAATGCATAGCAGAAGGTGTACTGTGTAAAGCGTTAGAATGAGATCCGACTATTTTCTAGCTTCTTTAGCAATGGATTGAATATAAGTTCCACTTCAGGTCTGGAGTGAACTTGAAATCTAAGGCTTGGAGACCCATTGCTGTAGATAAATTAAGCTTAGCTAAATCTCAAATTTCATAATTATTTTTAAAAATATGACTGATAACTCTACCCCTGCGCCTTTTCTATAGATGTGTACTGTTAAGAGGGCGCTGATAAAATGCAAAAGAAAGTTTTAAAAAATAAACTGGAAAACAAGAAAAGAAACGCGGTTTTTCGATAGACTGAAAGCATTCTTATTTTGATAACAAAACAAGAAAAATACTATTTTTTCCCCAATAGACTGAAAGTATACTGATAACAAAACAAGGAAAATGAAAGAAAAGCATATTTGTTTTTTTTTTCTCCCCACCACGGGGCTGGGATGCCGACGACGGTTAGCATAGATGGCTTCTATGCTAACCGTCAAATTAATATTAAGTGATAATATTTTCTTAAGTGCCCAATCAACACAGCGAAGAAGAATCGATTATATTTTAACGATCTCAAGTGCCGACGAAGGAACGTGATAAAGCATCAGTTGGGCCACTCGTTGAACGAAGTGGGTAATTAGAAAGCCACCCCGGAAGGCTAACAGCAAGTCTCTAGCCAAAATTCGGTCAGTTTATAAGACTTGGATTTTAAGACCGACATGTTTCCAAAGGAAAATAAGAATGGAATTTTAGTTATATTTCTTTTTCGCCTGCATAAGTCGCCATAAAATTTATTAAAACAAAAGAAATTGTATCATTTTGTCACTTGTTGATCAAAGAGCTGGCGAGGGGAAGTGACAGGTGACAAATCCCAGGTGCAACCGACCCCACAAGGACGCGAAAAGAATTCTCCGCTGATGGAAATTTTGGATGATAATTTAATTTAGCAATTTGGGCTCGACCACGATTAACCTCTGGGAACAGATTTGATCAGGAGACAAAGAGAGAGGTAAAAGACGAGGTAGAATTTCAAGGAAGGCGGAGGAAGTGCCTGCACCCTTCGGGCGGTGATGATGATAGGCACCCACGCGAGATGGAAGGAGTTGGGCGGATCGATATTCTGTCACCACCACTCTTCGGGGGAAGGGTCTCCCCAAATTTGGTCAGGCAGTCAATTTCCCAACCATGCGCCGCGCCGGGTTGCGCGAGGGTCCAGACGAGTGAGGCGAGATACGAGAAGAAGGAACCAGACAGCTAGAGGTGCTGTTTGCGAGAGAGACGCGTTGCCAGTTGGTTCAAGACAATCTTTGCCAAATCCCGTGCAGCTTCTGCAGAAACAACTTAGACTCCGGCCTTATTCCAGAGTGGAAGAAATCAGACTAGTTTACCAAGAGTGGCTAGACATAGTGTAACGGTGAATTAAGGGGGAAGGTGCTGAAATTCTGCATGTCGTTAATTTAGTGATTAGAATGTTCATTGTATGAAACTTTGAGATAAAGTTGTTGTGTTACACAGTTGTCTCTTACTTAGTTCCTTGTGATGTCGTCTCGCCAAGGCTTCTGGATGAGCGACGTTGAGTATACGAGTCGGCCTTCACCCGCTCTTTGACCTAAAACAAACACAACGTGGGCAAGGTGGGGTTGAGGATCGGGGCAGTCAACTCCAAGACTGGCCGTAAGGATCAACCACGGACTTGCTCGGCGACTGAGGGCGGGATTGAGACGTCATACAAATATTTTCATGGTAATTTTGTTCTGATGAACTTTCCTTTATGATACCTAAACTTTAGGAATTTAAGAGCAGTGCTAGATTGGCAGCTAGGTCTCTTCATTTTACAGTTGAAATAGCTAGATGTAACCGTAAGAGCTATGCTTCTCTCGCACTTTTCGTTTGTGGCACTCTCTTCTTTGCTTCTTGCTTTCCAGCCAACTTTGATCATCAAGAATTTAAATGAAATGTCAATCGTTATCTTTTGTCTAAATTCCTCTTCTTTTATTGTTCTCTCTCCTTAGCACTTTTTTTTCGCAATTTCTTTCTTATTGGCTTGCTTGGGGTAAAAACAAATAAAAATAAAAAAATAAATGCGCTTGAATGCATCAATCAGTTGTTTTAGATTGCACTTAAAATTCACGTGACATTTTTCCTATTCAGTTGTCGATAACTATAATTCTGTTTATACGGTTTTAAAAGAATCATTTAAAAACATCCCAACATTCAAATATCAAGATTAAGCGAACGGACAAGTTTATACACACACACACACACACACACACACACACACACACACACACACACACACACACACACACACACACACACACACACACACACATATATATATATATATATATATACGAAAATGTTCACTCATAGGCGCTTACAGAAACACTTGCATGCACTCATAAAGGACAAAATGTACACTTACACTAAACTTTAAATGCGCATACACACGCACTCTCATGCACAGTGCAAATAACACAAAGGGAAAATTTAGACTAGGAAAAAGGTTTCAACCTAAAAAAGAAAGCTTGGTTAGTTAAGGATATTGGCTAATATAATCAAGAAAAAAAATCCCGATTTTAAACGAAATAAGGACTCCTGAACTGTTATGTAATGTCAGTTTTCCGATATGGCAGCGAATGCTGGACAATCTCTTCGCAGATGACGAAGAGACTTGAAGGAACAGAAATGTGGTTCTACAGAAGGATAACTGAGAATAACATGGATTGAACATGTGAGTAACGAGGAAGTTTTAGAGAACATGGAAACAAATAGGATACTTGTACTTAGCATCTTCTAGGGAACATAATGAGGAAATAGGGATTGGAAAAATTGATACTCACAGGACAGATTGAGGGCAAGAGGAACAGAGGAAAACAACGGATAACCTGTCCGGCGTGTTTGTTTGGGAGAGATAAAACAACATTTATTAAGAGCTACAAAGGACAGGAAGTTTTGGAGAGCCATGATCAGCAACGTCCCGAAGTGACACAGCACATAGAAGTTGATCAAATGCTTCTAAAATCCATTATAATTTTTTGATAATGGAAACGCTTTTCCTTCAATGTGACCTACGCAGGAGATAAAAAAAACAAAAATAACAAAAAACAAAAATCAAATAATGAATGTGATTTGGATTAATTAGGAAAAAGACAAAAACAAAAAAAAAACAACAAAAAACGCAATAATAGGAAATTTAAAACGATGTGAGCAAGTGAAGAATGAAACTCGAAAAGCGACATTACAATACTTCCATAGTCAGTAGTTATTAAGTAATCGTTAATTTACTGTTTTTGTTTTTACTTTTTGCTGGATTTTGAATTTCAACACTTAGGTTAATTAAAAAAATTAACCTAAGTGTTGAAATTCAAAATCCAACTGCGATTTCTATTTTTTTTTTACTTTCCAGAAAAATCTAAGCAACAATTGGTAATTGGTAATTGAATGAATTATTTAATCACTAAATCGACTAGACATTTTTTAATTAAAAATCTTTTTAGTGTCTTAATTTTTTCAAGTTTTAATTTTTATTTTAATGTGAGTTTGTAATTATTCTACAATTGTATTTTATTAATTCGCAAATAATATATAAACTATCTTTTTTCTTTTGTCAATGATGTTAAATGTTCTAAACTCAATTGAAATGGAGAAAATGGTTGAAGTTTTCTTCATTAGGTGTTACTTCCTGAGAGTTTTGACGAACACTGTTTTTGGTTTAATTTTAAAAGTTTATATTTAACAAGGATTCTTCATTAACGTTTTAAATGATATTTTGCTGGTATTTTGTGTGCGTTGATCGAAAATCATAAAGACATTCGAGACGAAGGAAAAAAAACTGCTAAAAGATTAACTTTTTAACATATTTTATTTCATCAACTCTTTTATTTTTAAATCATTTTGGTTAGAATTTTTTTCCCCAGTTG
This sequence comes from Acanthosepion esculentum, assembly GCA_964036315.1. Lineage (NCBI taxonomy): Eukaryota > Metazoa > Mollusca > Cephalopoda > Sepiida > Sepiidae > Acanthosepion > Acanthosepion esculentum. Next base: position 44,616,776 of record OZ038478.1, read on the forward strand.
ATTGTTCTCTCTGAGTTTATATTTGTCTCAGTCTGTTCGTATCTCTCTCTGTCTCGGTCTGTTCGTGTCTCTGTCCGTGTATCGATCTGTTCGTGTCACTCTCTGTCTCGGTCTGTTCGTCTCTCGGCGTGTTCGTGTTTCTCTCTGTTCGTCTCTCTCTCTCGGTCTCTGTTTGTGCCTCGGCCTGTTCGTGTCTCTGTCCATGTATCGATCAGTTCGTATCACACTTTGTCTCGGTCTGTTCGTGTCTCGGTCTGTTCGTGTCTCGGTCTGTTCGTGTCTCTCTCTGTTTCGTTCTGTTCGTGTCTCTGTCCGTGTATCGATCTGTTCGTGTCACTCTCTATCTCGGTCTGTTTGTGCCTCTTTCTGTCTCTGTCTGTTCGTCTCTCGGTGTGTTCGTGTTTCTCTCTGTTAGTTTCTCGGTCTGTTCGTGTCACTCTTTGTCTCGGTCTGTTTGTACTTCTTTCTGTCTCTGTCTGTTTGTCTCTCGGTGTGTTCATGTTTCTCTCTGTTCGTCTCTCTCTCTCTCGGTCTCTGTTTGTGCCTCGGCCTGTTCGTGTCTCTGTCCATGTATCGATCAGTTCGTATCACACTTTGTCTCGGTCTGTTCGTGTCTCGGTCTGTTCGTGTCTAGGTCTGTTCATGTTTCAGTCTGTTCGTGTTTCTCTCTGTTTCGTTCTGTTCATGTCTCTGTCCGTGTATCGATCTGTTCGTGTCACTCTTTGTCTCGGTCTGTTTGTACCTCTTTCTGTCATATTGTGGTATCAACGAGTATTTGCAAGAATATAAAAAAAACATCAAGAAGAAACCTCTGTGGTAGAGTTCTTAGTAGAACGGTTAGCAATATCAATCCAAGGGTCGTCTCAAATAAAGTCACGAAATGAATCCCAATCAGTCCGCCGGTAAGAGAAAGACATTTTGTGAATAGGAGATTCCTTTCTAATAGACAACACAAAAGAAATATCAAGAGATAATATAGCGTGATCAGAATGGCAAGATGACAGAGTTGTGATGTTCTGCGAGAGCTAGGAGACGAGGTAAGGGGCACAAATCACGCCAAGAAGAATGTTGATCAGATTTATAAGAGAAATATATTTGAATGAGAGATTGAGCAACGGAAAAATTGAAATTCTGAATACCGGAACATTAGAATGCTTAAGCCCTTTGATGTGATACGCAAAATATTCGCAGTTGAATACTGGGAGAGTACTATTTCTGTATTATCAGAAATTTGGAATATATTTTAAATATATTACATCCTGTGAAGAAGGAGAGCGATAATGGAAAAAGAGATAGCTAACAGAGTGTAATAACGAAAGAATCATCAAGGAACTCAAGAGATAATTCCCTTGCAGTTGGGAGATTTTCCTGAATATAAACACCAAGACCATGAATATGCATGGTAGGATCTTTTTAGCAAAGAGGAAGATAGCTTGAAACAAAGGGTTCGTTGGTAGCAATAGAAGAATTTAAATTAGCCTCACAGAGTACGAATATATCTGGAGACCGTTTCAAGAGAAAAGATTCTGCCTTTCGTTCCAACTTCTATAGTGTAGAATCTATAGTGTAGAATCTATTCTATAGTGTAGAATCTATAGTGTAGAATCTATAGTGTAGAATCTATAGTGTAGAATCTATTCTATAGTGTAGAATCTATAGTGTAGAATCTATTCTATAGTGTAGAATCTATAGTGTAGAATCTATTCTATAGTGTAGAATCAATATTCGGCACGAATATTGAAGGAAGAAAGACTGAGGATGTAGTAGGTGATATTTTTGTTTGTATTTCTTTTCATTGTAGCTGTCAGAAGATTTTAAGAAGAAAATGGTCAAAATATTTTTCATTATCATCTATAGCAATACCAACTAGCCAGAAGGTGGCTAAGACTAAAGTATAATGTGGCCTTAGGTTTTCCTACCGGAAATACATGCAGACACACCTGTCCATGCATTACCAATACACCGATATTATTCGACTGTTTATTAGAGCAGCCTCTCGAAACGCTGCCAAACAGTCCGGGCTCCTTACTACCAGTCGGGAAGCAGCAACCAGAAAACTGCCAAACCGATAATGAAAAGTAGCATCCACTGATGAGTCAGATCACCAAAAGCGAGTTAAATCATTATGACAATGGAATAAAGAATAAACCTCTTTTCTTTTCAATAAACATGGAATGAGGACTGGCCGGGCGATAGGCGAAACTATATATATATATATATATATATATATATATATATATATATATATATATATATATATATATAAACATAAAACTTCTCTCTATTAATCACCTGAAAGCATGGCTGATGCTAACCTCCATGATAGTGACGCGTTGCGCCTTCTCGTGCTAACGTTCTCGGCTGACATGAAGTGGAAAAACTATATTGAATCCGTTGCTAGGTGAGATGCTACAAAAGTTGATTCAATGTGTTGTGCTAGACAATATTTCTCTTCAGAATTTATCTTACATATATATAGGTCTACCATTCGTCCATCTTTAGAATACTGTTGCCACATATGGTTTGGTTATATATTTAGAGATTTTTTGATGAAATCCAAAGGATCAGCAATATTATTCGTCCTGACCTGGTGTCTCACCTTCAGTCACTTTCCCACCGCTGTAATGTAGCTTCTCTGTGCCGTTTCTATAAATACTTTCATGGTAATTGTTCGCTATGGTACCTAAAATTTGAGAATTTAAGCGCGGTACAAGATTGGTAACAAGGTCTCATCAGGTTCTATGCGAACAGTTTCTTTTCTCGCACTTCTCGTTTGTGGAACTCTCTTCCGGCTTCATGCTTTCTGACTCATTTTGATCTTCAAAAATTTAAATGCAGTGTCAATCGCTATCTGCTGACTTCCTGATTACTCTTCTGTTGTTCTCGTTCCGTAGCAGTGTTTCTGTTTCCTAATTCGTTCACATCCAGTCATCCCTTATATCTTAGTTGCATTATTTCCTTGTTTGGGGTAAATACGATTAAAAAAGCTATTAATACCGTCATATCGATCACCCTGCCTTCATACGTAAGGTGTTCATCACACACGAAAAGTAAAATTAAAGCTTCACACACTTGAAAAAAATCAAAATGGTTAGAGTGATAAAACTCAACGCATTACGCCTGTTTATATTTTTTCTTCGTTTACATCTCTTTTTTTTAATTTCTGTTTATTTGCATTTTTTAAAACTGTTCTTCATTCCCTTGTCTCTTTCCTGCATTCGCCTCTATCCCTTTTATCATTTTTTTTTACACTAGCTTCCGTTGTTTGGAAATTAACAGATATGCACTTGAAGGCTATATTGTGTTTGTGTGTGTGTGTGTGTGTGTGTACACCACTTTTCTAAGAGCGTTCAGGACGGTGGCACTTTGATTCTAGGCATGGCACTCTGATTCTCGGCATTAGATTCGATCCATAACTAAATAATTCCTTCAATTTGGACTGGTCTGTCAGTGTCTCTACTATCCAAACGCATTGCTCTTCAGTTGCGTTCTCCGGGCCACTGATGTATTCCGCATAGAAAACGTTAAAATTTCCCTTCCTCTCTGCCGTGCGACGGTAGCCAATAGATGGGGGTAGAATCTCTGACTGATACCAAATCGGTCGGGTTTCGAACCCGGTTTGAAGCAATCAGATATCTCGCCACACTTAAGAGCTGTGATACAGCGAAATAGACTGTTTCTGAATGACCATATATATATATATATATATATATATATATATATATATATATATGTGTGTGTGTGTGTGTGTGTGTGTATGTGTCAACACTGAGGTCAACACCGAGTCTGTTTCATGCTTGAACACAATCCTCAGGCCATGTGTGTTCATTATGAGTATCCTAAGTTATTTGGTAGGCGCTAACGGTTATGTTTCAAATCATTCTAGAGTCTATTGAGTAGAAATAATTGTGGATCCGAATGCAATTATTTGTAGCTATTTTATGTTTTTTTTGTTAACATTTGACTTATTAGTTATTATTAATTACCTAATTATTTGTTTATTATTATTATTATTATTATTATTATTATTATTTGTGTATGTTATGTTTCCTACTTTGTATCCTTTAGAGCTGGGTCCAAAACTATGGTCCTTAGACCCCATTTATTGATAGCCCTTTTCTTAGTATATAGGGTGTTCCTAGTAGGACGATCTTCTGGGCAACTTGTATGTTGATGTTATCTGGGACACTGTTAGTAAAATTTTCCATTCCTTTTCTCACGAGACCCAGAGCTCCGATTACTATTGGTACAGTTTCTGTCTTCATCCTCCACATCCTGTTAATCTCAATCCTTGTATTTGGACAATTTCTCGATAATTCTCATGGATTTCCCTGTTAGTTTGAATTGGCATGTCCCATAGGATAATTACATCATTATGTTAGGTAACTGTGTCTGTTTGGTGCTCATACCATCTCTCAGTGGTTTCGATTTTGTTTTTCTTGTATACCTTCCAGTGCAAATATAGAGCGAGCTTGTTATGTTTGTGTGTATATTCATTTTTTGCTAGTTCCGGACATCCTGAGATAATATGGTCGACAGTTTCATGATATTTTCCGCAGATCCTGCATTTCGGGTTAGTTCCATCCTTGATTATGTGACAGTGATAAGATTTGGTTGTGAGGCCTTGCTGAGATGCTGTTATTATGTCTTCTGTCTCAGCTTTCACCCAGGTGTTCCTAATCCTCTGATGTGTTTTCTGTTGGTCCTTATCTTCTTTCGTTCTTTTTAGGTATTTGCCATGCAAAGCCTTGTCCTTCCAGGTTTTTCTTTTCATTTGATCAAGTTGTTTTGCTCTCTGTTTTATTCGTTTGGCATATATAGTATTCACTTCGTTTTCTGTTGGTAGGCTTTCAGCTATATTAAGCTGTTTCTTGAAAAGTGCAGCTTCTTTGCTGATGGAGCGGATTTGGCGTTTTACTATTTGTAGGAGAGGGTCATTGGTTTTTGTGAGGTATGCTTCTAATCCGATTGTTGTAGTTTTTAAAGTTCAAGTTGGATGAGACCTCAGCCTCCTATTTATATTATTATTATTATTATTATTATTATTATTATTACTACTTCCATTGATTTCTGGTGTGTACTCATTTCTTTTTTGGGTTCAACCAGAGACCTAAAGTCAGAAATGGCATCACGACATTATTCACTGAGCAATTTTGAAAACAATCACGCATATTTTACATAGATAAAGCCCTTTCTTAAGATGTGGGCTGTACTAAGTAAACAATTTTTTCTATTTCTTTAAGGCATGGGTTACCAGGAATCCCTTCAATGAGTCTATTTGAGGGCTCCAACTACAGCTGGAATTGTTGATGTTCTCATGTGCCACATTTTTGAGATTTCGATTTCAAGGTCCTTGTATTTTGATATTTTTTGAAGATCTTCAAAGATCCATTGCAGTCTGCAGGGACTGCTATATCAATGAGGAGGCACTTTTTGTCTTTGCGGTCTCTAATCGTGATGAATGAGCGATTAGCTTTATTTCTTCTGTCTGTGTGTATTGTGAACTCCCATAAAATTCTTACAGCTCCTTTCTCTATCAACGAGTCTGAGTGGTGTTCATACTAATTTCTTGCAGTTTCCTTTCCGTAAAAGTTGCAGATTTTCCAGTACAGATACTGGCCCACTCTGTCAAGCCGGGTTTTATATTCAGTTAGTGCCAATACCGCGCAACCTGATGATTTTTTAAAAATTCAACTCGGTATTCAGTATCAGACGCACACGCTTGTAGTACTCCTTTCTTACCTTTTCCTTCATTTGGGTATGCTCTATTGCATTTTGGTTAATTCCTAGGTACATACAGGCTTCCTCTTGTTCCAGTTCCCTAATCTTTGTGACAAAATCTAAATCTATTGAGTATGTTTCTGTAATTTTCCGTTTCTTGAATGTTACTTTTGCACATTTATCTAATCCGAAATCCATATCTATGTCATTGCTGAAACATTATACAGTATTGAGGAGACCTTTCAATTCGTTTTCGTCTTTTGCAAAGAGTTTGAGATCATCCATGTAGAGTTGGTGATTGAGTACTTTCTTGTTTAGTTTTTAACTATAGCTATTATTGTTTAGTTCATGTGTAAGGGGGATTAAGGACAGACAAAACGAAGGAGGTGAAAGGAAGTCCCCTTGAAAGTTTCCTCCTCGGATATTTAGGAGGTTGGAGATGGCACTGCTTCTGGTGTGATTTAGGTATAATATGGTTTTTCACATTCCCATGCTGTGTTTAAGAAAATTTACTATCACGTGGGAGACTTTGTACATTTCCAGTCTTAAGTATTCAAGAGTGTGACACACTGTCAAAGGCTTTACGGCAATCTATCCATGCTGCGCTAAGATTTCTACATTGTCTCCTACAATTTTTCAAGATCATTTTGCTGGAAGAATGTTGTTTGCTTCGAGTATTATTATTATTATTATTATTATTATTATTATTATTATTATTATTTCCTTTGATATCTGGCGTTTACACATTTCTTTCCGGGTCCCGCCCAGAGACCTAAGGTTAGAAATGGCATCATGACACTTTCCACTGCAAAAAAAAAAAAAATAAAATAAAAAATAATTACATAGATAAAGCCCTTCGTAAAGTGTGGGCTGTACTTGTCAGAACAATTTTTTGTATCTCTCTGAGGCATGGACTTCCAGGGATCCCTTCAATCAGCCTACTGGAATCTTTTCCAACCAGTCCAAGGGCTCCAACTACAACAGGAATTGTTGATGTTCCCATGTGCCACATTTTTGAGATTTCTATTTCAAGGTCCTTATTATTATTATTATTATTATTATTATTATTATTATTATTATTTATTTGTTTATATGTGCTTTTGTACTTTGTTAATTTTCTCATTTACTTTGAAATTTTATTTATTTTCTTTTTTCTGAGATTGGTTATCTTATTTTCTTTAAGTAAATTAATTTGGCTTTGCCTAAAGTATGCTACCTTATTTGCATTCTTAATGATGGTATTTTACAAGGTATGAGTTTTTAGTAAAATAGTAAAATTTGTATTTGTGCTTGCATTTTGAGGTAAGTTCTGATTGTTATTCAGTAATTCGTGTTGGTATGGGAAGGTGTTCATAGCTATTTTCTCCTCTAGGCATAGTTTACAGTTTGTGGTTTTATTGTTGTAGGCTGATGCTGTTTTTTTTATTTTCCATGATATCTTTGATGTAATTTGGCATATGCTTTTAATTTCCCATATATTTTAGAAAGCACTGTGCTGTTTGCTTATTTACTATTTGTAAATAATGTTTTTTGAGCGTAGTTTCTGTTTCCAGGGTCCCTCAGTTATGCCTATGTATATTTTTTCTTCGATATATGCTGATTTGACAGTGGCTTGGTATATTATATTGTTTTGTAAAGAAATGCCATTTAAAGGACACATTCTTTGCTCTGCAGCTTTTGGTGGGTTTGATTTGTATGGGCGTTTTTTTGGTTATTTTTTCTGCTTTTTATTATTTGTGCCGTGAATTTTACTGTTTCTGTTGAATATTTTGTGGCGAGTGCTTGATGGTGAGTGTTTGTGTATCAGTTTAATGAATATTTTTCCTAGGTTCGCCTTTGTTGTATGGTTGGTTCCTTATACTTTGCAGTGGGTTATATGAGTGTTGCCGAAAATCCACTATATTTTAAGGCTCTTTTATAATCTTTTTTTGTCATCGTTGAAGATAGTTTCACTAGAAGAATTGTCAGATAACCTGCGGTTAATTGATTGTGAGATCTGCTTGATTATCGTTGGCTGGTGGTTGGAAGATGTATGCATGTAAAGTGCTTTATCCTTGGGTTTTCTATGTAATTGATATTTACCTTTTCTTAGGTTGAGTGTGACATCTAGGAAGTATATTTCTTTATGGTTTGTTTTTATGTCTATGTCGAATCTCATATTTTAGAAAAAACTCATGATTATTTTTCTGGTTATGTCCGTTTTTTGTTTGTTACAGTTTCTTAGGCTTATGAAACTGTCGTCGCTGCTGTAGCCTATGTCATGTCATTAAAAACATTATGTAAAAATTCATGGTTGCTCACATTCTGATGAGCACGGCACACATAAACACGCACACACAGAAACTGTAAGTACATATTCCAAAGATTGAAAAATACTATCGATTTGAAGAGAAACTTTCCCTATTATTTTATAACTTAGTCATTTCTCTTTCTGTTAGGGGTGACAACTCTCCTAACGAATCATTGACTCTTCACGAAAAAAAAAGGGCAGTGGGAGACAAAAACATGGCTGCTGGAAAATACACCACTTGTAGATACTGAATTGCTTATCCAAACCAATCCTGCTGTATCCTGGTCAGTGAGAATAAAAACAAATATTATTATGTTTTAAAATATATTTAACCGTGTTTTCATATATTTCGTTGTTCCAAATATTTTGGGTTACAACAAATTTTTGGCGACGAGGATAAGATACAAAAGCTCACAAAAATGACGATATCACCAGACATATTGAATCAACAAGACCAGTTCCAAATATCACATCAGTTGTTGACTATGATAACTCAACAGTTCAATCAACAATTCAATCAATAACTGTAAATTTTAAAAGAAGGAAGGAATTTGAACACAAATACTGTGGATAACATCGCTAACAAGTCATACGAACAAAAGGCTAAAAAGGGGGAGGTGTTAGGGAAGGAAACTCTCCTTTAACGAATCATTGACTCTTCACGAAAAAAAAAGTAGTGGGAGACAACAACATGGCTGCTAACAATACACCACTTGCAGACAGTGAATTGCTTATCAACCCAATACTGCTGTATTCCTGGTCGGTGAGAATAAAAACAAATATTGTTGTGTTTTAAAATATATTTAACCCTGTTTTGTTATATTTTGTTGTTCCAAATATTTTGGGTTAAACACTTTCTATTTTATAAGATTTTAGAAAATAAAATACAAATAAAATGAGAGGATAATATAAAAATAATGTTGCACGGATTCATGACTGTGAACTGATTATTTATAAATCGCATTTTTCTTTGTTAAATATTTTGTCACCATTAATTGTTTGTATAAGAATTTCGAATATGTCTACAGGAGAAAATGCAGATAATTAAACTTCAGAATAGCGATCATTTGTTTAATTAAAGATGTGAAATTACCGTTAATTGTAGGTACATTACACATTTAACTTTACAATCTTGCTAAACTTTAAAACTTTTAAACTTATTAATCACTTCTCTTATTGTTATATTACCTTTGTATAAACATTTTAATGTTATCCTTAATAGTTTATTTCCATTTATAGTGATTGATAAGCTTATACTCATAAATTACTGGTAATAATGTTTGCCGAATATAGGTTTATATTCATATATTATTGGCAATAAGGTTTGGCAATAGCCTTTAATTTTTTTCATTCATTGAAATATTAAAAAAATTATATCTATTATTCATTTATTTATAATGTAATGGTTTGTAAGGTGAATTAGTTATTTTGTATGTCTAATGATTTTACTTAAAGAGTCTTTTATTTACATACTATATTTAATTTTGTTTAAAATATGTGATTTCTTACAAAACGCCATATGGCACACGAATTGCTACATTGTATCTTTAAAATTTTCTGTCTAGTTGCCATAACGTCCGGTAAAACTTTGAATTCTTTCTCTATTACATCCCTCTCAAAGTTAACGTCTTTTTTTGTTGGCTAAATTATCAACAACAAATTCTTCTGTTTTCCCTTCTTCTTTCTTTTTCTTTGCAATTGTAATTTTTGATATATTACTTTTCTTCTTTTCTTTTCCTTGACTTTGGAGAAAGGAATTTCTTATGTCGTTCTTTTCTTACCTCTTTCTATTTCTTTTTCCTTTTATTGATTTCTTGTCTTCTACTTTTTTCTGCTTTAACGTGTGTATTTCTTTTCCATTTATGGTAATATTATATATTTCTTTCTTTTCATTTTATGGAAATTTTTCTGATGTCTTTCTATATTTTAAAAAGTATAAAAAGGAGTGAGTTTCCTAACTAGCATTTTTCAAATAAAATCCTTTGTAACTATCTTTGATCACCATCTGATGAGATGTCTGAATTGGGCATCGAAACAAATATCCATTTTTGTAGTGGTAACTTAAATGTTCGAATGTAATAACATATATATATATATATATATATATATATATATATATATATATATATATATATATATTACAAGAGACGGACCAGGCCCAAAATGGAATATGGCTGTAATATTTGAAAAGTCTTTTCGCTCTAGGCATAACATAGTTTGAAATGCGTTTACGCGGCCTTGTGAGCGATGAAATATTTTACACCCTACAGTCCCTTTTTTACAGACGCATCGTCACAAACCTGTCGCTATTCTCTCGTTATTTCCATTGACACGATACATTTTATAGTTCCACTTGTCCACATGTTTGCAGCTAAGACATCCCCCTCCATGCCATGTACACACGAGCGGACCATCCTCATTCCATTTGTATTCCATTTGTAAGAATTATGTTCCATTCATACTTCTTAACAAGAGCCGCTGCTATGAGGAATAGGCTCCTGTGAGGATGCTTCCCGACCACTATAGCCTAAGGTCAACCGTTATCTATCCTACATATCCTCATAATCTACAATTCGTACGGCCATAAAACAACTCCATTCAGTGACCCTCGACCATGAGTAGTTCTTTGCACTTTGGCGAACAATATATATAGAAAAGATATATATATATATATATATATATATATATATATATATATATATATATATATATATATATATATATATATATATATAGAGAGAGAGAGAGAGAGAGAGAGAGAGAGAAGCGATGGTATACTGAACAGTTCTCGATTTGACCAAAAAAATTCCCTCGAATTACAGATGTTTGGTCATTTAGGCAGATTTTGAAAAGCACATCCTCTTTACACACACACACACACAGACATACACACACTGCCACACACACACTGCCACACACACACACACACACACACAGACAGACAGACAGACAGACAGACAGACAGACACACACACACACACACACACACACACACACACACACACACACACATATATATATATATATATATATATATATATATATATATATATATATATATATATATATAAAGGGTGTTCCAATTATTCGGACCGATTTTAAATCTGAATTAGGTTTAAGCGTCTAATGATGTTTTTCTTTTTCTTTCAGATTTAACAAATTAAGTCTTTGGCAATTTCAACCGTGGAAAGATTAACAATCAAACAACGTGTTAAAGTTATCAAAGCATATTACGAAAATGGACGTTCAAACCGAACGAAACAGCGAAGTCAGTTGGCCACCACGATCGTGCGACTTGACGACTTTAGATTTTTTCCTTGGGGTCATCTCAAAAGTAAGGTCTATGTTAACAAGCCAACAACAATTCAACACATGTACGATGAGATAATAAGGCATATTGTTGCGCTCAAGGAGCAACTATGCAGACACATCAAAAGTTTTAACCATCGGTTGGAGGTGTGCCGTCGAAGCCTTGGCGGACATTTGGGTGATATTATTTTCACACATAATTGCCATGACTTAAATAACATGACCAAGTAGAGAAATAAATTTATTTTCATCAATAACACTGATTTATTTACTGCTGACTTATTTACACATTTATGACTGGCAGTAATAAGTAAACTAAAGAAGTGAGGGAGTTAGGAGGGTGAAGGGGGTCGTCATTCAGTGTTGATATTAGTGTCCATTTTATAAGAGGAATAAAGGCTACTCTGTCTCCTGATTGATTTAAGTTTTACCTTAAACCAAGAAGCACAATAATAATTTTCTCGGGAATGAGATATTTCACATCTTAAACATTGGTACTACACAATCTTCTCTCTATATTTCATTTTTATATCGGATTAAATTAAGTTTGATCAATGCCTGTCAATTTTGGTTCTATCCCACAGTTTATTTTCAGATTTTCTATTTTCTTTATTTTCTATTTCTCTACTTTCTCTTTCTTTTTCTCATTCTTTTTCTCTGTGTATTTTTTTCTCTTTCTTTCTCTCTCTCTTTCTTTTTCTCATTCTTTTTCTCTCGCTTTCTCTGTTTCTTTTTCTCTTTCTCTATTTCTCTCTCTCTCTTTCTTTTTCTCGTTCTTTTTCTTTCTTTTTCTCTTTCTCTGTTTCTTTTTCTTTCTTCCTTTCTCTCTGTTTCGTTTTTTCTCTCTCACTCTTCCTTTTTCTCATTCATTTTCTCTCTTTTTCTGTTTCTTTTTCTCTTTCTCTGTTTCTTTTTCTCTTTCTGTCTCTCTCTCTCTTCCTTTTTCTCTCTTTCTTTTTCTTATTCTTTTTCTCTGTTTCTTTTACTCTTTCACTATTTCCGTCTCTCTCTTTCTTTTTCTTACTTTCTTTTTTCTCTTTCTTTCTTTTAATTTTTTAAATAGCAATCAAGAAAGATTCAGTCTAGTGCTCACTCATCTCTTAACAACTAAGACCCACTTCTATCTTTTGGTATAATCAAAGAAGTGCTGCAGCGAAAGATCAGATGGAATCTCCTTCGTACTTCTACACTGCATAAGTTGCAACGGAAACCACGAATACTGGAGAAAGAAAGCTTGAGAGGGTATGTGATTTTTGTTTACTGGTTTTCTCTTATTTATTTTCAATGTTTTTTTTTGCCACAAGGAGTTTTGTTTTGAGGAGAAAAATAAAAAGGCCAACGCAGTTATCACTATCTGTCGTCAATGGCAATGCAAACTAGCTAGAACGTGGCTGATAACAGGGCATAATGTGGCCTCAGGGTTGTCCACCGGAAATACATGCAGGAACACCAACCCATGCATAAAATGGCACTAAAAAAATACCCAGATATTATGCGACAGTTGATCAGAGCAGCCTCTCTAAGCGTTACCAAAGAATCCAGGTTCCTTCTTGTTAGTAGGATGCAGCAGGCAGCGAATTGGCAACCGGGTACCCAGATAATGGAAAGTCGCAGCTACTGATTAGTCAGGTCACTAAAATGTTAAGACAGATCATTGTGGCATTGGCGGAAAGGAAGAAAGAAAAATGTAAAATTAAAATTTGTATTGGTATGTAGGATATTGTAATAATGAAATATACAGAGTCGGTTGAAAAAGACTCCCTATTTAAAATTGTTAATATTAGGTTGGTGCAAAAATAATGTCGTTTTTTGACGTTCAACTCCAGTCAAAAAACGACATTATTTTTGCACCAACCTAATAACTTTATTAATTACTGATCGATTTTTATAAAACACGATTTATTTTAAACAGTAGTATGGTAGAAGTACAGCAGGGTGTTAAAATTCTACCGTTTGAACATATTCTTCCAATGTGGATTTCGAAGGACAACCGTTTTTGTGAATATATTACCACAGTTCCGGTACTCATAAGCTTCGAATGACATCTTCTCATGGTTTTTGGCATTTACCAAAGTACGAGGTCCATCCTCTGCACTTGTACAAGGAACTGCCACGCGAGATGATAGCAGATCACGCTCATGCAGCGTTAGGTGTTGTGACGTTCTGGGTTACACTTGTCACTCTGAAACAAAAACAAAAATTAGCAATGAAATTCTACCACTTTAGGTATCACATCATATTTTGTTTTATGCAAATGTTGGGATATTAACAAAAGTAATATTCAATAGGGAGTTTCTTTCCGCCCACCCTATATATTTCCGTGGATTAAATCTATTAGATTTAAAAGTTTTGTTTGCATAATGAATTCTGATATCCCCAATGCAAGGTGTTATCAATTATTTTAATTAGGATATATATATATATGACAATATATAGGCTCCTGAAAAACTTTTTTCGGGTGATCTCTCTGGGGAGGAAGTGTGGGTTTGTAAACAGTGACTATTACGGCTCATAATGCAAGACGCTTCGGTAAATCGAATCGAGTTCTCTCTGTCACTGTGTGTTTATCTAAAAATAACTACGCTTAAATTCTCCTTCATCCCTGCCGTGCGTCAATGGCACTAATTCAGTTGGGTTTCGATCCTAGCTGGAGGCAACCGGACGTATAGCCACACTGATGAGCTGTGATACAGCGAAACAGTTAATGTGGATGACTATATATATATATATATATATATATATAAAGAAATATAGTCTTAAATTGTGCTATATTTATGGGATAAAGTGCTCAATATCAGAGATAGAGCGTGTGTAAATATAAAAGTGAACATAGAGACGACAGTCTGTTTCATGCTAGATGCAATCGTGGCCTGACGATTGCATCTAGCATGAAACAGACTGTCGCCTCTAAGTGTTGACTTCTATGTTCACTTATCACTTATATATATATATATATTTCCTGGTTCATCAGATCACATTTCCAAGCACAATATATATATATATATATATATATATATATATATATATATATATATATGTATTATGCTTGGAAATGTCATCTGACGAACCAGGAAAAATCATTTTTCTGAGGAAATAAAATAAAAGGTTGTCTGATTTTTAATTTAAATTAAATATATATATATATATTTATATAAAAGTGAAATTCACTGGCTATATAACTAATATAGATATAAATACATCGTAAAATGTATCAAAAATCAGTTTTATTATGAAAAGTTTGACGTGGATAATAACAATGAAAGAGAGAAACTAAAATTCGGTAATTGCTTTCTCTGACGAGCCTTCACGAATTAAACAAGATAATTGGCGTCTTTCGCAGGTTGCACTCGAATTCTAGAAATTATCTTCACAGGTGAAACCGTTTTTCGGACGTCAAACAGAATGACAACAGAAATATATAAATGTGATGAAATTGGTAATTCCTGGTCTCGGTGCATGGAAGTTTGAATCGAATATAATTTCTCGTTGAATCTCGCGTTCATCCGTCAAATTAAACTAGAGTTCTGTAATAGAAGTTGACAAAGAAGAGAATATGACCGAAAGCCAACTAGTATAGAAAAAGTACATCTGTTTTTCGTATGCATTAGTGTTTAGTTGTATGTGTACCCGTGACCGTGTGCATTGGGGCAGTGTACATGCGTGCGTGTTTGTATATATTAAAAACGCATGCTTATGATTATTTCATCGTGCGCTCAATGTGTATGGAAACTATTCTATCTCTGTAAAGTCGCATTTAAGAGCGCGTAGCTTTATCGACATTGCAATGCTGAGCTGGCCTACAAGGTAGAACACAGATTAGCATAACGCACAAAGCATTATCGGGACTGCTATTTATTTTCATGTGACTTAAGAATTTTAGTCAGTGGATGCTTTTTCGGGACGATATTTTCATATGAGTAGCCTAAGTCGATGGAGGGTTACTTTTTTCTCCGCCAACCCTTGAGACAACTTTTAAAATAAAAAAATAAAAAATCAGCAGGAGAGTGCACCTGCACAGGAATCTTGTTTGGTTTGTATATAAAAACTTGACAGATCGTTTTCTTATGAAAGAAGAATACTAATATGGGTAGCAAGGACTCCTCTTATCATACATCTAGATTTTTTGTTTGGGGCTACGTAATGAATGTAGTTTACAGCAGAAAATTGGAAAAAATTCAGCATTTAAAGAAATTAATTGAAGTAAAGAAATTAATTGAAGTAAAGAAATTAATTGAAGAAGAGGCAGATTCGATAACGCCCGAAAGTTGCCAAAATGTTTTTCACAGTTTTCATGAAAGAAAATTGACAATGTCAACTCATTTGTTGAGAAATATAATTTATTAATAAGAAATCTTCATTTATATATCATTTTACTTTTATTTTGAGTTTTAAATGTGGGAAGCAGGTACCTTCGTGTTAATATTTTAAATAGTTCTGCGTGTTTGGGTGCATTTTCTTATCTAAAAACATATTTGCCTGCATACAGATGCAGTTTTAAGTTTTAAGAACCTATGTTATACATATTTGAGTTTAACGTTCTCATACCTTTAATGTTTCATTTACTTTGTGGTTGACAAGTGTGACTTACATACATACAAAAGCGCTCAAATTCGTTATATTCAATTACGCTCAAATAGTCTTGGAAAGGTATAAACCCACCTCTTCTCCTCCTTTAAGTATTGATTAATTAGTAAGACTTGTATCATGATTATCTCACTACAAAATTCTTATAGTCTAAAAATATTTTCTGGCTTTAAATAACTCGTGAAAATTTGATAATCTGTAAAAAAATCAGTCAATCATTCAATTATATATATATATATATATATATATATATAAATATATATATATATATATATATATGCTCTCGAAATAATTCGATTGAGCACTCGGAGAGGAAGGGGGAGATTTTATAAATAGTGGCTGCTGCTGCTAATGCAATGCTCTTCAACGAGAATCGCTCTCCTAGCCACTGACGTCTTTCGTATAGTAAAGACCTTAAAATTTCCCTTACTCTCTGCCGTACGACGATAGCGTTTGGATAGAATAGCTGATTGACGCCAAATCGGTCGGGTTTCGATCCCGGCTTGAAGTAGTCTGATGTCTAGGCACACTGATGAGCTGTGATTCAGCGAAACTGTCTGTCTGTGGATGACTATATATATATTCGTATATGACTAGTCTGAAGATCGCATGAAACTGGCAGTCTTCATGCAGTGTTTATCCTTATGCCCACAATTTATCTATCTATCTATCTATAACATTCACTTCATATTTATCTATCAGTGTTTTTTTCCCCAGAGAAACCCTTGCATTGGTCTCCACTATCTTGTGACTTAACTAAATCTCAAATAAATATTTTTTTCATCTTCTTTATCAGATATATATAATAAACTATTTTCAACCCAATACAAGGCCTAAGTGCCACTCGAGGTAAAGAGTTACTAAATGGGGGTGCTTTAAGAGGGTATAGGGAGGTAACAATGGTTTCTTTCTCTCACTCTATATCTCTCTCACACGTGTTAGTAGGTAT
Source organism: Acanthosepion esculentum (assembly GCA_964036315.1). Classification (NCBI taxonomy): domain Eukaryota; kingdom Metazoa; phylum Mollusca; class Cephalopoda; order Sepiida; family Sepiidae; genus Acanthosepion; species Acanthosepion esculentum. Next base: position 44,633,629 of record OZ038478.1, read on the forward strand.
CTATTGCTGACGCCTACCTAACACACGAAGGCGAAACGCGTTGTCATTAAAATGCTTTACTACTTTGTTTCTCTCTCTCTATCTCTCTCTCTCTCTATATATATATATATATACATATATATATATATATATATATATATATATATATATATATATATATATATATATGTGTGTGTGTATGTGTGTGAGTGTACATGCTTTTCGAGGTGTTTGCAATACTTAAATAATTTTACTATAATACATAAAGTGCATAAATAGTCCAATAGACATAAATTATTATTGCATATAAATTATATTCTTTACGTTGTTTGTAGTTATTCACTGTGTTACCTTTAGAAGAGTATCCTCATCTCTTTTGTTGTCGGTGTGCTCTCCGAATTTTCTCAATGGTAAGTAGTACCCAGTAATATTGAATCTTTTTAGGTGTGGAAAACTAAATATTTAAATTCTCTCACACGAAGGTAAAATGCAACATGACCCCCTTTTCAGTATGGGACATTTCGACATACAATCACCCATATAAATGTGTATTTAACCAACAGTTCATTGAAAATGTACAGAAATACAAATGAAATCGCGCTCGATGATAACAATTCGCTCAATACTCGTTGGACATAAGCATGCGCTTTCTTGTATATGAAAAAGAGACACATATCGTCTCTATAATCGGTTGCTAGGTCTGCTGCTAAGAAAGTTGGCTCCCTGTGTCGTGCTAAACAATCTTTATCTCCAGAACCTCTCTTACATGTTTATAAGTTACCACTCGTCCATGCTTAATATATTGCTGCCACACAGGGTCTGGTGATCCTGCTATATATTTAAAGATTCTTGATAAAATCCAAAGAAGAATCTGCAATGCTATTGGTCCTGACCTGGCATCTCGGTTTCAGTGACTTTCCCGCCGTCGTAATGTAGCTTCTCTGCGCCTTTCCTATAATTATTTTAATAGTAATGGCTAGAATGAGCTTTCCTCTATAGTACTTAGTATGAATTTAACTGGAAGATCAAATACATGTCCATTGCTCTATAGAAAGCGGTAGGTGCTGCTTCAGAAATAGTGAAAAACAAGTTTTAAATTAGAAAAGAAAGAAAAAATCGGAAACTTCACCACCATACAGATTGCACACTCACCTGTTTGTTCATTGATACAAACATACACCTGCAATATATATATATATATATATATATGTATGTGTGTGTGTGTGTGTGTGTGTGTGTGTGTGTGTGTGTGTATACCGGGTGTAACAGCATAATTGTCCATCCCACAAAATATTTAATATCTAAAAATCACTAAATTAATTGAGTTTCTTTTTTCCCGGTTTTCAGATAAGACGTTTAGCCATCTTGACACCATTTATCATAATAATCGCTGAAAATAAAACCTGTGAGTTATTCAGCTAGGAATAGATCAGGTTAAACTCGTTTTGTCTCAGTTTCATTGTCTTCTGAAATGAGTGATGGTGAGAGGAAAAATATCATTCAGGCCTTCAGTAATGGTGCCAACATTCATACATCAAGAACCATCAAGAGTTTCAAAAATAGGGAAAAGTAGAGAGGAAATCTGGACCAGGAAGTTTCAGCAGCAAGGGGGCGTCATCATTTAAATTTAGAGCGAAAGAGTTCAATTAGAAAAGATCCACTTCAATCAATAAGACGTTTGGCACGTGAGAGATGAATTTCTGGTATGAAAGTCCAAAGAGCAGTGAAAAAGGACTTGAAAATGAAATCGTACGTGAAAACTGTGAGACACCTAGTTACTCCAGAACAGAAAGTTAGGAGGTTAGAGAGGGCGAAATAAGTTGGAAAATGATCCCGGAATAATAGATATATATTTGAACTTTATTTCAATCATTCACGACCTTCCGATCCTTAGCTATGATTAATTAATGACGAACTTGTCATTTTCGTATATGATCGATTTCATCACCATTCTTCTGTTAAGCTTAGAGAGTAATTATACATTCTTATTGCTCAAAGTAGAGTCCATTAGTGTTATAAACACCTCGGAGAATTCCAGTAAGATATATTTAATCGTTTCTAAGTTACAACGTTTCAAAGCTTAATCTAACAATTGGATAGTTTTGCTTTTACATGATTTGAACAATTTTGCTGTTACACCCGGTGCGCGCGCGTGCACACACACACACACACACACACACACACACACACACACACACACACACACACACACACACACACACACATACACACACACACACATATATATATATATATATATATATATATATCGGAAATCAGAATATCGGTAAAGCTTACAAATGTAGCTTCACTAGCACAAGCCCTGCCAAATGAAATAAAAAAAGCACTTGAAGCGGCAAAAGAAAATAGAGGAACCAATATACAAAAAAAAAAAAAACAACAAAAATACTTGTATTACGATCACATTGCGAGAAAGTCAGAGTAGCATTTTGGACCTACTCTTTTCGTGTTGTACTGCTGGTTTACGTATATATATATATATATATATATATATATATATATATATATATATATATATATATATATATATATATATATATATATATATACACTGTAGCTATACTTTTAAATATACATGAATATATGTTATCTTTAAATCACACCAAATCTCGGAGATGACTGGCAATAGGTGCCATTCGAAGTCTTATGTACGTTTTGTATCAACAGACTTCAGGAATGTGTTACAGCAGACGGACAGTGTGGTGAAGCGTTCAACCATCCAAGCTGGAATTTTTGGTGTAGAAATAGTTTGCTTTTTACCATTTAAAAAAGAAAAAGATTCTTAAAACCAAAACTGAGTTAAGACGACAGGGAAGATTAATCAGTTTGTTTTGGAGGGTAAGAAAGACGATGATCGATTGATCGCTTGTCAACTTGTTTTTCCTTTTCTTAATTTTTGGCTTGTTTGTTTACAAAAAGGAACTGTTGTCAATGGCAAAAAAAATATTTGAACCGCAAAGTACCAGGTAAGGTAGGAAAGTAGGTATAGATAGAATAGAAAAGAAAGATAGTGTCAAAAATGGAGATCTTGTGTTGTGAAAGTATTATCTTTTTTTTTTCTTTTCCCTTTCTCATTCTATTTATGTGATATTGTTTTATTTTTAATATTCAGTTTTGTTTTATTTCGGGAAATTTCTTCCAGTTTTTTTCATGTTAATTTTGCTTTTCTTCAGAGGTCACCAAATGTAATCCAGTTAAGATAAGAATTTCTGATTTTGATTTTATTTTCCCTGGGAGACACTTGTAAATTAGATTATGTTGTCAGTAGTGTTTCCGATGTTTGAGCAGTGGTCTCGGTGCCTATCTCTGCGCATGCGTTGATGAGTTGATGAATACAGCATACATCTTAGTACGCTAGGGGATAATGTTCCTCAGTTCCGGGGACTATATATACAACCGTGAAGTTATTTCAATATATATATATATATATATATATATATATATATATATATATATATATATATATATATATATATATATATATATATATATATATATATATATATATAATATCAGTATATAATATTATTTTTATATATCAAAAACAATTATAGGGGAAAGAAATATGACAAAATGAAAAAAGTTTTCGCGTGACGCGTTTCGTCCTTTCTGACTTCATTGTACTAAGTCCGCACTAACGAGAGACGCTGGCGATTTTAAATTTAAAGACGATTTTCAAACAATGTATTTTTGGGTACATAATCTAGCCGATTTCATTTGGAATCTTTTTTGTTTGCTTTTCCAACAATTTTGAAATCTCACATTGGTAACAATAGAAGAACTGCCAAGAATGGTGAAACGTTGTAAGAACCTGGACGGAAATTATCTAACGATTAAAGCACTTTGCAAACATTTTTATCTTAGTGAATTGTTTTCTATTTTAACCATTTGATCCCTGACCACCGATTTACCGATGGTAGAGAAAAATGGCCTAATGCCCAACTACCGGTTGAACGGTGACTAATCACTTGTAACTATTTTTATATCTACCGTGCAACATTACATACCAATTATTTGCGAATTTTGACTCAGGAGCTCAGACATGAGGGTTAAAATTGTTCAGGGCTCAAGGGTTAATTTGAGAAGCATTTTTTAAATCGAAATTGTGGTCAGTTTCATTACAGGAATTTAATGTGTTGTTTTTTAATAGATCCCTTTTGTGTTCATATAATCTTTTATTTAAATTCGTTGAGGTTTCTCCGATGTGTTCCTTGTGGAAATTATTACAGTTAATACAGTAAATTCCTCCTTCAAGTTTTATAATAATATAAAATCGTCGTAAAATTATAAATAATATCGTCAGTTAATAAAACTAAATGCTTGAATAGAAAAATTATTTTCAACAACTGGTGTTAAAATAAACCAAAACTAGGGGTGGGAACAAAAAATATATTTTCCTAGTTAGGCGTTAAATTGGCGATCAGCTCCCCGAACAAGGTCAAGTTGTGTTTTAATTCTCTCTGCCTACACAGAGGGGACGTTATATATTAATAACAACAGGCTTCAAGATGTCCAAGTGGAGTCTGGTCCGTGTCTTGTGTAAAACAGAGAAGAACTCTGAAGAATCGTCCGTACTTCAAGCAACAGAATTAAATAAAGGCTCTACGATAGCGGAATCACGAGCTTCTGAACATCTGAATGTTACAGGCTCATGTCTACCTACTTGGCCCGGAACATGCTGGCTGATCCTAACCTCTAACGACTGGATAGTCTTGCCTGCATAGTCGATCTCACATCACATATTTTTTGTCCCCTCCCCTATTTTTGGTATATTTTAACTTATTGTTGAAAATAATTTTTATTTTTAACCACTTAGTTTTATTTACCGATGATATTATTTTTTTCTGAAGATGTGTCGGCCGAAAGGTAGCTAAAATTTTAATCGTTGCGATACTTTTATATCCTTTTTTATGAATAAAATAATATCCCCTTTTTAAAGATCATTTTATCCTGGTGTGGCAATAATCTATCTATCTATCTGTCTATCTATCTATCTATCTATCTTAAGAAATATACAGAATATCTTACATTGATTGCACAACTCTGAGTTTCATACGTTCCTCATTCGTCAGGTGCATTTTTGGGTTAACAGCACTTCTATAATATTTCTGTTTATCGCGAGATATTTAATGTACGGGTGGATTATTATTGTTGTTAAAATATTTAAATGAATTGTAGTTTAATTTTGGATTTGAATTTAGGCCAAGGTTAGTATTTAAGATTGAAAATAAAGTTGGAAATAAGAATTATAAATTTTAATTTGTAGAGACGCTGTAGTAACCAAAAGGCATGAACAAGAAAAAACGTTTAAAAATCAAGGGGGAAACTATTTTTTCCATGAAAATCAATAAAGTAATTAATAATTTTATTAATATTAATATTAAACTAAATAATAGTAGGGATATCAATAATAATAAAATATGCCGTGATAGAAAAAATTAACGTACTAATAAAAATAATATATATCAATGAAAATAAAATAATATAAAATAAGATAAAATAAAATAGAAACATATAAATATGTGACTAAATAGAGCAAATAAATAAAGTAAATAAATAAATAAAATAATAAACGCAAATAAAAACAAAGATAAAATAAATAAGAAAATAAACACGTTACTAATAGTAAGACTAAAGGTCGGACAAAATGACAAAACAATAATAATAAAAATGGTAGAGATAAGATAATGGATATAATGAATATGCAAAAAAGTTAAATGCGTTTACGACTAATATTAGCAAAGTTGTATAGTAAAGGTAGCAAAAAGTAAAAATATTAATAAAAATAAATAATATCATTACTAGTATATGTGGTCCTCGGGTCCGGATAGACTCTATTAATCTGGGTCAAAGTGTTTGAGTAGAAATTTGGATCTATGTAGGCAGGTGCTCATTAACTCACTTCTCTTGTTTAAGTGATTAGGACTGTTTATATATTTCAAGTTTATTAATTAGACATAGGTTACACTTGTTGCCTTTCCCGCTGAAGGATTTAGCTTTAGTTACTGGTTCACAGGTGATAATTGGGTTTTTATTCTTGCGTTTCAGTTTCCAGAAAAAATTAGAGAGGTCAGTGCTGTTACTATATTTGATATTGCCTAATGACATTTGGTGGTGATAGAAGCGCGATTTTCAATGGTTTTCCGTAGAGCCCACATAAAACTTGACGCCAGACTCATATTTGATTTCAGCTTCATAAACTAGCGATTTAGACATACATTTGCCGTTTAATGGGCAGGGTTTGTTTTCTGTAGTTGCAATTATTAGTTGTGGGGATGTTGTTGCTTTGAAGGTTGATGAAGTAACTGTTTAAAATGGAACAGTTGTGCTATAAAACTGGTCGATGTTTTTAGCACAACTGTAGTTAACTTTGCCGTTGTTTTTGTTGAAAATCTTATTTAGTGTTGGGGAAGTGTTTATGGATTAAAGTAAAAAAAAATTTCCGATATTAATTTAGTCGTTTTTATTGAAGGGCGGGTTAAACCATATAATATTGCGTTGGCGACGTTTTGGTTTGTTGGCGTCATTATCGTTATTGGCTAAGAATTCGAAGTTAATTTTATGGTTACTATGTTCTAGTTCTTCTACATATATTTGTCAAAATGTCTTTATTGCTAGAGTTGGTGAACAGCCTAAATTAGACCGACTTATGTAAATTATTCCGTATTTTAGGATGATGGTTGGATTTTTTGCTGATGTATCTTTGGTTGAATACGAACGCTCGTTCGTACATTTACCTATATTTAACCATTTGCATATATATATATATATATATATATATATATATATATATATATATATGTGTGTGTGTGTGTGTGTGTGTGTGTGTGTGTGTGTGTGTGTGTGTGTGTGTGTAGGCTTAATGTGAGTAAAAGATTATCACTTATCTGATTGATGTTACCTTCAGCATCAGGACTCCGGATTTTCGTGGGCGGACCTGTTCAGGGGGTGTCAGCAAAATATCAGAGGATTTCAACAATTTAATGCTTATATTTTACCCATTTTTTTCTTTTTATGCATATTCTTTGTGTGCTTGTGTGAGCCAGTGGGCATGCGCATGCGGTCATGTACCCATTCGTCTGTACGGATGTGCATACGTATAGGAAGTCGTGATCTTTTTTACCTTTGATTTTTTTTCTTTTTCACTTTATACTCACTAATTTAGGCCTTTTCTCTTTCTTCCCTTTTTTTCTTATTTTATCCGAGTGTAGCTACTTTTGATTGAGCTAGTTCCGACTCTGGACATGTATCCGGTTTTTATTCTTATTTGTTTTAATTTATGGTCATTTTGGTTATTTTGCGAGGGAAGTTGTATTTCGTTTCTTTTTTACGTTTTTGAGATAAATAATGGATATTAAGCATAAATGATAAATATTACACACACTCATATGTATATATATAATATATTTTCTGTTTATACGTTATTTTTATACATTCATTTTATTTAAGTAAATGCACTGTTTTTGATTAAACAGTCTTTAAGATACGTTTCGTGAGCAGATATGATCGATCGAGAAAATCGTCGAAGATAGTGTGTTTATAAACATAAATTTGGACTTTGCTAAGCAGACGCTTCACTGTAGCTAAACAGTATAGCACGTCAAATGAAATAACATTGTCGGCATAGGAATATAGGTTTGATTCCTATCGGAGAAGCATATTTTTTCCGAAATTTCTCGAACATTCAGGTCAATTTATTTAAATAAATTCTATCTATAAAAATAATGTATAAACAGAAAATATATCAAATAATTGTCGGACTTAATTCATTTCAATATATATATATATATATATATATATATATATATATATATATATATATATATATATAACATATAAATAAATACTTTCACAAAAAACATCCAATTTTTTTCTTTTAATTTCCAACTTTTCAGTTGTTTTATCCATATTATATATATATATATATATATATATATATATATATATATGTGTGTGTGTGTGTGTGTGTGTGTGTGTGTGTGTGTGTGTAACTATACTCGTCTCGAAAAACCTTCGGTTTCTTGATTTGCCAATAATCAAATCAATATCGAAGGAAAAAAGGTTTTAAAAAAAGAAAAAGCCAAGAACATGAACGTCTGTCGAAGGTAATCGTGCAGCTTACAGGTTCAAAGCCCAAATAAAAAAAAACCTCCAGACGAGTAAACAACTAACTAAAAAAGTGCTCAGTACAGGAGTAGAGCAGACCTAGTCAAACCTAGAGAGCCAGACAAACCTACCAAGGTTTCACCTAAGCGGATCGTCAGGGAGACCCAGCTTTCCCTAACGATCCGTTTAGGTGAAACTTTGGTAGGTTTGTCTGGCTCTCTAGGTTTGACTATATATATATATATATATATATATATATATATATATATATATATGTAGAGAGAGAGAGAGAGAGAGAGAGAGAGAGAGAGAGAGAGCAAGAGAGATTAAAGTTGGCTAGAATGCATAGAGACGGGAGGGAGTTCCACATGCGAGATAGGAATCTGTTAGCATACAAGTTACGGTTATATCTAACTAGCTCCACTGTAAATTGACGAGATCTCGTCGCCAGTTTCGTATTACACTTAAATTTATACAATCTAGGTACCATAGAGAAGAGCCCATCCGAACAATTACCCTGAAACTATTTATAAAAAAGGTACAGAGAGGCAACCTTATGGCGGTGGGCAAGTAAATTAAGCTGAGCCGCTAGATCAGGACCAATAATATTGCTGATACTGCTTTGGATCTTATCAAGGAGCTCCAGCCAAATAGCAGGGGCACCAGACCATATTTAGCAACAGTATTCTAAGCATGGACTAATGGTAGACATAGATATGCAAGATAGATTTTAGAGAGAAAAATGGTCTCACCTGACACAGTGAACCGACTTTCTTAGCAGTAGTCTTTCCGCCGTTAGCCCGAGAAAAGGTAATGAGTCATTTTCTTGGGGTATAGCATCAGCCATACTGATGGAAGGCAGAGAGTGGCCCCTCAAATGATTAATGGAGGGATGTTTAGTTTTGAAGACGTTAAAATTGACGAGTCATTTTTGTCTCAGTTAACGACAGTTTTGTGGTCGTTTTGTACATCAGCTGCCATTTTGAAAACGTCTGACTGATTAGAGGCAGGAGTAAATGTTAGTGTCGTCAGCGAAGATGCTAAGTTGAGATCTGATGTCATTGGGAAGGTCGTTAATGAAGATTAAAAACAGCGTAGGACCAAGGATGGGGCGCTTGTGGGACACCCGCGTTAGTTCAAAAGGATGTAGATGAGTGGTCGCTCATCGATTTGATAGGAACGACTGGATCAACTCAAAAACCCGCCAGGAGATAATGTGACTTTTTAGCTTGTGGAGAAGACCGGAATGCCAGGCGCTGTCAAAATCTTTCGAGATGTTCAATGCTACAGCCTGAGTTTCATCGTTTTTTAAAACTCTAGAGCATAATATACTCTTTCCGCATTTATCAATAGTACATCAGCTGTTGATCTGTAGAAACGAAAGCCGTATTGATTGTCTGAGAAAAGGTCCTGTGATGAGAGCTGACAAACCAATTCAGCATTGATCGGTCCTTTAGGAGTTTCCCAAAAAGAGGCAGAATGCTAACAGGTTGATAGTTGGATGGGTCAGATTGTTCACCAGAGTTCTTAAAAACAGGAGCAACAGACGCTGACTTCCAGCAAACAGGAAAGCAGGAGACAGCAAGGCATTTATTATGCAGTTTAGAGAGAACAGGAGCCAGTTCTGGAACACACTTCATAATAACAATTACTGGGATAAGAACGGGTCCAAATTCTTTGTGTGGATCAGGGCTAGAGATGATAGCAGAAACCATGGAAGGGGTTATATGCATATCCCTCAACAGAGATTCAGTTCAAAGTGGAAAGTTAGGCAGGGATACCCCAGATGTATCAAGAATACGGGCAAAGCATTCGGCTTTATCAACTGAATGGCTTTATCAGAGAATGGTAACACTTCAAATTGATTGAAAAGGCGGTGGGGAATAGTGACCTTGCACTTATTTAGTACCATTTAGTACAGAGACGCCTGTAGTCACAAGAGCCAAAGTTTTTAGAGGCTATGCGGTGCCTCATTCTCTCAAAAAACAGGGACTTAGCTTCTTCCTGCGCTTGCATTTAATTTTACGAGCAGTAGCAAATAGGTACCTGTTAAGAAGAGAGCTGTCACGCTGGTATAGCCGGAAATAGTGGTTCCTGTGCGCTATGGTGGCTGATCATGCTGGTGTGAACCATGGGAAGGATTGCAGTTTCACCTGTTATTTCCGAGAAAAGAAGAAAGCGTCTAAGCCTGCTTTGACCCATGAAGAAACCTCAGTGGCTCAATTTTCAATTGGAAGATTAAAGATGTCAGTCCAAGGGGCGTGACAAAGAAAATCCCGGAATGAATCCCAGTCAGCGTGCCATTAACGGAAAGAGGTCATATGGATAGGGGGTCCTGTTTATTGGATGCTTGGAAGGAGATATTAATAGCTACCACAGAGTAGTCCGAGTTACTAAGATGGCAGGATTGTGAAGCTCGACAAGAGCGAAAAGAGAAGGTAAAAATAAATCCTTTAGAGAATAGCTTGGTTTGGCTAGGGAAACGAGTAAGGAAGTCCACGATTTGAGTGAGTGATTAGACAATGGAAAATTTAATGTCTATATACCAGCTACATTACCTTTAGAATGTTTCAGCCACGTGTCGTGGTGAGCATCAAAGTCACAGAGGACAAAGATGTTAGCAGATGGATGGCGAGAAAGTATCTTTTTTATACTGTCAGCTATTGCGTCAAATATACTGAAGTCTTAGGAAGAGGGGGCATGATAAAGAAAAAAGAGATAGCTGACAGAGTTTAGTAACGAAAGACGGAAGCACATGAAAGCACTTTGTAAACAGAAGGAATGCTTACTGGGTATGAATATTATTGGACTTTAGTTTCTTGAAATTCTTTTTTTTTTCTTCCATTCCATTCCATACGTTAATTTAATTTACACGCTTTTATAAATTTTTAATTCCCAGAAAAATAAACCGGTTGTTTTTTTTTTAGCTTTTTCTTTTATAAAAACATGCCTTATAAATTTTGTCTTTTCTTATCTATTAATTATTAAATTCTGTACCACAAAAACTTATATATATATATATATATATATATATATATATATATATATATATATATATATATATATATATTATAAATTAATTGATTTAAAATGTTTTTTTCGCTACACAGTGATAACCATGTTTCAGAAATGGAAGCTAAAGCTCCTGAATTTAATTTTGTTATTAAACCAAAGACATTAGTTCCATTTCCTCGTCAAAATTTGCTTGACGAGGAAATGGAACTAATGTCTTTGGTTTAATAACAAAATTAAATTCAGGAGCTTTAGCTTCCATTTCTGAAAGATACACATACATATATATATATATATATATATATATATATATATATATTAATTCAATTTAAATAGAAAAAGGACAACTTTACGGGTCCATTGGTTATAATTTATTTCCTCAGGTATATGATTTTTACCTGGATCATCACACTGCACTTCCAAGTGTGAAAAAATGTTTTAAATTTACATATAGATTTAACACACTTTTGAGGGGTAGTTTTAAGTTGATGTAAGGTGATATAGAGAGAGGGGGAGGAGGAGTATGACAGACACGGTCGAAATTAGAGAGGGACGGCAGAGATAGGAATAATTTTAAATCTATTTTAATTAATATATATTTAATAGTAAGGGAGGGGTTTGTGAACCAGACATTGACATATTTAATAAATCATCTCACAGGAAACGAGGTAAAGAGAAAAAGAATGGTCGTCTAACTTTTAAAAGGTAAGCTTAAATATTAATGCTTATACTTAAATGCAGCGATCAATTTTGAGTTATTCTGTAGTTTATTGTTGCCTATCGCATAGGTAGCATTATGTCTCGCAAAAGGAAATCTCCACCAACAGAGGACCAGATGGCAATCAGAAGCGTCAAGGCTGCAGAGAAGAGAAGAAAATCCCAAGCAATGGAAAACCCAGATCAAACGGCAGACAGGAGAGCTTCCTATGCTAGGAATATGCAAAGACTTAGGGACTCTTAAACTCATGAACAAGCCGAAAGCCCAATCAAGAGTCCTCCGCATGAGCTAGCTTAAATGACGTCCGATAATTTCTTTATATATATATATATATATATATATATATTGCATATTCTCCATTCTTTTTATTGATAACATATACATATATATTTCTCTCTCTCTCTGTATGTATGTATATATATATATATATATATATATATATATATATATATATATATATATATATATATATATATATATATATATCTACATGTATATATATATTTATATATATATATATTACTATGAAGAAATATAGTTTTAAGGTGTACTATATTTATGGAATAAAGTGCTCAATATCAGTGATAGAGCGTATGTGAATATAAAAGTGAACGTTGAACTCAGAGGCGACAGAAGTGGTCGATATAAAGCTTTAATTACCTTCCCAGACCAAAACAAACTATTAAATAAACGATCAAAACTGATCTTAATTTTTTTTACTACGTTACTAAAAAATCGAAAATCGAAAAGAATAAATAAAAATATATAAAATAAAAATAAATAAGAAAAAAACAAGTAAAATAAATTAATCCAAATAAATAAATAAACAAATTAACAAACCTCTCCCGCCATAATAACCGTTAGAATAAATAAAAATGAAAAAATAAATAAGCAAAAACAAGTAAAAATAATCAATCCAAATAAATGAGTAAACAAAATAATAAACAAATTAACAAACCACTCACGGCAATATAACAGTTAGAATAGACTACAACAATCAATCCAAAAATTGGATGGAAAATAGATTTAATTACCTTCCCAGACCAAGGACAAACTATAAAACTATCATTGTATGTAGAACTTCTTCTGGTTTTCTTACTTCGGTGTACCGAAAACCGACCTCCACTGGTCTATATACCCGTTGGGACTCTTTTTGTCCCACGAATTAAAAGCTTAATTTAATTAAGACCCTTACACATAGGGCCTTAATGATCTCTTCTAAGACCAATCTGGATGATGAGATCAAGTTTATTACTGTGACCTTCTGTAACAATGCCTGTCCATTAGACATTGTTCAATCCATTATCAGTACTAAAATTTCCGATATTAATAAAATGAAAATGAAACCCGCATTTGTGCAGAGATATCCAGTTTACTTACGTCTTTCCTGGCTGGGTAACATTAGTGATAGATACGCGAAGCAAATTTCTTTGGCTGTAAAACAGTGCTGTTTCGCCTATAACACACGTGTTGTTTTTTCTACCGAACCGATCATGACATCTATTCGAAAAGACATTCTTCTTCCCCATCATAATAATTCTGTTATTTATTTATTTATTTAAATGTAGTTGCAGTTCGCACTTCATAGGAAGAACTAATCAAAGGTTTGATGTTAGGATTAGACAACACGTTCCTACGAAAATTCGTACTTCTAATTATTTACCTTCGGACGTTCTGAGTAATACATACGGGTCGTCAATTGAAGAGCATCTTATTGCGCTCCTAATTTTAGTGTTGACTGGTTTTAATATCCTCAGCAAATCGCATTCTCGTTAGCATTTAAGAGTTTTGAAGGCTATATATATTAAATCTAAAAGACCTCTGTGTAAACAGGATTTTTTACTTGACCTTAATGTAGTTTCAATTTAATAATTTTTTTTATCTTCCTTTTCCATTTCACTTCATAGATTGTTTATTATTATAATAAATTCACCACGATTTAGCTCTGTTGATCGAGGTACGAAACCGGTTAGCTAGCCTTTTCAGTTATATTGTTGCAATATGAGTATCAATAAAAAATATGATCGTTTTATCTCCATCTCTCTTTCTCTCCCTTTCTTTCACTCTCTCTCTCTCTCTCTCTCTCTGTATATGTATATGTGTATATATATATATATATATATATATATATATATATATATATATATATATGAGGGTGAGATTAGTTGTTCCAACGCGAAAAAGTATATATTTTAAAGAGAAAAGAGAAGCCGGAATCGTTTTTGGTTATAATGTGGATTTTAAAAAAATGTATATTATACTTTATTTTCTATATTTCTTGCTACACGAGTTTCGGGTCTTGTGACCTTCATCAGACGAAGAATGGTTATTTCTTCCCACATATTATTTAAAGGAATTAATATTTTTTCTATTTTTTCTTATGTTTAGCCATTGTCTTCTGTGTGTGGTAGTAATCCAAGTTCTTGGATCAGTCTACCACACACAAAAAGCAGCATAAGATATGGAAAATGAAGTATAATATAATGTCCATATATATTATATGCATATCCATATATATTATATGTATATCCGTACAAAAATATAGCGTAATATGTATATCCATAAAAAAACATATAATATAGATATCCATACAAAAATATGGAAAATAAAGTATAATATATATTACAAAATCCACATTATAACCAAAATCATTTGCAGCTTCCCTCTTCTCTTTCACCTTCATTCCGCTGATGGCTTAGCGGGTAGAAGTTCGGACTGATGCAAATTCAGTCGGGTTTCGATCCTAGCTAGAGGCAACCGGACGTCTAGCCACACTGATGCGAAACAGTCTGTGAATGACAAATATATATATATATATATATAATAGCTGGCCACTCGTATTCGAGGATACCCGTCTATTAGTGTGGCTCAGGCACATTTGTGTTTGCTCAACACCTACAGAGTCTACTTGTGGTTTATACTACAACTATATATATATTTCTATCTATATATTTCTCTTTCTAGATATATATATATTTCTATATATATATTTTTGACGATGGTTGTTCGATGTTTCAATGGGTCTATTTCTTGTTCTATGGTATCTACCACCACGTAATTTGTGATGCGGGTAACGTAGCAGATGCCTAGGAAGAGTCTTTAGCATCTCATTTCTAATAATTGGATTCTTCGCTGCATTAATTGTGATTAATAAGTCTATTAATTATTAATTATTGCCATTAACAGTTAGATTAATTAATTATTTTTCTTTTATCAAAGAACGAATTTTATTCCGGTTGTTTAAAGCAACGATTATAATTAGCGTTTCGATCTTCAAATATAAGTTCATGAATTATTAGGTTTCCTATGAAAATTGGTTTACTCGATTCACTTTACAAGTACCAATAAAACCGACCTTTTGTCTCTATTGGAACACCTGCCACTATCGATATGTTTTGAAACTGGTTAGTATGGCATGTGGAAACTGATGCGTGTTATGTAGGACTAGGTGAAGAGTTAGGGTTAGGTGTTCACATGTATCTCTTTGAGGTCTTGTTGAAATCCAATTTATTTTACGTGAGTACAGATGTGAAGAGGTGCTGGCAACGGCGTGCTGGTTAATAGATTGACCAGTGTGAATCTGTCTCGATATGCGTGCGTTGAGTTATTCCGTTGTGTGCTGTGCATTATGCATTCTTATAAAGGATAAAAGACTTTCAGGCTTTCTATATATGCGCTAATGCATTTACATACCTTTTGATGGAAATGCTTGCATGCAAGTTGTATGAATCAATAACAGATTTATCGATTAGGCTACAAGAAAATTGATTATTATAAAAAAAATGCTGAAGAGAGACGATAGACCCATAGATAGAAAGTAAGAGAAAGAAAAGAAGACTGTGTGTGAATGAGAGAGAGAAACGTGAAAGCCGTGAAAAAGAAAAGAAGGTAGACGGAAAACACGTGTGAAGTGTATGGAGCATAATTTTTTTTAGGAAAGTGGGCGTGAAACTTAAAGAGAGAGAGAGAGAGAGAGAGAGAGAGAGAGAGAGTGAGAGAGAGAGAGAGATAGATAAAAAGGATGTATACCGGGTGAGAATGTCAAAGAGGAGATTAAGACGAGATGAAGAAAGAAGAGGAATGAACGCGGTCGATTCTAAAGAAGTAAATAAATATAGAAGAAAACAAAGAGTGAAGTGTTAAAATGAACACGGGCTAAAAGAAAAGAGTCGAGAGAGAAAAGGTAGTAGGTAAGAAGAAAGAAAGACGTTGCGGAAACAAAAGGAAGACTGTAAAAGAGAGGGAGAACGATTGGGAGCGAAGGGTGAAACTGAAAGAAATGTAAGAAACAAAAGTGAGGGAGAGAAAGGGTGAACAATTAAATAAATATGTAATAAATAATGCGAGAATTGTGGTATATATATATATATATATATATATATATATATATATATATATATATATATATATATATATATATATTACAATGAATCATTCATATATATATATATTACAATGAATAATTCATACATATATATTACAATGAATATATATATATATTACAATGAATATATATATTACAATGAATCATATATATATATATTACAATGAATCATATATATATATATATATATATATATATATATAAATACATATATATATATATATTACAATGAATAATTCATGCAAAAATTAAATTAGTAAAGTTAATGAGATAAAATGGCGAAATCACTTCGCTAACTAAATTTTAAAGATGCATTAACCGACTAACCACTTGATGAATGTTATGATCCCTGTTTTTTAAAAATTATAAACTGTAATAGGTCTTCTTTAAATATGTAAGTACTTTCGACGTGTGTTCCGGTCATCATCAGGCATGGAAACTATTTCCTTTTTGTAAAATTCAGGTAGCATCCGGGGCGAAAAAATATAATGCAAAACGAAATATGTTTTTTGAAATGTGTTATTGATAACAGATACAAACTTATCTGATGATACCTGATGATGACCGGAGGACCCGTCGAAAGTACTTGCATATTTAAGGAATACCTAATAAAGTTTATAATTTTAAAAAATAAGGATCATAACATTCATCGAGTGATTAGTGGGTTAATGCATCTTTAAAAGGAGCTGTCCCATTGCCGTCTTGATGTCATCGTACATCCGTCTTATGTTCCCTGTAATTGCTGCTATGGATGGTTTCGTTAAGCTCTGTCCAGTACTCGTTGGTGCAGCGTTTGGCAGTTTGATGAGCTTTGCTCCTGGCAGCCCGGCGGATCTGCAGGTTTCTCTTGCTGGGTGACCGCGTGTATTCAGCAGGAGCGGCGCGCTTGGCGACAATGACAGGAGCCATCTCGGCGGACTTTGCCTCAAACCAGTCATATGACGTTGAGGTATTTCTCCCATAGGTGGCCCAGGCAGTGCAGTGCATGGTGCCTCGCAAGGTCGCCTACTTCTCTGTGGCAGTCTCCGCTCGACGAGGTTCCCCGCTCGTTCTCGGACCTCTTGACAAACTGTTGCACAAGGTCTGGCTGGCTCATCTTGCTGACATCAATGTGAGGATTCCTGTGCTTCTTGCCGCGATGGAAGCTCTTGGGCTGGAACTTGATCTTGCATCACACCAAAGAGTGGTCTGTATGGCAGTCCGCGCTGTGGTAAGAACGAGTGTGAAGGACGTTCTTAATGGCAGCTCGTCTCCGTTGTTTTTCATCTTGCTGACGCCAAACTGTCCAAGGAACTAAAACCAAAAGTCATGATCTGCACCCACTCTGGCGTTGAAGTCGCCAAGAAGAACAAGTTGTACTTTCTGAGGATACTACTGATGGTGGTTGCAAGCTTGTCATAAAACCCGTCCTTGTTGTCCGGTTTGGCAGAGAGCGTCGGGGCATACACGTTGACGAGGGTGACAGGGCCTGCGGTAGTGTTGAGGCGGAGAGTAAGGAGTCTCTCGGAGCCGTTGCTGCCTAGTTCTACCGTATTCAGCAGGCTGTTCCTCACTGCGAAAGCCCACTCCGTGTTGGCGTGGTTTGTCGGAGCTCTTCCCCTGCCAGAAGAATGTTTAGTCCTTCTCCTTCAGAGATCCAGAGTCAGCCAGACGTGTTTCCTGTAGAGTGGCGGTGTCCACATGAAGCCTTTTGAGCTCGCCGTTGATGACGACAGTTTTCCTGGAGTTGCCGATGTCCTGAAGGTCTTCATAGAGGCCGGCCAGCATAGTCCGAACGTTTCAACAACCCATTTTTAGAGATGATTTCTTTTATAAATTCTTGTTATTGCCTGGTGCGAAGGTTGCAGTCTGCTTGTCGGATGTCTCCTAATCTCCATGCACCCAATGAAGAAGGCAGACCGTGGCGGGACAACACCTTACTGACTGGGGGCTGCCCCGCTTGAGACGAGCGGTAGCTGTCCAGTGATATCCGAAAATCTCTCCCACCGACGAGAACGACCCCTGGCTCTGTGTTCTACGCCAATCGAGTGGTAGCTTATAACCGGTAACTGCCGTTCTCCGTGTTGTGTCGACGCCCAAGGCGAAGCTGGAGTGTCCTCTCCAGGTGTAGTGCAGGGTGTTTTGGTGCAGTGTTGTGTGGTTGGATGCAAGCCTGGGCGATGTGATATGGAGGACAGGCTGATTATATATATATATATATATATATATATATATATATATATATATATATATATATACCGAACAAAACAAAAAATAAATAAATAAATATATAAGATAAAAAAAAATATAAAAAACAAAACAAAAAATAAAACAAAATAATTTGACATAAATAAACAAATAAGCGACTTCCGGTAAAAGTAACCGCCAAAATAGATTACCCACAATGCACCACTGATCCTTATATATAAATAGCCGAGAAAAATAACAGCACTAGCTGCCTGACGATTGCACTAGCATGAAACAGACTGTCGCCTGTAAGTGTTGACTTCTATGTTCACTTTTATATTTACACACGCTCTATCTCTGATATTGAGCACTTTATCCCACAAATATAGCACACTTTAAGACTATATTTCTTCATATATATATATATATATATATATATAGATAGATAGATAGAGAAATGCATAAATCGATAGTTAAAATGTTATCTATAAGGGCAGTAAAAGATGTGAAGAGAGTATATAATTTATTTCTTGCTTCGTTTGAATTTAAATTTCCGAGTGAGACACGTGCAGCATTGCAGTTATATACTGGTATTTTGTGAGAAACAAAAAAGACAGTACTGGCTTACTGTGAAATCCATCCTCTTATATGGTAATCTCCCCACGGATGTAGAAAAACTAGAGGTAGCAGAAATGTGCTTCTAAAGAAGGATACTGAGAATTCCATGGACGGGGCGATTAAGTAACAAGAAAGTCTTAAAGAAAACAGAAACAAGAAGAATACTTATGCCCTGAATCAGGAAAAGACAGCTACAATTCCTCGGGCACATAATGAAGGCTTGGAAAATGGAACCCTCACGGAGCATATCGAGGGCAAGTGAGATAGTAGAAGGTAGCGAGTCACTTACCTGACGAGCTTAGCCAAGAGAGAAAAACTGCTAAGGGCCAAAAGAGATAGACGATCATGGCTCTCCACAACATTCTATGTCCTAAAGGAACGTGGCGCATAGAAGAAGAAACAAATTAAACTTTTACATATGATATAATTTTTTTTATTGGCGGAAATATGAAGAATAGAAAATGTGGAGCTGAAAAAAAAAGAGCGTATAACATGAAAGGGTGAATGAATAATGGTCGGTTTTTGCTAAGCTTAGTTTGTCAGTGCCAGGTTTGAAGTACACAGTAAACATCATATTCACTACAGCAGGAATGTGATTTGAAATAGGGGAGTTGTTTGCTAACTACTCCCCAAAGACGTGGTGCAATTATTAATTTAGCTGAGTCTAGTATGGCTCAAAGCCAGAGAAAATGAGCACTGTATGAAAATAAGGTCGGTACAATAACAAATTGATCAAGAGGTGTTTGCTATCACGCTCCGGAATGTGCCGGAAGAAGTTATCTATCTTCAATGTCCGTCGCCCAAAGATGATAAAACGCATTTACAACAAATATTTATTTTTCAACATAATCTCTTTTGTCAATATACATCGCCAAATGCTTTACCTTTAATCATGTAGCTTCAACATTATACAGTGAAAGTTTAAGATCAAAATTAATCGAATCAACTGCCATATCTACTTTACCCATCGTATATATGGTCTCGTATTATTCCTGTTTTATCTCCATATCAAATACATACTTGGAATATAAATGTTTTTCAACATCTCTCCGCACAATTTTGATGAAAGCCAGTCTCAAATTAATAGCCACTTTGCACATTTGAAGTTTTAAAAATCGTCGTAAAGATGACTTAACGGATTTTCAAGAAGAAATGTTCAATAACTGCAAAGCTAACAAAATGTAAACAGAACAGAAAAAAATAAAATGATCGAAATTGCAAAAAATGGTCAATAGGTACCACCGAAATATGGAGGCATTCTTTGAATCTCTTGGGCGATTCCGATGCAAGTTGAGGGTTTTCTTTTGTCGATCTATCTCGTATCAAGAGAGGACTTACTAAAATATGTCTTCGTTACGGTAAGAAACTTTCAGGCGTTAAAAAGGCATAAAATTCTAAATCTAATAAAAATAAACTTGTAATAACTATCACCAGATCACCTTTAAATATATCATCAGGAAAACCGGGAAAACCGAATGAAATGCGCCACTCATATGAAGTCGAGTGATTATATTAATGGGTCTGCTGCTAAGAAAGTTGGCTCACTATGTCGCGCTGCTTAATCTTTTTCGTCAGAATTCATCTCGCACATTTATCAATCCTCTATTCGTCTGTGCATCGAATACTACTGCCTGGTTTGTCTGGTTTGATTCTTCTACTATATATCACAAGATTCTTGACAAAATTCAAAGAAGGGCCTGTAATGTAATCGATCTTGACTTCAGTCAATTTCTTACCGACGTGACGTGATTTCCCTGTCTTTTGTACAAATATTTTCATTGCGATTGTTTTGACGAACCTACCCCCTTGGTGCCCCGACTGCGTGAATATAAGGATGCTACTAGATTGGCAACTAGGTCTCACCGTTTTACTGTTGAGCTACCGAGATGTAACCGTATGTTCTATTCTTTTTTTGCACTTCTTGTCTGTGAAACTTCCTTCCGTTTTCTTCCTTCCGTGCCATCTACAATCTACAAAGATTTAAATGCAATCTTCTGTCTTCTTGAAACCTGATCTTTTATTGTCCTTTTTCCCCACTAAAGTCTTCTCACTCTCTTTCACTCCCAGTAACCCCCTTGCGTCCAAATGGCTTTATCGCCTTATTTGGGATGAATAAAAAAATACATGAAGACAGATTTTTCAACCGTTCTTTTCGCAGACGAATACCGTGCTATCATTTATAGTTCAGACGGATTGAGTAAAACCGCAGTGGTTATTGGCGGAAACCACACCAAACCAAAGGGTTTACCGTTGGAACAGGACAGAAGTGGTGTGATATTTTGTGGTTAGATTATAAGTCTGTGAGTTGCCACCCTATCACGCTGAAACAACGGTTCTCGTGCAATCGCCTAAGCAACGTTGAGCCTGATCACTATTCACATGGATGTACGCCGGGGAATACTAGCCACTGTAATCTATGCGGGAGTCATATAAATCTGGTGATGGATACAATCTCGCTATATATACTAAGAAGACCACGTAGAGTTGCTTCTGGATTAACAGGTCGCAAGATCTACTAGGAGTAGGGTGAGGGGGGTGAGATTATAAATGAAAGGGGTGAGGCGAGTTCTAAATTATTTCAAAATAACGGTTGAAACATAAATTATTATTTTGACGGGCTACATGAATATGAAAAAATTTCTAGAAAATATAATGTTTATTCACAACAATTTTCCGCCACATTGGGCGAAGAAAACTAATAAAAGTCAGAATAAAATTAATTTCAAAGAGACCGTCTTGTCTTTCAGACGTTAATCTGATTGAAAACTTGTATAGCATTCTAGAAATGAGTTTTATATCAGCGAACTGCAATTTACCTGAATTTAATAAATTGCGCAGCATTATTCAGACCGTGGTGCAAGATGAAAAATACGACAGCTGTCAAAATCAATTGGAATACCTGAAACTACTTTCAGAACAGGAAACTTAGATTTTCTCTTTCACAGACGCAACGTTGTAAGTTCTAATGAACTTTACTCCTTAGTACACTGACCGCCCGAATTTAAGCTACAGATTCTTAGTGATCATAAATAAAATCCTACAATTATAACAGATTATGTTGTGCTACTGTTGCCTGAATATAAATTTATGAGGTCATTCTTGTTGGTAGATTATTTGTAAACCTCCAGCAAAGGGTCACTATTAGTTCTATATAGCATGATATCTAAGGAGGTGTTATTAATCTCAGATTCAGAATTAAAATCTATCGTAGGTTCAAAGTTATTAAGTTTGTTAACAAGATTGAGTAAAACTGGGTCATGTGGGCATATTAAAAGCGTATCCTCCATGTATCTAAAATAAGAACTCTGCAGTAAAATATTTTTGAAAGTACCAATATCTAAAAATTTCAAGAATAGACAAGCCAAAACGCCGCTAAGATGGGACCCCATCTTGCCAAATTTTTGTATAGACAAATTGTTATCAAAGGTGAAAAAATATTGATTAGTGATTAATTGGAACATTTTTTTTAATTTTATGTCTGGAAAGAGGAAATTTTATTTTTATTAGACAATTTTTAGTAAATTTAGGCATTTCTTTACGAGAACGTTTGTATTTAAAGTTTTTATATCTAAACTAGTCATATATTTTGTGTTTAACGTCTACGTTATTTTAACTTAATTAAAAGATCGGCAGATTTTTTTTACATGTGAGGAGTTAATTTTGGCTAGTGTACTATTTTATCTGGGGCACTACCTATTACTGATATAATGAGTCTGAATGAAATACCTGGTTTATGTATTTTTGATAATCTGTAGAATTTGGGTGTTTTCGGGTGATGTTCGACAAGTTTTAATTTTATTATTTTTCAGTAATTTCTTGATTTCATGTTTAAACTTTATGTATCCTTTATTTTTCCCAATATATATATATATATATATATATATATATATATATATATATATATATATATATATATATATATATATATATAATCATTGATTTAAATATTATAACATAAATATGTTATAAAATCACTACAAAAATAGCCATTTCGTTTCGACACTTCCAGTGTCTTATCAAGTGATGATGTTGAATGTAGAATAAATGGTTTTTAAAAAGTTCCAAATTCATTAACAGTCCTTCGCTAGGGGTAAACGCTGTAACATAATATATATATATATATATATATATATATATATATATATATATATATATATATATATATATATATACATAAGGGGTGTTACAATAACTTGGACCGATTTTAAATGTGAATTAAGTTTAAGCGTCTAATGACTTTTTTCTTTTTCTTTCAGATTTAACAGCGTAAGTCTTTAGCAATTTCAACCATGGAAAGATCAACAATCAAACAACGTGTTAAAGTTATCGAAGCCTATTAAGAAAATGGATGTTCAAACAGAAATGCAATGAGAAGTTCTCAGGTCGCATCATCTCTCGAAACAGCTAAGTCAATTGGCCATCAGGATCGTGCGACTTGACGCCTTTAGATTTCTTCCTTTGGGGTCAGGTCTATGTGATAATAAGGCATATTGGCGACATCGAGGAGCAACTATGCAGAGACGTCATCAAACATTTTGACCATCAAGTAGAAGCCTTGGCGAACATTTGGGTGATATTATTTTTCACACATGATTGTCATGACTTAAATGACATGGTCCAATAGAGAAATAAATACATTTTCACCAAAACCGCTGATTTATTTACTGCTGACTTTGATCCGTCTTAATGAAACACCCTTTATATATATATATATATATATATATATATATATGTGTGTGTGTGTGTGTGTGTGTGTTTGTGTATATATATATATATAATCTAGAGAGAATATTGGGAAGAAGTGTTAGAGGTAGAAACCAAGATAGATGTGAAAGACAGGACTAAATAAGATCAAATAGAATGAAAAAGTAAAAACTGATAGCATAAGGAGACTAGTGCCAGAAGTTATCAGAATCCAAAAGAATTCAATACTGCGGCGTCAGATTGTCTAATTTAATTAGAAATTACATTTGATTTCTGATTACATTAAAGGGTTTACTTTCTCTTATACACCCACACCGTCGTATCCCCATAATCTTTGTCACTACTCTTCTCATCTCAGTGTTAGTTTTTTCTTCCAATTATATTTTTCTTGTTTTTTTAATTTGTTTTGTATTTTAATTTTTCGATTTTCAATAACCTGCGCATAAATACAGTAAGGTCACGAATATATATATTAGTGACCTCTCCAAAATTGTATCAACCCCTTTATCAGTCACAATGTTTTTCTTTGGTGAAAAGAAATCAACGCAATTTCCATTGTAAAAAATTTCCTAACATATTTTAATGGAGGTCGACTAACATGACCATAAGAGTGTCGGCGTCTTTTTCTTAATATTAGATAATGAGAAATCTGAAATAATTTTTTCTTGTTTTATTAAGTTAATCCATTAAAGCGAGCGTTTAATTTTTGTAGTGGTGAGTATTGATAGGTTATAAGGGGAAATCTATAATTAATCCGGGATATGTTTTGGAGCGGCGAGTAATGTTTGGATGTAAGGGGAATTTTATAATTAATCCGGGATTTGTTTTGTGGCGGTGAGTATTGATGGGTTATAAGGGGAAAATCTATAATTAATCCACTATTTGTTTTGTGACGGTGAGTATTGATAAGTTATAAGACGAAATTTATAATTAATCCGGGATTTGATTTGTCGCGGTGAGTATTGATGGGATTTAAGGGTAAATCTATAATTGATCCAGGATTTGTTTTGTGGCGGTGAGCATTAATGGGTTTATCCCATTTATCCCGTCTCCCTTGATATCTCTCCTCCATGTTTTTATACCATCATGGAAACGTTCTCCATGTTTATTAGTTATATCGCCATGTTTTTTGGAAACCAGTTCAATTAACTACACAGAATATTTACTTTTATACACATGTAGTTTGCTAACATCCTTTCGAATAGTTTCCCATAATCATCTATCTATTTTTTTTTACTACAGCAACAAATAAAATCCAGGTATTTGACTCAGTAACGTTAATAGAGTCAACGAAGTTGTCACCCTTGATGACAACTTTGAATGTCAGGTCCATGAAAAATACTTTGTTTGAGTTTTTCTATGCTGAGACCAGTAAATGCACTGTAAATGTACTGAAAACATTGGCCTTCCTTGTCAAGCGCTTTTACAAACTGCTCCATGAGACCTAATTTGATATGACGAAGAGAGAGGATAATTTTATCTCTGGAGACTAGCGGATCAGTTATCACATTTTTCTCTCAGATTTTCTTTTCTACTCTGACCGGCCATTCTCTTTTATCCCAGCGTTGATCTCTGGCTCTACTGTCCTATAAACAAAGGAAGCATGGGAACGTTGTGTAGCTTGACTGCTGTCCGATTAAAAGTTTAAACATTGTCAGGTCAACACAAATCACTCAGTTATAATGAAAGTAATTTATTCTTTCCATTACCTCTTTGATGGCTTCATGTTTTTTGGAGTGTCCAGTTGGTATCAATGCGTATACATTGTTGTGTAGCAAAACAGATTTTAAATAAACGCTTTGTGCTATGAATGAATAATCTCCATGAATTTGTATCATTGTCCTGAATGCCAAGACACAGAAAAACTCCTTCGACATCGTTACAATGTGTAAGTTTGTTGGTTTGATTGAAGTAGGAGAAAAATCAGCATTTCTATTGTGATAAAATGTAACTTTTGTTCCTTCTTTAAGGAGATTTTTCTCCTTCAATCTTGAAGCTAAGAATTCCACTGATTCGTTTGATAAACTCAAATCCCTGATTAAATCACTCAGTTGTTCTTGATCAAACAATATCGGTTCAGATGATAATCTCTCAAAATCATAGTCATTGTCATTCTCGCCCATATCGACAAAATCATTCGCATCATCATGGTCCGATTCTTCTATGTCACTGGACGTAATGCCTTTGAAGACAAGAATCGGGATTTTATCGGAGTGTGATACCAGATCTGATAGCTGAATTTAAAGAAGGATAGTTCACAGATGTTCGTTTCTTCTTGCTGAGGCCAATAATTTCGATTAAGTAGAAGTAAAAGACGTCAATGTAATTTTGTGGCTCGCGTCAATTCCTCGGAATGCCAAACTTAAGTTAAGTTCGAGTACTCCTTGTCCACTGGCGTAAGTGTCCCTGACATGATTTGCTAATAATATATGGTGCCCACGATTTGTCCGAAGCGCCCAGCTTCGCTTCAAAATAACCATGATAAGCTTTTCTGACAAAATCACTTATCGGCTTTCTATTATTCGCTGTTGTAATCTCGCCACATATATAACCGAAGAAATCGGGATTGTTTTTGCTTGAAGTCATTGGTTTAGTATTAACGTCTAGAAATAAAACAAAGTGAGATAATAACATTGTATTCGGATACGAAGTAAAAGAAAACTTCAATTCATACTCAATACTACGTATCAATTAAATTCAATAAACTCATATAAAATACCAAATATATCTTTATAGTTATTATTATAATTATGTGGGATGTGCAAAAAATACACGCATGGGAATACCATTGATAGGCCTATGAATAGTTCAATTATGAATAGCCTTTAATAGTTTGAATATCGCTGTGAATTGAGATATCGATACACATTGTGCATGGGTAGGTTATGGTAAAATTCAATGAGTGAGTTCGATTTTTATAGAACCATCATTCATCATTACCATCGGATTACTTTTCATTAATATTGATCAGATTACTTTTCCTTAATAAAGATTGATTTGACTTGATTATGATTTTAGATTTTCTTTTTCCAATCTGCAAACCGTGAATTCAATCGATAAAAAGATGTGGTAAAATGAAATTTTTTTGTCAAAATGAGACATTTCGGTACGGAGGAACCTGTAACCAATATGAAAAAATGGGCGTCATTTTTTAATTCGGCGCTTTCAAATTAGCCAAGAAAGAGTGCTTCCACCCTTGCACCAAAATATATGTTAATCAGAGAAATTAATAGCATATTTACCTCAGGCAATAATCATTAACATACTTTTTTATTCATTAGTAACGGATTTTTTAAATTAGAAATTTCTTTTTAATACCAGATTTTTATATAATTAAAATCAGTTTACGGTGGACAATAATAGGCTAATTGGGTAATAATTTACCTGATCAGTATAATTTTCTGATTTGGTTTTGTTGCAGACGTTTGAAAATGAGTCCAGTTATATATAAATCTCCGTTTGTCATCACTAATACTTACGAAGTCTTATTTACAATGGGAATCCTCAACTGAATAATCTCCATTTGAAAAATCTCTTGAACCAATCCTCATCATCACGATCACTTTCATCAAAATCGGTTCGTATGCTACATTGCTACAGGACGCTTCCACTGCCTTCGTTTTAAGTTACATTCATTCAGTAAATAAGATTTTTGAGCGGCCATGTTGATTTTATTCATTAACTATTCTGAATGTTATAGTAAAATTTGTTCAGATTTATCGCAATGAGAATATTTAGGGATTGTTGTCATTCAAGGAATTCGTCTTACTTTTTGTTTAAGCTGATAAAAAAAATTAACATTGAAAACCTCTACAACTTATTTTTGATTGCATAACATTTGGGATAAGATTGATACAAAAATGGATTAACGGTATTGGAATGGAAATGAAAACTATTTGATATTCGCGGAATAGGATTGGAGAAATTTACAAGAAAGGCGATAATCTGAGAGACCCCTCCCCCACTGAATACATTAGTGATGCTCAAGGGTTCTGGTAGCAGCAACGATAGAAGTGTTGCTTGCCAAGCAACTGCTAAACAGAAAAACGAAGAAATCCGTATTCTGTATCTGAGAGCCGCATATAACTTGCTGAGTTGGCAGTGCGAGAGGAGTAAATGCTTTATAATGGTGATAGTAAAACGTTCAAAGCTTGATCTAAAAAAGGTTTGCTGTTAGTTATTCAAAACGTGATTCTGCAGCAGGCCGACAAAAGATTAAATCGAAAAGTTAAGAATAAAATAAGAATTTTGTGCGTTTTCGGAAGGGAACTCTCTAAGTGCAGACTTAAAGATCAACATACTTCGAATTCTGTTCAACTTTGAAGCTGCTATTATGCATAATAAAGAAAAAAAAGAAAAGATCCAAACAAACTTTGTTTTTACGTATACTTTAATGTTCTGTAGTCTATCTCCATTTGAGTTAAACCCTTAAATCCAGTTATTTCTTTGACCGAAACAAGAATAACTAGCATACGTTGCATCACTGCATTTAACCTTCGCGTATTCTGCCGTAAAATTTGAAATGTATTTGATAATCGTAAAACCATAAAATAGTGCGTGTTCATCCCTTCGCACGTACGTTGTGCTCTGCCATTACTTCAGATAAATAATGGAGTTTTGAATGAGAGCAATGCCGGGAGAAAAATGCATCAGAGGCATCCGGTTTTAGCGATAAAAAGAAAACACTCATAATAGCAAGTTAACATCAATTTTGAATATTTTCATCTGTAATTTCTTACTTCTCGAGATAATGACCTTCGGTTATAATTAAGATTATCATTGCAATATTTTAAAGTTAAGCTCAGATATTTAACGTTGCAATAGTGGAATTTCTACGGTTATTTTATAGTCATATAAACGTATTCAATCATTAATTTAGAAATTATGATTCATTAGGAAATTCCAAACCATAAAATATTTCGAGTACTGCTAGTACAAAGCAAAAGTTAAGCAACTAAGATTTGAGGTGAAATTTTATTGGATACGTTAACAAGTTAGTGAAATTCATAGATATCAAATTAACAATTCCAGAACTGCAAACTAATTTTGCGTTACAGTGCCGTGCTAGACAATTTTTCTTGCTAGAATCTATCTTACACCTTTATAAGACTACCATTCGTCTATACAACGAATATTGCTACTACATCCGGTCTAGTGCTTCTGATATGGAAGATTCTAGAGATTCTTACCAGAATCAAAAGAAGAATATGCAATGTTATGTGTCTTGACCTGACGTGTCGGCTTCAGTCACTTTCCTACCACCGTAACGTAACTTTCTTGTGCCCTTTCTACAAATACTATCATTGCAATTGTTCAGATGAGCTTTCCTTTCTACACTTGACAGCCTTGCTGCGACTTGTTCCAGCAAGTCGGTCGAACTCTCTGCCACTGAGCAGAGAGGAACCCGGACGTGGCTCCGTCGAAGGGCAGAGTCTTGTTCGGGGAGGTTGACCAACCTGATTCTGTTTTTACAGTTTCTACAGGCATTTTTTGGCCGAGCCTACGGTCTCGGGATTACCCACGTTAAACTCGGCCTTGTGCCACATCTTTCCCTCGTGGTGGGGGACAGTAAATATTACTTTCCTCTTTGATACCTCGACTTCCTGAATTTAAACGCATAACTAGATTGGCTTCTAGGTCCCATCATTTTACTGTTGAAATTACTAAGTGTAAACGTCCGTTCTATGCTAATGGTTTATTTTTCTCACACTTCTCGCTTGTCTAGCTTCTTTTTGTTCAGTCACCTATGACTTTCATTTTTAATTCCAACGCTAATCCCCATCTTCTGTTTCCTGTTTCCTAGTCTTTCTCAGATTATTTCACTATCTGTAACCTCTTGCGTCTTAATGGCTTTAGTGCCTTGCTTGGGGTGAAATGATTTAATGACTAATCCAAAAATTAAAAAAAAAACAGAAAAAATGTATATACTTTACTTTTATTTTGGATGAATCTCATCTCTATATGTAAGCTTACGGCCACATCACGTTGAAACATCAGTTCCCGTACGATCACCGAAGTTGAGCAACGTCGAGCCTGGCCAGTATCTAGATGGTGACCGCTCGGGAATACCAGGTGCAGTAAGCTAGGATGTGCGAGTAGTATAATGAGATATGGCTCGGAATTGTTAATAGGAGAACAGAATTTCAATTCCCGTTGGGTTCGTTATATTCACTTACGTGCAAATACCCTTGGGAAAGATATGACTCCACCTCTTCTTCCTCCAGCTATGGGTTAATTAGTAAGACTTGTATCACTAAACCATTATTATCTGTAAAAGATTGTTATAGTCCAAAATGGCTTTAAATAACCTGCAAAGTGTTGATAAACCGTAGAATATGAATCAAGCAACCAGCTCATCTCTATATGGCTACCGCAGGTCAATTCAGTATTTACTGAATGCGCCACAGCAGAAACTGGTGTGGGTTCGTGTATCGATATGGCCGATGAAAATGTTTAAACGTGTTCTAATTTTTGCTGAGACAGTTTATGTCCCTGTTTCCACGATTGCCATTGAGAAAAGCTTGAATACGTTCTGTTTCCGCTGTACCAAAAATCATGACAAATTTCCGCGTCAGTGGCATCCTCCTCCATCCGTGACGGAAGAGAGTGAGCGAATAAGCACTCGAATCAAACAAAACTCCCATATCTTACGTATCACACACACACACACACACACACACACACACACACACACACACACACACACACACACACACAAACACACACACACAAACACACACACACACACACATATATATATATATAATTGATATTCGTGATCAGCCGCGCTTAATCGTAATATGAAAATAAATCTTTTGATCGCAGTGCCTATTGTACAACTCCACCAGGAAGATTATCCTTGGTTAAATATTAAAAACAGAAAACTCTAGTCATTTTGAACTTGAACGAATACAAAGAACTTATTTGGCTCGTGAATCGGGCAATGTCGTAGGAATGGGTGATGACAAAACAGTAAATGAAAACAAGAAATTGTGAAGCTCACATCAGATGCACCCCCCCAAAAAAAAAACCCAAAAGAAAACAAAATCAGTGAAGTTGCTAAAAAAAAATCTTAAAATTCAGGATATATTTTACTTTAAAGAACGAAGCAAAAACAGGGCATATTTTTAGAACGGCATGTAAGTGTGCAGAAAGGTCGGACATACACAGATGTCTTTTGAAATATAGCTACAAGAAAGAAACAGCACAGACTAGGGTTAAGTTCTACACTCTTGCAAGTCATATGCATATATTTCTCACCTCACTCCTAACACAATGTTGAAAAATACAATAACAAAACTATCTAAAATGTCTAATACAAGGTGCAGCAGAAAGACCTCTGATATTTTAAAAGTTGACAAAAAGACCAAGGTAACTGCTATTAAAAAATAATTTCACTATTGTTTAAACAAAGGATTATATTTTTTTTATTCATTTGATTTTAAAAATGACCTCCTCCAAATAGTTACCTCTATTCGCTATAAATTGTTGTAAATTTCTAAATCCTTGACCTTTTCTGCTTCAAGG
>OZ038478.1:44669863-44692363 GCA_964036315.1 Acanthosepion esculentum
TTCTCATTACGTATGCCAGAAATGTCTGCTGCCTCTTTCTGATGTTAAGTATAAGATTCCTCTTTGTTTGCATCCTCTCCAAAACCTCATGGTTTGTCACATGTTCGGTCTATGATATCCTCAGCATCCTTATGTAGAACCATACCTCTGTTGCCTCGAGTCTCTTCTTCATCTTCATCTTCATCTTCAGGAGACCGTCCAACATTCGCTGCAGTAAAGGAGGACAGATATCACGTAGCAGTTCAGTACTCATTTCTTTGTTACCAATGAAACCCTCATGTCTCGTAATACTCTGCCTAGCTTTTGAAATGCATCTTTGGCCATCCTAATACGTCTTCGGATGTCAGCGTCGCACTTACTGTCCTCCGTTAGAACACTTCCCAGATATTTAAATTTCCGCACCTACTTGATTTTAGTGTCCCCGACCTGTAAATCGCATTTCGGGGTCATCTTTTTGCTGATAACCATGGATTCTGTCTTGTAGCTTATGTTTACTCCCTTCTTTCTCACCCTCTGTCGCTACCTTCTGTAGGAGGTTTTCTAGTTCCCTTTCCGTGTCTGCTATCAGCATAGTGTCATTTGCCCATCTTATGTTGTTGTGGTCGCCAATGATGAATCCTGGTAGGATTTCTAGTTCTCTCAGAATTGCCTCGCTATATAGGTTGAATATGTCCGGTAAGAAGACACATCCTTGCCTTATGACCCTTTCTATTTTTGCATATCTGCTGAACTCATTTTTTATCTTTATGCAGGCGCTTTGTTGCCAGTAGAGGTTGTTGATTATTCTAATATCTTTCCCAAATATGTCAAGGTTGCTGAGCAGTTCTAACTGTTGCGTAATTGGTCGAATGCTTTTGCGTCGTCTATAAAACACAGGTGCACGTTCTTCTACATTTGTATTGCTTTTTTTGACAACATTCTGACTATGAATATCTCGTTCCTTGTTCCGGTGTCTTTAACGAACCCGCACTGTTCTTGCTCTATCTCTGGCCTGATTTTGCTGCGCGCTCTATTCATCAGAATAAGAATGATGAGTTTTCTTATGTGGCTTATTAGGGTGATTGTTCGAAGGAGTTCACATTCGTTTGTGGTATATCCCCACTGTTGTAGATTTCATTTATTATTTCCGTGATCTTGTCTATGCCAAAATCATCTAATGCTGTCAGCATATCTGTTACAATTCCGTCTGGCCCTGCCACCTTGTTTCTGTTCAGTTTGGCCAGTGCCGCTTCTACTTCGGTTTTTAGAATATCAGTGTATTGCTGGTTGTTCTCTTTCGTCGTGGAAGAGTTCTCAAATATATTTGTTCCAGCGCTGAAGAATTTTTCCTTCTCTAATATGAGTGTTCCATCCTTGGATTTTATGTTCTGTTAGCCCCCTTATTTGTTTAAGCATATCTCCTCTGTGGTACTCAATGTCTCTGTTTTTGCACATTTTTTGTTTAGTCACTCTTCTTTAGCCTGCCTGCATTTGGTCCTTATTTCGTTGTGTAGTTTTCTGTATTCCGTTACATATCTTGGCAGAATTTTTGTGTCTCCTTTGCACCCTGACGAGAATCTCATCAGTGATCCATTCGTTTTTTCTTCTTCGTCCATTCTCCTTTGGGGTGATATCGTTTGCTGATGTAACTAAAGCTTCTCTTAGTGCGTCCCATTTCTAGTTTCTGTTTCCATTTTGTCCCTCGTATCTTCTTTTCACACTGTCCATATATTTTCCTTCAAGTCCAGGTCGATTAAGAGTTTGCTGTATTGCAATTTGGGTGCTGCGTTAGACTTCTTCAGTTTCCGCAGTTTCACTCTTAGTTTATATATAACAGGGCGATGATCGCATCCGCAGTCGGCATTTGGGTAGGTTTTGCAGTGAACCATTGCATTCCTGACTTTTTATTGAGTTATGCAGTCAATTTGGTTTTTAGTTTCTCCTCCTGGGCCTCTTCATGTCCATAATCGTATCGGATGTAATTGGAACAATGTGTTGGCTATTACCTGGTCATTGTCCGTGCACCATTCGACCCATTTTTCTCCACGTTTTATGCGGGTTCCTAGTCCGAATTTTCCAGCTATCTACCTTATCCTTTCCCTGCCTACATTGGCATTCAGGTCTCCCATGATTATGACTTCTTCTGATTTGCAGTGATCCTTGGCAATCATGGAGGAGAATGATTCGATTTCTTCTTCCGTACTTTGTGCTGTCGGCGCATACACTATTATGATAGATACGTTGAAAGGTTTTATTTTCAGTTTGACTACCAGAATTCTTTCTGATAATTGGTAGTATCCCAGAACGCATTTCTTGAATTCTTGATCTAGTATCAATCCTACTCCTTTATCGTTTTTCTCTCCACCTGCATATATAATCCTGTGATTGTCACTGACAAAATCTCAGTTGTTTGGCCATCTAGTTTCACATACACCTAAGATGTTGATTTTTAACCTACTCATCTCCTGTTCTACATTTTCTAACTGGCTACAGTTGTTCAACGTCCTAATGTTCCATGCCCCGAGAGTTATTTTTGTTTGATTCGAGCAGTCGCTGGATAACGATCCGGTGACACCTATCGCCCTTTTCTGGGCGAGGGATAGGTTCCAAGGTATTTTATCCCCTTTACGCCGTTCATGCTGGATGACAGTTAGGTTGCACATGTCGGTCCATAGCGAGCGAGGAGTTAATTCCCATAGACTTAACCCCTTTCATACCGTTAGGTTTCATAATGTGTGTGTTATTTGGCATGATATTTCTTGGGATTAATAATGGAGTCGTTTCTCGTTACCTTCTTCACAGTGCTTTATGGATACACCACCTCTAGTCAGCTGACCATTGACTCATCAAGAGTTTTTACGCCCTTTGTTAGATTTTATTTTTCGTCCTCCCGGGTTGCTAACAATGCACTTCACTCACAAGAACATGGAGTGCGCTAGCCGGTTTAGTCGTCGACATTTCGACAGTGGAATACTTACCATATATATATATATATATATATATATATATATATATATATATATATATATATATATATATATTTAAAAAAGACCCCTCCACAATCTGTTTGTGAGTAAAAGGTTTATGGGTCAGAGTTAGTAGGTGGGGCAGAATATTTGTAAGGTGGGAGAAGAGAATAAAATGATAAAGTTTTAACTTAGTATAAGTCCAATTACCCACTATTAAAACAATACGCGATTGAAACTAACAGATTAAGCCGACAGGTTCGAAAAAATACATTTCCAAACAACATCATTAAAAAAGGATTTCTTATTAATTACAATTGGAATTTCTTATTAATTGCAATTGGAATTTCTTATTAATTACAATTGGAGTTTCTAAGCTCGAATCAGTGGTCATTTAGTGAAAGTTTGGCAAACTCTGTAAATACGTCTCCTTAGCATTTTGATGACAAAATTATGGCCAGTCTCGTTACACATTTGACGTAGTCTTTTGTAAAATGTCCCTATTGTGTTCATATAATATTTTATATAGATTCCTTGAAGTTTCTCCTATGTATTTTTGTGACAGTTATTACAGGCGATGGAATAATCTCCTTCAAGTTTTAACTGATTGTTTTGTTTAGTCTTAACTAAGTCTTTTATTGCTTTGGATGTAGTAGTAACAACTTTTATTTTGAGTTTAGATAGATTCCTTTCGACTGTGATGGAATTAGTAGGGAGGGTAGCATATTTTTTTATTCATTGGGTTTCTCAAGGAGGCACGTTTATGTTTTTGAATATTTTATAGTCCTTTTTTTTCGCATTGAATATTCAATAATTAAGCTACAGGAGAAGTTTGTTTTCAATGTATACTCTCCGGGTCGCATATTATTAGAGCTCTTAGGTAGAATCCGATGATTATGCCGGATTTTATTTTGTTGTTATGATGAGAATAGAAATTTTTTAGGTCATTTTTGTTGGTTGATTTCCGGTGGACACCGAGTTTTAAACTGTTGTTAACGCAGTGTAGTTTGATATCTAGGAAGGGTAACGAAATGTGTTCTTCCATTTCGTATATAAATTCCATTGTGTATTCGACTTTGCTAGGGCGATCTGCTTGGTCAGGTAAATCAGTATCACGTGGATATATAAGTAGGGCATCATCAATATAACGGAAGTATGTTGATTGTGTGGGTAAAATATTTTGGAAAGGACCGGATTCGAGAAATTCTAAGAAAATACATGCCATCACTCCACTGAGAGGCAATCTCATTGGTAATCCAAAGTTTTGTTTGTAATAGATCATTATAAAAAGTGATGAGATGGCAGAGTTTTATTATTTCAGCTGTTGGTAGGTAGTGCATTATCTTTTATTGTGTTAGATGCTTAGAGGGATTAGAATGAAATAATACAAGGCAATTTTGACATAAAAATACTACTCTGATCAAAGGAGAGAATAGTTCACTATGACGTACATGTCTAGAGAGTGCCTTAATCGCAAGATCATCTACAGTAAATTTGCGCTCTGGCTTTTACAACATTTCACCATCCCTGGAAGATCTTCTAAAGATCACAGTGTGGAATATTTTCTTACAAAATTGATGGAAAGAAAAAGAAAAAGACTAAATGAATTCGGCTAGAAAAAATATTCTAAAATTCCCAGCATCCCGCTATCGTGTTCATGTGTAGTCCTGGCAACGTAACAAATTTAGTCCGATGATGTCCTCAACAAAATGACGTCACAAGTAAACTTTTTCCACTTTGTCATAAAATTTACCAATACTGTTCTTCATATGTAAAATATTTCTCTTTATCTCATATATATAATAACGGATAATAACTGTGACATTACTCTAATTATTGAACAATTTAGTTCATGCCACCTTTACTATAAAAAAAGCTTACTTCTTCAGTACAAGAACGCACAATTTTCAAATTAAAAAAAATTTCAACCTCAGCGTCGCGACTGCACGCTCCAAAATTATTCTTACATTTAACAATATCTCATTGCTAAAAAAACACTCTTTCGGACTGCACAATCTTTCGATGTCTCATTATTACCTGGAATTTAACAAAAACACACTCAAATGTCAACCTGATGATGGTCGTTCGAAACGATTGAAAACCCGGCTAGTAGAAAAAATAAGACCTGATAAAACCGGAATTTATAAACAAGGATCATACCATTCATTAACGGATTCGAAGTTGATTGTATTTTATTATTAAATATTGTTTGCGAGAGTGATTCTTGCCATATAATTAGCTTCATTATTTGTTTTTCATATGAATGATTTACGTTATATATATATATATATATATATATATATATATATATATATATATTTAGTTTACGAAAAACTAGGTAATACGTATGGGTAGACCCAAGGAGGATAAAATCCAGAGAGCTCAATGTAAATGAGAGCTAATAATTTAAATAAAAACAGACCACTTTATTGATATTAATATATAACTTCCGTTAAGGTTAACCCATTTAATGTGTCAATGTCTGGATTTCCTCAAACAATTTAAATTTGAAAGAATAGAAATGTTACATCTAACTCAATCATGTCTCTCTCCCCCCTCACTTCCTCACTTCGTTAATTTACATATACTTAGTACTGCCCGTCAAAAATGTGTAAATTTCTTTTCATTTTTCGTTTCGACCTTTGGAAGTAAAATCTGATGATGCGCGGCCCTTTAAAAGGGCTGTGGTGAAATAATTTATTACATGGAACCTTAAAGTGGTCTGTTTATATTTAATATATATATATATATATATATATATATATATATATATATATATTTATATATGTATGTCTGTGTGTGTGTATATATATATATATATATATATATATATATATATATATATATATAGAGAGAGAGAGAGAGAGAGAGAGAGAGTGTGAGAGAGAGTATTATTACGAGCAAAAAGCTTTTCACTTATCTGATTGATGTTACCTTCAGCATCCCAACTCCAGAGTTTCGTTTTCGAACGCTCTGGGAATCACTCAGTCCACTCGTCAGGGGTTTTCAGAAATTTACTGCATATACGTCTCGAATTTTTTTAATATACACTTTTGCAATTTTTTTTTCATAGTGTCTGCTTGCGTGCGCTCGTCTGTGTGTTTGTGTAGGACTGTCGTAATTATTTGTCGTGTTTTTCATTTTACAATCATTCCTTAACCTGTTCCTCTCTTTTTCCTCTTCTATTTTTCCACTTTTCTTTCAATTGTTGACATTTTGACTTCCGATTATATATATATATATATATATATATATATATATATATATATATATATATATATATATATATATATATATGTATATATATATGTATATATATGCGCATTTCATTGAATACGACAGACAAGGTGCTTTTATTTATTTAGCTCAATTAGATCTCATTTAAATATTCATGGAGACCTACCGGACACTATTTGTAACATACTTGTTGACAACACAAATATAATAGCATCACCTACATACAAAAAAAAATGACTAAAATTAATGGAAGCCTTATTAATAGAAGCCAATATACAAAAAAAGAACAACACTTAATAATATTAACTATGAACATGGACACATCTTGACCGTATTTTGAAAAATGAAAACATTATACAAATATATACATGCAACAAACTACTTCTTATTTAACAGTTAAAATATTTAATCCTTGAAAATGGCTAAATGTATTGCCGAAAGAAAAAAAAAGAACATTCGGACAGTTTTTATATAATTTATCATCTGAAAAGAAAAAAAAAAAACATTAGATCGCATGTGAAATTGTATAAAAAACTAAATAAAAGCACCCTTGTCTGTCGTATTCAATGAAATGTGCATGAAAGAAGGATTGCTGCCTAAATACAGAAATATATACATATATACATGCATACTAAATACAGAAATATATAATAATATTATATGAATTTTGTTACTGTTAAAAAAATGTTAAGACATTTCATGCGGTTCCAAATGAAGGAGGAAGCATGACATCATTTTGCTCAAGGTTCATGCGGGCGGAAGAAACGATTCACTGATCAGAGAAAACTTGCGTTCAACCATGAATCTTGCATAGAAAATAACTGATGCGCAGAAAATCTCATCGCACATGTTATGCACAAGAGCTATTACACGTTTACCCAGGCGAAGAGCATCGTGTATAAACACCGCTACCTTAAATGTTATTGAATGTTTTTCTTCATATTAACACAATCTAAGACATTTCTATTATTCAGCATTTCTATAATATTTCAATCCACACACACGCACGCACACTCAGTATATATATATATATATATATATATATATATATATATATATATATATATATATATATATATATATATATATACAAATGAAGAGAAAATAAAACAGATTTAGAATCCACAGTTCTCTGGCATTTACTTTTTTAAAATTTTTTTTTTAAGTGCTCAATACAACGTAGAGCATGACATTTTTAATGATATTTTTATTAAAAATATTTTACATTGCGACACGGAAATTTCTGTTTCGAGACTTAATGTTTTTATCTTGTCATCAGGCAATATTCGGTAACTTTCGTGAAAATGATTTGCATTTGAAAATAGAAAGCAATATGTTTTCTTATTAAAGAGTTAATAGGGAAGGAGGGGAATCC
The DNA here is from genome assembly GCA_964036315.1 of Acanthosepion esculentum. Classification (NCBI taxonomy): domain Eukaryota; kingdom Metazoa; phylum Mollusca; class Cephalopoda; order Sepiida; family Sepiidae; genus Acanthosepion; species Acanthosepion esculentum. Next base: position 44,677,421 of record OZ038478.1, read on the forward strand.
AGAATTTTAGATCTTATGGGTGTGTCTCTTTTAACTAATCAGAATGAAAGTCAACGCTAAATTTGAAAAGTTAAAAATATAGGTTAGATTTTAGGGGATGTGTGGCATTCTTACATGTCTCGGGGAACTATCATTTTAACGGCTCGACACCTTACTTTCGGCAAAAAGTAGACATTTAAGTTACGAAGAAATATTCTTCGAAATATGTATATCTCTGACAATGGGTTTTTTTTTTTTTAATTCTAACATATATTTTAGCACTATCTTAAAGGGGCCTTTGGTACAATCAAAACATTTTTATATATTTTCAACCAAAAAACAGTTCATATTTTATTCATTATGTCTTCCTAATAGTAAGCAATTTAAAATTAAAAATCAAGGAATTAATATTACATGTACCATAATATATACAAAATAATGGATATATAATTCTAATACATAGACTTTTGTGAAAATTCATTAACTATATTTTAAGGTGAACATTTTACAATGTCTACATATGACTGTAATCTCATTTCGCTGATTTAATACATCATTATTTTAAGAAACTTAATAATGTATAGCTTTTCATGTAGACACAAGGAGCTTGGGTCAATGAATAAAATATGAACTGTATTTTGGTTAAAAAATGTATAAAAATATTTTGGTCACTTGAAGATAGTTCTAAAATATTTCTTCGTAACTTAAATGTTTGCTTTTTGCCGGAAGTAAGGTGTCGAGCCGTTAAAATGACAGTTCCCCGAGACATGTAAGAATGCCACACTTCCACCAACATCTAACCTATATTTTTAACTTTTCAAGTTTAACGTTGACTTTCCTTCTGATCAGTTAAAAGATATACACCCGTAAGATCTAAAAATCTGAATATCCCTCCCCCCGCATTAAATCTTTAATAAGCAAACATATTTTTTCTATTTTCAAATGCAAATCATTTTCACGTAAGTTACCGAATATTGCCTGATGACAAGATAAAAACATTAAGTCTCGAAACAGAAATTTCCGTGTCGCAATGTAAAATATTTTTAATAAAAATATCATTAGTATATATATATATATATATATATATATATATATATATATATATACACTGACGTACCAGATATTCATGGGATAGGTGCCTAGTATTGAATAGGATGTTATGTGGCTTGTCGAAATGCGGCAACACGACGCGTCATCGATTCTACAAGTGCTCGGAAGACCTCTGGAGTCTCTATAGCTATCCATCGCCCCTGATATTTGTAGGCGCAGAATCTTGCCTACGAGTAAGTATCTTCACCAAGGTCCATAAATACTGTATTAGGCTAATGTTCTGAAAGCGTGATAGCAGCACCCACACTTCGTTGGAATTTTCGAAAGGAAATTCCAACGAAGGGAGGTTCTTGCTATCAAAATGATTCTGTTCAAACCAATTCTGGGCGACCACTAGCCGATACCACTGTGCATTATACTGGAGAAACATTCCGAATTTGATGTGATCAATGGAATCAATGAATAGTAGCAAGTAGTAACAAATCAGGGCAACATCTAAGGAGGTCTTTAGGCGGACCAGTTACGTTAAATCAACCCACGCCATTATGAAACGACATACTAGCCTGCATTGTCCCGCGTTGGCCTCATGAGGTCAGTGCTGCACATGAATTCTACCATCACCTCTGAAGCAACGGAACTGTAGCAAATCGGATCATACCATACATTTCCCAAACCCCAGTGTTCAATTAACGATGTCAGAAGTCCAGATATTGAGCTGTGGCCGGTGTCGTGATGTTAACAGATCTAACAACAATATCCCATTGAAGTTGATCGCAGAAGCGTCCTGCTTGATATGTGACTAGTAAATTTTGCATTGAATGCGGGTGGGATATGAGAACTCCGATATTACACTTAATCACCAGATATCATAGAACAGTTGATATCAGCTTGGACATGACCACGGTATCGAGGTACGGTGGCGCTATGTATCGTTGACTTTACATATTGTCATCTACCGGGTGGGATGGGTAAATTGTCGCCATTTTATAATTTTAATTTCGTGCATGCGCGTTATTTGTTTTTGATTTTGTCGACTGCACAGTATAGTAGGGTCAATTGGGCACCGTCTGTAAGAAAAAGCATCATGACGCAATTTACTCAGCTAGAAATGTAGAAACGGCATGCTGTACAACTTGGCATTCGCACCGGAAGCTCCAATAGGAACATTTCAGAGTGTTTGAGTGTCAATTTGAGGACAGTGCAAAGGATTCTGTGTACCTCAAAAGATGTACTGAGAGTGATGAAAACCAAATAACCAGTCAGTATCATGGTGTTTAGAGTGATCACTAGTGAGTGATGGCGATGTTATGCCTCCATTCATCTTCACGCAATCAGACTCAACACGGGGGCCTACATCAAATGCCTTGAGGAGATAGTGCTGCCTTGGGTCAAGAGAGTGGCTGCAGGAAGACCCTATGTCTGGAAACTGGACTCTATACCATGCCACATAAGCCGGAGAACCCAGTCATTTTTGTCAGACAATTTCTGCGATCACATAACTTCTTACATCTGGCCATCTAACTCCCCAGACTGTACCCCCTTGATTATTATGTATGGGGCGCAGTTGTGTGAGAGACCAACAAAACTCCTTGTAACACCGAAGATGAACTGAAGGCAAGGATTATGGCAGCATTCGCCAATTTAACAAGGAAACTGTCCAGAAAAGTTGCAGGAGATTCCGAAGTTGTCTTGATCCGTGGTTGAAGCCAATGGCAATTTTATTGAATAAACTTACTCTTTAGTATTTCAAGATATTTTTGGGGTAATTTGGGAAAATATAGCTGTTAAAATGAGATGTCAGTGTGATGGAATAATCCATACTAACCTTTCACCCCTCCAGCATAATCCACTTCACACCAAAATATCTATCAACCAATCAAAACTAGTTTTAGCAAACGAAGTTTCCTATTGGCCAAAAGCCTTAGAACTGTAGCAAATTCACGTGAAAATGCTTTTTCACGCGCAAGCCACCGGAGCCTATGTTTTTGTCCAGAAATCTATAAATGGGAAATTCCTGATCGCTTCAAGCAGACAGACTTTCATTCCTAGAGAGATGCCAAACTGACCCACGCAAGTCAAAACTCTGACTAACCACGACTTTGCCGCGCAAAATATCTCTGACTCAACAATCCACAAACACGCTCTATCTCTCTCAGGGACGCTATCTAAACATCATTTACAATACTTTAAAAAGTGACATTTGTCTCACTACTTAATAAGTATTAGTAAACAAACAATCAAATTCTCACACAACTAAAGGTACGCAACTCCTACCAATTCTGAACAATAATGCAAACAAACTTACGTACACACACTAATAACTGAACTAGCACAAAGGACAATTTCGGACGTAACTGGACACTTAGTTTGTGAATAAATCTGAATAGCAATTGCAAACACGTTCAAACATTCACAATAATATTCTACGCAGCCAAATACATCTATTCTCATTTATCCATCAAAGTTCAACTCAATTGTATTCGTGAATTGTATATAAACCAATGTTATTGTTGTACATTTAATGTTTGTCTTTGCTTTCAACCTTCTTGCATGATTTGTTTCTAATAGTTTTCTTTAATTGTTGTGGACGAATGTTTTAGAACACCAGCACTAAAAATCCTTCTGATCACTCAAAATATATTCGCCAGTCTGCAACAAGTGTTATCTTCATCTTTGCGTAAATAGACGACAATTTATCCATCGCACCCTCTATAGCTTTTGATACGTCAATGTGTATTATTTCCATAATATAAATATATTCAATGGATCCATTAATCCATTATATATATATATATATATATATATATATATATATATATATATATATATATATATATATATAATGTGAGAAAGAACGATAGAGATAGCCAGAAGCTCTAACGACCTCCTAAAAGGTATTTATAGGGAATAAATAACTCAACAATCGGATGACGGTAACGCCACTTCTGATCATCCAAGAATCTAATGGAGTTGCTGTATCTCTCACGTCAAAGGAAATCAGATTGTCTGCACTAAAAGCGAATGTCTGTGAACGCCAACAGCATGCATCTCTGACTGAGAATAACAAATCGATTGGTCCCTTTGTTTGCTGAAAACACTATGTCGGTTTTGAAAGAAAAGATCACAATCTGTACCAAATTGGAAAATCACAGTAAATATGGCGCATCGCTTCCATGACTTTAGCCAACGTTCTTTATATTCGACATATTTTCCCATCAATTTATTTTCGCAATATCAGCTTTTTCAAATATTTTCTTGCTAGTCGACTGACTTTTTTGCTTATCACCCCTTTTAATTTTTCTCAAAATTCTTTCTTTGACACACTTAAAACCGTTTTATCTTGTTCTTATCTTATCTTATCTTACTAATATTTTCATTAAAAAAAAAAATTACTGCAATAAGCGTTCAACGTTTTTGCAATTTTCAACACTGTGTTCACATTACTTGATAAATCTAGAATAACTTTTTAATTATTTTAGGTAATTTTACTTTCGATGAATTTCAATCTTTATATATCTAAAAGTTCAAAATAAATATCAATAACCATGCTATTGTATCTTTTATTATATGCCGTATCACTTCAGGACTTTGGAGATCAAAGCTCTCCACAATTTCCATTTTTTTTTACTTTTTATCTGTCCTAAAACCTGTCCGCCATCCATTTACTCACGCTCGCTACGTGTGTTATACGTTGTTTTCCTCTGTCTTTCCTGCCTTCAATCTGTCCTGTGTGTATCAAATTTCCAAGCCTTCTTTGCTCATTATCTATATAATGGACAATGCTGCTTTTGATTATGTCTCATCCGTGCTTTGTAGTTCTTTTTCTTCCAAAAGATTGTTTTCTTTGGGTTTATTTGCTAATTGTATTCTCACTACTTGTTTACATAACCTGTGGCAAAATGAGTGGGATTTATTATACAGATATTTCAAAACTATTGTCCAAGTTGTCTCACAGCAAATTCGAGGAGTAAAGAAACACTAATCCCCTATACTTTCGGTTAAATTTAGGCTTTTTCCGCACTGGTTATTATTTTCAGTAGGGAACAGGGAATTGTCAGTGATCAGGAATCGGTCAACGTTACTGATTGAATCTTTTTTTTGTGCGTATAATTTTATGGCACTACACGCAAGTACGCGTTAGGGCCGTATCTTTAACTGTGACCTCGAGTCAGACCACCATCATGTGAGGTTTATATATAAATATATAGAAAGAGAGAGGCTATATATATATATATATATATATATATATATATAGAGAGAGAGATAGAGATAGATAGATAGATTTATATATAGATATATAGATATATGTAAATAAAGTAATGAAATAATTAAGAAATAGACAACCTTAAGTTTCCATGACTATAATTTATTTCCCCAGAAAATATATTCTTCCTGGTTAATCAGGTCATATTTCTAGTTACAAAAGAATTAGGTTTCTCTTATTTTTAATAAAATTTTTGAGGGATAGTCTTAGATTGATATAAGGTAACAGAGGTGGTTGGGGGATTATGGAAAGGTCCATCTTGAAAATGTAAATAGGGATAAGGTTAACTTACTATATATATATATATATATATATATATATATATATATATATATATATATATATCCCCTCTTTCATCTAACTGGAAGTCAGACGACAAATCATGAAGTACTAAATAATTATATTTTCCCAACCACTAGAAATTTAAGATTTAAATGTAGTCTTGCTTGCTTTTATAATTGGTTACACTTAATTCATACTTTATTTTATTTATACTTTATTGTATATCTACCGAATACCTTGTGGTACTCACCTTCTAACAGATACCACATCACTTGAGGACTACCATCAGCAGCAACAACTAAAATGGATTTCACATGTAAATCGAAGAGAAAATAATGACATAATCCAGATGTTGACATTCCACACAACTTCACATAAAATGTTAGGAAAGAAAATGCCAACAATACTGAAAAGTGCTATAACAGCTACTGGACTTGAGAAAACTATTTTCCGGAAAAATTGTTTTAAGAGAAATATTTTATAAACCTCAACTGAAAGCAGTACCGGTTGCTCGGTCAATAAATGCTAAATGTTTCCTTATAGGGAAACGGCTAATTGTGTCCTAGAAATATTTTAGATATAACAACATTGTTCTGTCAGTTTCATTAATTCCTGGTCACTGAAAATTTTTCGATTTTTGATTTTCAATACACAGATAATAGCGGAAACCTAAAGCAAAATTTGATGTTTACCCAGCAAATTATTTTTCTCTTATCTTGATTGTCAGTGAAGTAAACAACTGCAAAGAAGAAAACTGGAAGAGTAGCAGCAAAATCAGTGGGAAAGATTAAAAAACAAAACAGAAACCGTGTCTCGATATATTTTAAAATTAGCTTTATTTATGGAGAAGAGTGTTCAATGTCGGAGATAGAGCGTTTATAGATATAGACAGCGTGAGCCTAGGAATCCTCTCTGCAAGTGTCTGTCAGTGTTGCGCATCAAGCGATCTCCAGGCTATGCTGGTTTACATCTAACCCTAACATATAAAGTTATTACGAGAGAGCAGCTGCCATCTGTCGTCGGTTATAATATCTGATCAACGAAGAGCAAAACACCAGATGCTTCATTTAAACATTCAATAGAAACAAATATTAGGAAAATTAATCGTCCTTTGTGACTTCATCGTACTAAAGTGATATTTACGTTGATGTAACTACACATGCGCATGAAGGAGAGAGGAAGCTGAAATTTTTAACTTGTAAAATTAATTAATCTTTTAATATATGTTTGGATATATTTGCATAAACAATATTTGGATATTTTTAATGTGTTCGGACACATATGAATGTATATATAAAGCCCGTGTTTACTTAAATATCTACACTTCTAACCAGCAATCTATCGGCAGAGGAATTATATATACATTTATCGGATGGGGGTTTGGAATATGAAGGTCCGTTAAAACTGACTTGTATTTCGTCCTGAAAAAAAAACGAGATTCTTTTCTTTTGTTTTTTCTTATTATTGCTAAAATTAAAAAAATACGATAACTTTATAAATATATTCAAAAACTAATCGGCTAAATTGTTTCTCGTCTATGTCGCACTTGAAGTTAGGCGTAACCATACACTTGTACATAAAATCTTAATTATACAAAGTAGTTTATGTAACAAGGAATTCTTATAGCTCTATGTGCTGAATAAAAACATTTTTCATTTTTTTTCAATTTCTTGACAACTAGACAGAATCTTCGTTGAGAAATGTGCTTTTCTAAGTCAAAATATTTTTTGTATGATTATTTGTAAAATTAAAAAGTAAAATTCAATTTCATTTAATTCAATGGCACACGTATAAATACAGATTTCTCTTCACCGAGGATTGTCTGTACATAGGAGTGGCTGTGGGTGGGTGCGTGTTCACGTACGCGGGTGCGTCTAGGATGACGACGAATATAAAGAATAGACTTCTATCTTCAATACTAAACTGAAAAGAAGGACCGTAGCCATTTTTAATATTTCGTCGTTTATTGACACCACGGGAGTATGTTGGTTGAATGATATTGTTTAACACCATATCAACTTTTATGGTTTATTTAATGCCGAAATCTAAATATTTTGAACACAATTTTTATGGCTTTAAATAAATATATTTTGAACGCAATTGCCTTTAAATACAGATAAAATATATTGTTGGTAATTCAACTATAAAATGTATTGTTGATAATTTTACTAGGAGAATGTATTTTTATATTTTCATAGATAGTGTTTGTTTTTTGTTTGGGGGTTCACTATTTGCCCATAGCTGGGACCCTATCATGTTTTACCACCACGGTTCAGGTTAGAGCTGGGAGTAACATCAATTAAGAGGTGGTTTCATGCCCCTCAAAACCTCCAGTCTCTCGATCAGAGGCTTTGCTGCCGGAGGTAGTTTATCGTCAAACCCAGGACTAATGGGAATATGTAAGTTACCTTTTCCGCCTTCGGCACTTACCATTTTCGGACGTCTCAGGCATCACAGTTAAACCCTAACCTTCGTCCTTCCCCCTTTAATGATGAAGGTGGTGCCTTTAGGGATGCCCCCTGAAATTGGAAAAATGGCGTACGCAAAGCTAGAGAGAGAGAGGGAGGGAGGGAGGAAGAGAGAGAGAGGGAGGGGGAGAGAGAGAGAGAGAGGGAGAGAGAGCATAGTCCATTGCATGAATTCGCACCGTGCCACTTCAGATATGACTTACGGACACATCGCGTTGAAACACAGATTTCGTACTATTAAGTAACGTCGAGACTGGTCAGTATCTAAATGATTGACTGCTTCGGAATACCAGGTGCTGTAAGCTTGGATGTGGGGAGGTGTAATGGATAATAGCCGAATTTCAATTCGTGTTCGGTTCGTTATATTCACTTACCATTAGCATGAATCCACCTCTTCTTCCCCAGTTATGGATTAATTAGTAGGTCTTGCATTAGTAGGTCTTGCATTAGTAGGTCTTGCATCGCCAAAATCATTATTATCTCCAAAACATTCTTACAATCTAAAGAGATTTTTCTAGCTTTAAATAACCTGCAATGGATTGCTAACCCGTAAGAAACGAATCAATCAATCAAACTGCAATAAGGTATTAATACTTTTACCTGGATAATGTGTATGAACATAGAAATATTAACAAAATCAAATGCACTTAAATATTAATTAGTGATCACTTTTTTTTTATGAAGGATAACTGTAAGCCTAAACGTCGAACTGCCACACAAGAACTGTTTTCAAATACTTAATGATGATTAACGCAGTGATACACCTCCTAAATTACTGACATTAAGGTAACAATCAATCATTATTGGCTGATTTAATACTCTGTCAGATGCACTTTAAATATAGCAGTTAATAATGAAATAAAAAATAAAACAGAACCTTTTAAGTTAAATAAGTATGTAATATTTAGGTTTCCACTTTTAAACCGGGACTAAAGGTGCTATTTTGGAGGCGACGATAGAAGCACAGAATTATTCAACTTAGAAAGCTGCAACGTGTCATGTACGAAATTTGCAGAAGGCAAGAACATGTCTAAGTCGATATCACCGCGACAGCACTATCTTTCTATACAACTAAAGCTTTGTTTTTTTATCTAATTCAGAAACCATTATTGATGGGCATTTTCCCCCTTTTAGATTTGTCATCATTTTCATCGGTCATGTCAACGAGAAATCTCTAGTGTAGCGATATTTGTTTCAAATTTAGTACATTGATAATCATCCAAACGTACTATTAAACAAATTAAGATATCAAATTTCGTACATATATATATATATATATATATATATATATATATATATATATATATATATATATATATATATGTATATATATATAAATATTTGTGAATGTACATTTATATATAAATATACACATATATGTTTGTATATATATACACCCCTATCTTAAGACCAGACAGTAAAGGTTTAAAAAATATCCCAAGTTTGATAATCGGAAGCAAATTGTAAACGAGAAGTTTTATGGCGAAGAAGAAGGCGAGGCCTCTGCAGCCGTTTCAAGTTCTTAAATCCTTTTTTATTTAAATGCCGTCGAATTGTTCGAGAGCTGCATTCAGCATCTGTATTCGCTTTTATCTGATTTGATGTTAGGCTTGAATCTCTCTTAACTTTTCGTTTAATGCGTCTGTCAAGGAATGGTGAGATTTTATTGGGGCGACCGCTTGATTTTTAGAAGCATACGCATCCGGAGTTTTTTGAAGCATACGCATCCGGATATATGTGTATATGTATATAAATATTTATAAATATACACATCTGTGTGGATGCATGAATGTATATATATATATATATATATATATATATATATATATATATATATATATATATATATGTATGTACGTATATATATATATATATATATATATATATATATATATATATATATATATATATATATATATATATGAAGAGATATTGCTTTAAGGTGTGCTATATTTATGGGATAAAGTGCTCAATATCAGAGATAGAGCGTATGTAAATATAAAAGTGAACATTGAAGTCAACATTCAGAGGCGACAGGCTGTTTCATGATAGACGCAATCATCAGGACGCCTGACAATTGCGTCTAACATGAAACAGCCTGTCGCCTCTGAGTGTTGACTTCAATGTTCACTTTTATATTTATATATATATATATATATATATATATATATATATATGTGTGTGTGTACGTATCACTCTCTCTTTCTTCCCCTCTCTCTCTCTCTCTCTATATATATATATATAGAGAGAGAGAGAGAGAGAGAGTTGTAGCATCGGTTTGACTGTTTGTTATCGAACTCCTAGGGCTTTGTAGATATACCCCCATAACTATATATATTATGAAACTACATTACCCAGGGTACTTGGATAAATATGTTTCATTTGGATCAAAGGAGTTCCCCGGGGGTACACAAACCTATTAGTGATCTTTTTTCCTTTTGATTTAAATTTGAACAATGACTCCTATCCAAAATAGAGAAGGTGAAAGCCAGAAGATGGAGGTCATATCGAAAAGGTCAAAGGGAACCCTGGGGGCGTGTCGGGGCGTGTCAGGGCGGGGCGCAGTGAATTTTTTTTCCCTTGATTTAAATTTTGCATGATTCCCAACAAAGACTCCGTGGCGCATTTTTTGTCAGTCCAAGGAACGTCACAAAAACAAAATCCCGGAATGAGTTGCAATCAGCGTGCTGATAACGGAAAGAGCTCTTATGGATAGGGGCTTCCTGTTTAATGGATGATTGGAAGAAGATATCAATAGCTACCACAGAGAGGGCAGTATTGAGAAGTTCGACAAGAGCGAGGAGAGGAGATAAGAAATAGATCCAGTAGAGAAGCCTGGGTTTGGCTAGGGAAACGAGTAGGGGAGTCCACGATTTGAGTGGGGGATTGGGCAGAGGAAAAATTTAATGTCTGTATACCGGCTACATTAGAATGTTTCAGCCACGTGTCGTGGTGAGCATCAAAGTCACAGAAGACAAAGATATTCGCAGATGAATGGAGAGAAAGTGCTTTTTCTATACTGTCAGCTATTGCGCCAAATATACTTCAGTCTTGGGAAGAGAGGGGCAATAAAGGAAAAAGGGATGGCTGACAGAATTTTAGAAGCGAAAGACGGAAGCACATGAAAGAGTAGTCAGCGACGTCGAGAGACAATTCTGTGGCCATCGGTAGATTATCTCGGATGTAAACACCAAGAATTCACAAGGCCCTGCATGTAAATTCTGGAATCTTTTCGGCAAAGAGGAAGATATCCTGGAACCAAGAATTTATTGGTTCCAATGGAAGAATTCAAGTTTCACAGAGGGCAAAGATATCTGGCGACCGTTCCAGAAGGAAGTATTCTTCGCTGCAGAAGTTGGAAAGGATATCGCGAATATTGGGGAAAGAAAGGTTGAGTGGAAGGGGGTAGGTATTTTTTGGTTGCTTGTTTAGTTTTATTTCTTTTTGTTGTGATTTCCATGAGATATGTTTCGAGAATAGAGAAAAAAGATCACTACAATTGTCAGTATCTGTCGTCCATGGCAATACAAACAATCCAGTGCGTAGCTGAGAGCAGAGCCTAATGTGGCCTCAGGGTTGCCCATCAGAAATACATGCAGGGACACCTACCTATACGCGACTTGGCACTACAGATACCCCGATATTATGCGACTGTTGATTGGAGCAGCCTCTCTAAGCGCTACCAAAGAGTTCGGGCTCACAACGAGCAGTTGTAAGCAGCAACCAGGAAGCTGTCAATTATGGTACCCTCATAATGGAAAGTCCCAGCCACTGGGTAGTCCGATCGCCAAAAAGTTAAATCATTGTGGTTCTAGTAAGAGAAAGAAAGAGAACCGGTAAACCATATCCTTAGCATGGAACACGGGATGATCTTCTACTCCTGTTCAGTAGACATGGAAGGCGTGTGGACCGGACAATAGGTGAGCATATCTACTCTTATTAGCCTGTAAAAAAATGCGACAGAATTTATGTTAAGACATAACTTAGTATAAGTTCTGATGTCTACTGCCAACAAAAATCAGGATGGTAGAAGTTATTTTTTTAGTATTGATAAATAACAGTGGGTAAGCTAAATTCAAACTCACTGAAAATTTTTTTTATTATATAGGTCATGACACGAAGTTGTCGGCATATAAATCCTAGATAATTTGATTATGGACGGATACAAATGGTTATTAATTTTATTTAAAGTGGAACAACTACATTGACTCAATAGCTGCATCTATGATGTATACTTGATTCAGTGTGTCCTTTCAGAAAGTTTTTCACATCAGAGTCCATCTTCCACATTTACAAATCTACTATTCGGCTGTGCGTCCAATACTGTTGTCATATCTGGTTTTGTTGCTCCTGCTATTCATCTCGAGGTTCAAAAAGAAGAAAAAAACAGAATGCATCCTCTTTTATCTCGAGAAAAAAAGAATTAAATATATGCTTGTGAGCTTTGTCGTGATTAACCAATCGAATGCTACGCTAAATTCAAACTCACAGAAATAAAAAAAATTTATTCAGGTCATGACACGATGTTTTCTGCATATAAATCCTAGACAATTTCATTATGGACAGATACAAATGGTTACATTATTTCGTAAGATGTATAGAAGTCTGGCGTTCAGCATTCCTAAGAAGTAAAAGCGAATGAGGTAGGAAGGTAATTTAATATAATGCTAACTAGTTATATGCTCGGTCAACTACCTACATAAAATTTGATAATTGATAAATAAAAGGCCCCTTTAAGATACTGTTAAATAACTTAACCGTTTAAAAACAAACAAAAAAAAAACAAGAAAGAAACAGATCATGACATCGAAGCAGAAGGAAAGTGTCAAAAGGAAACGTACAAACCTAAGTATCAGTGACAAATGAGAGGTTCTTAAGAAGTTAGAGGCTGGAGTTTCAGTCGCAAAAGTATGTGAGGAGTATGGTGCAAAGAAACAAACAGTGATATATACCAAGCTAAGGGATAAACTCAGAAGTTATGCAGTGAAAGTTGATGTTGATCCTTGCAAAGAGGGGAACGGTGTTCATAATCGTAAGCATATGAAAGTTCCTAAAAGTAAGGAAATGGGGGAAGAGGTGTCCAAGTGGTACCTTCAACACCAATTAGTGCGCGTGAACGTTCGGGGGACCTAGATTGCTGATGCCGCTAACGAATAAGCACGCAATCTGGGAATTAATACATTTAAAGCTAATGATGGTTGGATATGGAGATTTCGTAACCGTCGTGGAATTCTAGACAAAGTGCAACATGGAGAAGCTGCTAGCGTCAGTGGCAACTTTCGGTCATCAATATTTGTCGGGTTCATTACAATCTTTAACAGAATATACAATTGGTATAGCTTAGATGCTAAAATGCTCCCTTTACGGTGACTAAAATATATCATTTTTAAAAATCCCAGGCTAAATTTTTAAAATAACGTTTGTACCTATTTCGAGTGTGTGTTTGTATATATGTGTATGCGTTTGTGTGTTTATGTATCTCTCTGTCTGTGAATTTTACGTTTATGTTCAGTACTGCTCGCTGGTATCATATTTCCTCGACACTAGCCCAGTCACACCTTCCAGTCGACGAGTTAAGGCTTTATTTGACTTTCGCAGACCTAAGGTTGGACTAAATTTAATTTACACTTTTTGAATTTGTGCTAAAAAATCTGATACTGTACGGAATAGATTATTTAAAATGGACATTTGAAAAGAATAAATTGAAATAAAAATGTGTTCTTTGTAAAGCATGCTAGTCGTTAGAGATTTTAAAAAAGATTGTTTATAAAATTAAAGCAAGAAATACATTGTTTATTAAATGTCTCCAGCTCAGATAGGTCTCAGATAGGGCTCAGATTTACGTAGCCCGACTAGCAACATTAATTTTATTTTGTTCTTTTTAACTTTCTTTTTTGTTTTTTCTTTGTTTTTTCTTTCTTCTTTATTATGAACAATTTCAACGAAATATATTTCAGTCAATTTTTTCAGGCACAGAGTAAAAACAATTAATTTTTGATCCAGACGCATTACAAAAGATTTTTCTTGCTTTGCAATAGATATACTTGAATGATCAATCACTCGGTCTAAGGTCGACAAGTCCGACCGCCAGAGTCACCACCAATTTATATATATATATATATATATATATATATATATATATATATATATATATATAGAGAGAGAGAGAGAGAGAGAGAGAGAGAGAGAGACAGAGAGAGAGAGAGAATGAATATGAAAACATTTTTCTCTTAATTCATGTTTACTTCGGAGTTTCGTAACTACATAGGTTTAAACACTTGTTGGAACAGAGTTAAAGTGTCATTTATCGATTCTCTTGTACTTTTATTGTGGTATGAGTGTGTTATTTGTTTCTTTACGCTTGATGTATGTTGATTGATTCTTGATTTTTCTTCCTCTTCATTCATCCTTTTTATTTTTCTCCTTTATTTTTTCTTTTATTCTATCCTCACCTCCTCCATTGGTCTCTGGTTTATTAATGACCATTTAATTTATGTAATATTTGGATTTTTGTGTGTGTATGTATGTTTGTGCAGGTGTCTATGTATATACACGCATGCAAGCATACACATAGATTAGCATGTACGCACACACTCACCCGCACGTGTATGTTTGTATTTTAGTGTATGTGCGCCTGTGTGTTTGTGTGCGTGTTCGTGTTAACTGCATATATATTTTTGTGGATTGTATTATTTAACTTTGATTAGTGTGTTAATATATTGTAATCGGTTGTATTACTTAGCTTATTTTTAAAAAACTTTTCTTAGTGTTTCATTCTTGTATTTAGTTGTATGAAAGAACAGTTTTTTGTTCGTGATGTTAAAATAATTAAGTGTTTCTTTTGTATTTTTCATTGGTTTATGTTTAGTATGTTTCTTGACTTTGATATTGTTTTAACCA
>OZ038478.1:44697363-44719863 GCA_964036315.1 Acanthosepion esculentum
TAAACCTCCTCTTTGTTTGCATCCTCTCTAAGACTTCATCGTTACTCACACGCTCGGTCAATGATATCCTTAGCATCCTTCTGTAGAACCACATCTCCGTCGCCTCGAGTCACTTCTTCATCTTTGAGGAAATCGTCCAACATTCGCTGCCGTAAAGAAGGACAGATGTCCCGCAACAGCTCAGTACTCTTTTCTTTGTTACCAAAGAAGTACTCCTGTCTCGCAATACTCCTTTTGGAAATCGTTCTTATCAGTAATATAAATACAAATACTTGTAAGAAAACAAGCAAATGGAAAAAAAACGAAATATTTAGTTTGCAATGGAGTTTTCACACACACACACACACACACACACACACACACACACACACACACACACACACACACACACACACACACACACACACACTTTTCACACGTATCTATCAAAATATATTAAATCAGTTGTCCTAATAAAAAAATATGAGAACATTAGCAAATACGAAAATAATAGCAATTTCCGTGTACATTAAAAAGGTTTTCTCGAGCAGTGATGGAGCATCGAACAACTCAAGCATTGAATGACTTATAAAATTTCATTTTATAAACCGGAGGTAACGATTTACAAATCTATTCAAATAATCAAATTAATACTAACGTCTTAGAAAAAAAAAATTATTTACAGTTAAGATTAAGTTTTACCATCAATCCATTTTCATCGTAATGAAATTTTGAAATATTTTTTTTTATTCGGAATCAAAATGCAGCATCAATTTGATCTATTCGTAAAATTTAAGCAAAACAAAAGAAAAAAAAACGTTATGGTAAAAGAAAGTTTAAATTTTTATTTATCATTGACGGAAAAAATACTAAAATAATTCGTGACCTTAAATAAAGAGTTCCTTTTAAAATTTTGATGAAAACAACGATTCAATGTTCACTTTTATATTTATATATAAATTTATGTATGTATGTATGTATGTATGTACATATCACTCTCTCTATTTCTCTCTCCCTATATATATATATATATATATATATATATATATATATATATATATATATATATATATATATAAATATAAAAGTGAACATAGAAGTCAACAATTAGAGGCAGATGTGAGTTGGATTGCTTTTCCGGCTTATTTTGCTTTTGGAACTCTTATCCGGTTTCATTTTGCTTCAGAACTTTATTTCCTGCTTCTTTTTGCTTTTGGATCGCTCTTCCGGTTCTTTTTTCTTTTCGAACTCTCATCCGGTTTCATTTTGCTTCAGAACTTTATTTCCTGCTTCTTTTTGCTTTTGGATCGCTCTTCCGGTTCTTTTTTCTTTTCGAACTCTTATCCGGTTTCATTTTGCTTCAGAACTTTATTTCCTGCTTCTTTTTGCTTTTGGATCGCTCTTCCGGTTCTTTTTTCTTTTCGAACTCTTATCCGGTTTCATTTTGCTTCAGAACTTTATTTCCTGCTTCTTTTTGCTTTTGGATCGCTCTTCCGGTTCTTTTTTCTTTTCGAACTCTTATCCGGTTTCATTTTGCTTCAGAACTTTATTTCCTGCTTCTTTTTGCTTTTGGATCGCTCTTCCGGTTCTTTTTTCTTTTCGAACTCTCATCCGGTTTCATTTTGCTTTCGGAACTCTATTTCCGGGTTCTTTTTGTTTTTGCAATTTCTTTCGGTTTCTTTTTGCTTTTAGATCGCTCTTCCGGCTTTTTTTGCTTTTGAAACTTTCATCCAGTTTCTTTTTATTTTGGGAATCTATATCTCGCTTCTTTTTGCTGATGGAACTCTCTTCCGGTTTTCTTTTTGCTTTTGGATCGCTTTTCCGGCTTTTTTCTGATTTTGGAACTCTTATCCGGTTTCATTTTGCTTCAGAACTCTATTTCCGACGTCTTTTTCGTTTGGATCTCTCTCTCGGCTTCTTTTTACTTTTGGATCGCTTTTCCTTTTTTTTTTTTGCTTTTGGAACTCTTATCCGGTTTCATTTTTTCTTTCGGAGCTCTATTTCCGGTTTCTTTTTGCTTTTGGATCTCTCTTTCGCTTTATTTTTGCTTTTGGATCGCTATTCCGGCTCTTTTTGCGTTTGGAACACTCATCCAGTCTCATTTGGCTTTTGGAACTCTCTTCCGGTTTCTTTTTGCTTTTGGATCGCTCTTCCGGCTTTTTTCTGATTTTGGATCTTTCTTCCGGCTTCTTGTTTTCCAGTCAACTTTGATCCTCAAAAAGTTAAATGCACTGTCAATTGTCATCTCCTATATCCTTAATTCCTTTTCTTTTATTGCCCCATCTCCTTCATAATGTTTTTTTTCTCACATTCTTTCACACTCTGTAACCCTTTGCTTCTTACTGTTTGTGATGAAATGCTTAAAAAAGAATTAAGTATTGTATATTTCAGAAGTAAGGGAATGTGTTAAGTGTAAAAGGATTTTGTAGCAGTAATACTTCCTCGACATTAGAAATTCTGCCTTTTACTCGATTGAAACATCGACGACTGGGCCCAACAGATCGCAATATACGTACGTACATACATACATACAGCTTTCCCCACTTTTTTTCCTCCCACGCCTACTTCCCCACTTGCTTTCTTTTATATCTTATCTTTTCACTTTTTCTCTTTTACTCTTTCCCTGTGAGATGACTTATTAAATAGGTCAATGTCTGGGCATTACCCCACTTCCTACTCTTAAGTGTCTTAACATAAATAGATTTAAAATTGTTCCTATCTTTCCCTTCCTTCTCTAATTTCGACCATATCTGCTGTCCCCCTTCCCCCTCTCTCTATCACCTTACATCAGCTTAAAGCTACACCTCAAAAGCTTGTATAAATATTGCTTATATATATATATATATATATATATATATATATACGAGAGAGATATGGAGACATCACTAAAGTGAATGTTTTTGCACTCTTTCGCCTGTAGATATGGTCTCAGTCTGATGACGTGTTTGTGCAGCAAAATGTATTGAGAAAGGTTAGCTCATGTTTTTGTGCAAGAACCAGTGCCTGTGATGCAAATGTCCCCACGGAATTCGGATTACGTGGACTTTTCAACCAAATATTTACGGATATATCATGCTGAAACACCGGTTCTCATAAGATCACCAAACTTAAGCAACGTCAAACTTTGTCAGTACCCAGATAGGTGACTGCTTTGGAATACCAGGTGTTTCAAGCTTGGGAGTGCGGATGGTGTAATGGATAACGGCTCTGAATTGGAAATCGGAGAGCCGTGTTCCAGTTCTTGCTAGGTTCGTTATATTCCCTTACGCGCAAATATCCTTGGCTAAAGTATGAATCCACCTCTTCTCCCTCCAGCTATGTGTTAATTAGTAGAACTTGTATAAGTAAATCATTATTGTCTCTCCCTAATTCTAACGTTTAAAAATGTTTTCTGGCTTTAAATAACATTCAAAAGGTTGATAAACCATAAAAAACAAATCAATCAAACTTTAGTTAACACACACACACACACACACGCGCGCACACACACACACACACAGACACGGAGAGGGTTTATAATCATCAACTGAATTTTGATCTGAAATATTCACGCAATAAAGCTCCATCGACGTGATTATTATTCACTGGTGGTTTAAGTGAATAAATGGAGGATATTATACTGAAAACAAAATATTTGTTTTTGTATAATTTCTAACATAATTAGACTACAGATGTAAACTACTATCTTTCTACTGCTTTTTCTATCTATCTATCTATCTATCTATCTATCTATCTATCTATCTATCTTTCTCTCTCTCTCTCTCTCTCTATCTATCTATCTATCTATCTATCTATCGCTTTGTATGTTTCTTTATCTGTCTATCTCGAGCTCTACCTGTCTCTGTGCCTCTGTCTGTCTGTCTACTTATCTTTGGTTCTGTCTGTCTCTCCCTCTCTCCGTCTTTCTATCTCTCTCTCTCTCTCTGGCTCGCTCTATATATCTCTGGATCTCACACTTTATATACCTCTGGATCTGTCTCTCTCTCTCTGTCACTCTATCTCTGTCTAGAGAAAGAGAGAGAGAGAGTGAGAGAGAGAGAATATCTCTCTAATGTATAGTCTCTATCTCTCTATGTACATATCTGGATCTCACTCTCTTTCTATCTGGATCTCACTCTCTTTCTATCTCTCACTCTCTTTCTATCTCTCTTTCTATCTATTTTGATATATATATATATATATATATATAATCTCTCTATATATGCGTGTCTCTGTTTCTATATATGTCTTTATATGCATGTTTCATTAAAAACGACAGACAAGGTACTACGATTGCGCTTTTTATTTAATTTTTCTTGTGTTCGAACAAGAGCTTTCTTTACAGGACAAAGGGTTTGTAAGAACTATGCAAATATTTTCCGAGCGCTTTCGGCTATATCTTTAGCCATTATCAAGGATGATTCCATTTTCAGCTTAATTGAGTGTGTGCATTATGTGTATGTCTTAGTGTGTGGTAGGAATGTTTTTAATTTCCGAATACGGTTAGCACATTGTGGCTTTGTTCGTAGTTAATATTATTAAGAGTTGGCTTTTTCTTTTTTATTATTAAAGCCTCCATTATTTTTAATCTTTTTTTGAAGATGGATGCAGTTAATATATTTGTTTTTTCTACTAGTATGTTTCTAATGAAGTCTGGTAAATTTGTGTACGTGTTTAAATGCGTTCTAATGGAGCTGTGATCAGATAGGTGTAACGTAAGACGTCTGGATAAGCATGTAGTTGTGTAACCAATGTAATTATTCAGTTGGACAGTTCTTACACACCCTTTGTCCTGTAAAGAAAGCTCTTGTTCGAACACAAGAAAAATTAAATAAAAAGCTCAATCATCGTACCTTGTCTGTCGTTTTTAATGAAACATGCATAAACGAAGGATTGCTGCCTAAATATACAATTATGTCTCTCTATATATACATATACAGTCTCTATTATATATATATATATATATATATCCCTCTCTCTCTCTCTCTCATATATATATATATATATATATATATATATATATATATATATATATATATATATATATATATATATATATATATATATATATATATGTGTGTGTGTGTGTGTGTGTGTGTGTGTGTGTGTGTGTGTGCGCGCGGATAGTGCAATGGATAGCTGTTCGGAATGGGAAATCGGAGAGTCGAGTTCGAATTACAGTTGAGTTTGTTACATTCACTTAGGGGCAACTACTCTTGACAGTTATTAATCCATCTCTTCAGTATTAGTCCAGACTGGGGTTGTTTAGCCTTGTTTGGCTACCGGTATAGGAGTACGACTAACCTGAATTCAAAATCTGAGGTGGGGGAACTTTGGGCCACACTGTGTGCTTCAGTTTTCTGTGTGTGTTTCTTCCCCAAAACATGGATGGTTCTGCACAAGCCGTCATTATAATCAAATCATATTCAGTTCCTGGAGCGGAATTGTTGACTCTTCATACGCCAAAGACACTAGAAGTGTCCATCATATATATATATATATATATATATATATATATATATATATATATATATATATAATGTGTGTGTAATGAGAAGCGAGAGGGAGAGAAATTGTCAATACAATGAAAGTGGTCAAACTAGACAAATATACAGAGGTAATTATTTCTATGAAGAAATAATAGCACATTTAAAAATTACATTAATAGAATTGTTATGAGATGAGGACTGTGGTGTTTTACTTGTCTTATAATTGGTGAGAAGCTACTCATCTTGAAAATTAGCATTCAAAAACGTGGCTCTTATCTCGACTGATATACTAGCCGTAGGCGCCGGGCGTGATATTAATGGAATAGCGATCTTTTCCTCCTGTACAGATAATTCTGCATGAAATAACAAAACCCGGATAGGATGATTAACTAAGTTAAATAAACGGAGACATAGGAATAGAATTTGTTGCGTCAATTTCTATACTGTGGAGGAGAGATCTACTACGAAAATCAACATTTGAAATTGTTTTCTTTCTTGGGACCGAACAAAGAGGCATATTAACCTGCAATCAAGACTTAAGCATCAGCAAATTCAAATCAGTTGATCAGTCAAAGTTTCTAGTGTTTTGTTTTGTTTTGTTTTTCAATTTTTAACGAGGCAGTCGAAGATAGAACGCATGGTTGTCAGCAAAAGGATGAACCCAAAATGCAAATTACAAATCGGAGATATCAAAATCAAACAAGTCAAAAATTTAAATATCAGGGAATTGTTTTAACAGAAGACGGAAAGTGCGATTCTCAAATCCGAAGGAGCATTGAGATAACGCAAGATGCTTTCCAAAAGCTAAGTAGAGTAAATAAGAAACAGGAAAACTTCGTTAGAAACAAAGAAAAGAGTACTAAACTATTACGTGATATAGTAGAGAATGCAGGACAATCTCCACAAAGATGAAGAAGAGACTTGAAGCAACAGAAATGTGGTTCTACAGAAGGATGATGAGGGTTATACGAACCGAATACGTGAGCAACGACAAATGGAAGTAGAAAGAAAACTTATACTTAACATCAGGAGCAGACAGCTGACATTTCCGGGATCCATAATGAGGAAAGAGAGTTTGGAAAATTTGATACTTACAGGAAAGATTGAAATCAAGAGGGTGACAGAGAAAACAACGCATAACATACTTAATGAGCTTGATTAAATGGATGGCGGAACAGGGTCTGGGAGAAATAGACAACATTTATTAAGAGCCACAAAGGACAGGAGATTATCTACAGTCTACGTTCTGAGGGATACGGCACACAAAGAAGTAGGAAACCGGTTTTTTGTTTTTTCTCCTCCTCCTCCTACTATCACTACTACTACTATGGATGGCGGAACAGTGTCAAGGAGAAATAGCAAAACAAAAAAAAAATACTGAGAGCTACAAAGGAGAGAAAATTGTGGAGAGACATGATCTCAGAACATTTTTTCTACAAGACCAAAACATCAACCCGAAAACTCAAGTGATGTTATTAAATAGCCTCGACAGATGGAGACTTTCATATGGATGTCATGCTTTGAACGAGTGAGGCCTGAGGATCTTGGCAAAGACCATAGTTCTTTGAACATTGTGAACTGGCGCTACAGAATGGCAAATAAAGAACTGTACCAAATAACAGAAGCAACATCACTTGAGGATTAACAACAGCAGCAAACTCTTAGGCTCTCAGCTATGGTCAAATAGTGAACCTGCAAACCAAAATTAAAACACTAGGACTGTATGAAAAAATAAATTGTTACAGCAATACATCTTAATAGTAAAATTGACCAAGAATACATTTTAATAGTAAAATTGACCAAGAATACATTTTAATAGTAAAATTGACCAAGAATACATTTTAATAGTAAAATTGACCAAGAATACATTTTAATAATAAAATAACGAAGAATACATTTTAATAGAAACATTGACCAAGAATACATTTTAATAATAAAATAACGAAGAATACATTTTAATAGTAAAATTGACCAAGAATACATTTTAATAATAAAATAACGAACAATACATTTTAATAGTAAAATTGACTCAAGAATGCATTTTAATAATAAAATAACGAACAATACATTTTAATAGTAAAATTGACCAAGAATACATTTTAATAATAGAATAACGAACAATACATTTTAATAGTAAAATTGACCCAAGAATACATTTTAATAATAAAATAACGAACAATACATTTTAATAGTAAAATTGACCAAGAATACATTTTAATAATAAAATAACGAACAATACATTTTAATAGTAAAATTGACTCAAGAATACATCTTAATAATAAAATAACGAACAATACATTTTAATAGTAAAATTGACTCAAGAATACATTTTAATAATAAAATAACGAAGAATACATTTTAATAGTAAAATTGACCAAGAATACATTTTAATAATAAAATAACGAAGAATACATTTTGATAGTATAATTGACCAAGAATACATTTTAATAATAAAATAACGAACAATACATTTTGATAGTATAATTGACCAACAATAAATTTTAATAATAAAATAACGAAGAATACATTTTGATAGTAAAATTGAAGACATGGCATATATTGTCAAAACAAAAAAATAAAATTATTATGGTTAATCTCATTTCATGTCAGGAGAAAAAAAATCACTCCTCGCTTGATTTTGTAAGATTTGGTAAAAAATATGCAGCAAAGTAATTATAATTTAATCATGATATAATGTCATTGTCTTGAATTGATTATGAAGTTTGAATTTCCACTCATATTTTGGTATTAAATAACTTATACGGGCTGATATTTCGCTAAACAAACGAACCGAACCACTTTTATTAAGATCGACCGCATGTTTATTTGATATTGAAAAAAAGTCCGATCCCACACCCAATTATTAAGAGCTCCTTGCATTAGACACCTAAGAGTAATTAACGCCGTCACTCTATGACATCGACATTGTTAGCCACATGTTTTCATTTAATAACACAATATTGTCAAATTATAATAAAGAGCGGATGAACTCCTCAGAGTCAACAGCCATCCACCCCCAGTATAAGTTAAATAGCTTCACCAACCCGCAATTGGCCAGGCGTGATGAGCATGGCTACATCCCTGAAAACATGGTCAATCAGGAAGGGATTCCTCCAACAGGAGTGAGAAGGCCGTGGATTTGTTCCTCAAATTTGATCAAGCCACGTTGTTGAATATATATTGAACTTGGATAAAAATCGAATGAAAGAGAAAGGTAGTGTGCTAAAATAGATGGTAAAATGACTGGAATGAAATATAAAATAAACTTCTTTCGGGAACATCAAAATATTAGTCTTATTAAAACGGTATGTTTTTAATGACATTTACATACTTCTTGTTCAGACGTCAAGCTGTGAAAATTTTGCGACAATTTATGGCACTATTTATAAATGTTTAACTAAAGTTCATATATAATAGGGGAGTAGTGGATAGCGGCTCAGATTGAAGAATCGGAGAGCCGAGTTCGAATTCAAGTCGAATCCATTACATTCACTTACGTGATAATACCCTTGGGAATCCTTTTCTATCTCCCTCCAGCTATGGGTAAATAGCAGGACAGACTTGGAGAAGGAAAACTCTGAATTCAAAACGTGCAGAGGGTCGTTTGTGGACCTTGTGACACGTAGTGCACCAGGTTTCTGTATTCGGCTCTTCAAAATGTGTGGTTTGTTCTGCACTTCACCACTATAATTAAATCATATGTGCTGGTGTCTGGGCATTCGCTTCCTAGGAACTGATCTGCTTGAACCTCATACGTTGAATACGACCGGGGAGTCCACCAAGTAAAGTTCAGTTCTTGCTATTTTCATTATTCTGTACAAAACTTAAAACAACAGAATAGAATTTTTACATTTGTTAATCTTGTGCAGAAATGGGGTCACTGTTTTGTGTTTCTGGAAAACTAAGACAAATCGGATTACTGAATAACGAATGGAATCAAAACAAAAAATAACAGGATGCAGATGTTTCTTTGAATGTTATAACCCAATTAATAGATAAGTATTTAAAACCGTTTGGAGATTTTGTTATAAATGGAAATTTGGTTATTTAACTCTAAATATTTTGTCTGTATTATGAATGGCACAGAAATATTGATGACAGACACATTCAATGGACAAAAATCCACCATTTTTATCAATATAACCATATATATACTAATTTTACAGCAAGAATACTTATTTTTGCACTCAAACAAGATAGTAGACAATATTTTTGGTAACGAACTCATTATAAATATAATAAAATATATATAGATAGGCATATGTGTACGGATGTAAATGTCAAACCATTGAAGCAAAGTTTTTATCCCATTTATTATCCGTGATCTTATTTTCCGATAAATAAATCAAACACACACTTGCGATCGTCTGACAAACTGACCGCATCACAATTACCATTGTCGCATTAGGCCACAATTACTACCGCACCACAATTATCATTACCGCATCAGTCCACAATTAAACTTCCTTCCACCCAGCAAAATCAATACCACCGCATAAATACTAATAAGTATTATAAATTGGAGTTTCTACCATATACATAAGCGCAATCGCCAAAAACTAGCAAATAATCGACTTTAAAAGTTTACCTACCACAGTCTTACATAGGCCGCATCTTAAAAAAAACAGACGGATAGAAGATGTGTGAATTCGCGTGCATACGTATATATGTGTGTGTGCGAGTGAACATTATTCCGCGAACAAAATAGAAGAACGGTCTGTGCATTGACATTGCAAGTTACGCTACACAATCCAACATTAAATACAGCGACCAATTGCGTACGTATGTACGCGACGACACATTGATGCGCATATAAGCCCAGTCCCATACTGTCCATATATGTTTATATTTGTGTGAGCTGCAATGCGTGAACGTGCGTTTATGTATGTCTGCGTACGTATGATTGGTATTCCGACGACAACTTTTCCTCACACTACCATAAAAATCCGATATACGCAACCATAAATCCAAAATTTAAAAATTAATCAGATTGTCTGACGATCGCAAATAGCGTGAAACCCAGAGTCACAAACTCACATCAGTCTAGCTAAATATGTTAGTTCTATCAGTGATATTGAGCGATTTCCAATAAGTACCGCTCATATATAATATATATAAAAAATATTGCATATATATATATATATATATATATATATATATATATATATATATATAACATATATATAATATATATATTATTTATTATATAATTTATATATATATATATATATATATATATATATATATATATATATATATATATATAGTACTATATTAGCACCTAGGTCTCAATATTTAAATGGCTAGATGGAACCGTAAATTCTATGCTAACAGTTACTTCATCCGCACTGTGGAACTTTCTTTCGGTCTCTTGCTTTACAGTCAATATACAGTATATATATATATATATATATATATATATATATATATATATATATATATATATATATATACATACATACATATATATATATATATATATATATATAAATTTTACAGAACATATATTATAAATTTCTATATATAATAGATATATAATATATATATTATTTATATATAATTTACATATATTATATATTCATATATAATATATATATAATTTATATATATTATATATTTATATATACAATATCTATATATATGGTACTAGATTAGTTCCTAGGTCTCAACATTTAAATGGTTAGGTGTAACCCTAAATTCTATGCTAACAGTTACTTCATCCACACCTCTCGCTTGTGGAAATTTCTTTCGGCCCCTTGCTTTACAGTCAACTTTGATATTCGAAAGATTTAGTGCAATGTCAATCGTTATCTTCTTAATTCCTGTTCTGTTATTGTTCTCTGTCTATAATAAAGTATAGCAACATTACCAAGCTACCGCCATTTTGTAGCTTGCTAAGATTTATTTATTTAATTTTTTTTTCGGATAATCGAGTTACTTCTCATATGTTTTATTTACGCTATGTCAGATTTTACTATACACGTCAATAATTTAACAATGAAATTTGTGTCAACCACGTCGTGACGGTAAATCTTTTAGGATATACTTATATAACCAATGTGCCGTGTGAATATCAGCTTATAATAATATCTTATAATATCAGCTTATAACAATATCTTATAATAATATCAGACTATAATAATATTTTGTTACTATATTGAGTGTTGTCAAAATATTTTGCTATTCGATGGTTTTTCATCATATTGTAAATAAATGTCTATAATGTTTATAAATATTTATTTTTTAAGTTCATATATATAAAAGTCACTGTGGGTTGTCATAAATATGTAACAATAAAAGAGAGAGAAGATATTACAAGGTTATGAAGTGCAAGGAGCACGGCAATCAAAAAAGGAAATTGAAGACATTGACAAAAATACTGAAATCAAGCAAAAATAAACTGTTTTTAAGAATATAAAAAGTGATTTGAGAACAAATTATTTGAATTTGAACAGAAAGCACATGCAGAATGTTAAGAACATTCGCTACAAACATTGAAGAATCACACGTTTAAGAAAACGTAAAACAAGAGAAACGGGTAACTTGGGTTAAGAAGTACAAAGGAAACTGATTTTAATTTTTAATGATAAATGTAGAGCTACATTGGTTGGGCCTCATGGCTAAGTGAGATGTTATTTTTCCTAAACGGTATTAATCAACCAACACAAATTAGAAAGCAATGGAGTAGTGGTGAAGTAATGATTTAGCCTTGTGTTGTAGTCAGTAAAATTATAAGTCCCTTCAAAATTGATCGTGGTACCAAGATAAATGCAGGAAAATTATTGTAGTTAGGCAATACGTTTTTGAGTGGTACAGGTTTTAACTAATAAACCTTAAGTAAAAGAATATATTAATAAGGCAATGTTCCTTCATATACTGCAAAGATGTCTATTGCTTCATATCAGTTAAGTGCCATCCGTGATACACGCTTGGGCGATTATGTCTTTTTCGCTTCATGATTGACTAGGCAGAAGGTTTTCCAGCAGTTGGTTGCCTTTTCTTTCTGCGGTTGACTGGTCTGTTCTACTATTGTACCCATAGCTGGGGGTGAGAAGAGATGGATTCATACTTTTCCCAAGGGTATTCGCGCGTAAGTGAACGTAAAAGCCGTCTGGAATTCGAAATCGGCTTACGACTATTGCTTACCTTGTAAAAGAAAACAAAAAAACAAAACAAAAACAAAAAAAACAACAAAAACAAACATTCAAACAAATGCAATATAACTTATCTTTGTACTAACTAGAAAGCACTGCTGAGAAATATAAAGGGTGCTGAAAATTTCTTTGTCGGTCTAAGCTCTTAAAAGAAAACTATCGGATGTTTTTATCAGGTTCTTTTCAGCAACCGCTTGTATGTAAAGTGTGTTTAGAAGATGATAGAAATATTTACATGCATTTCAGAGGTGTTTACTAAGCTTAGCCAATGTACGCGGATCCGAGTCGGTTGCAACATTACCGCCACGACTATGTGACCCGTGTGGAATCCCATCGATTTGCCCGGGTAGAGATTTCTTGATAAGAGACGATCGCAGTGTACGGCACCGTTGGGAAATGCGGGAAAATCAATCTGCGGACTGACCTCACTCTTGTGAGTAAAACTGGGTAGGCGAAACTGTTTAGGAACCCTCGCAGAAACTGTACTTAAGGTCCACTCATCATAGTTGCAGAGTCTTGGGTATGTTGCAACTACATCCGACAGTAAGGTCTTTGAAGGCATACAATTGCGTTCAAAATATATTTAGTTGAAGCCATAAAATTGTGTTTAAAATATTTAGATTTCTGCATTAAATAACCTATAGAGGTTGATATGTCGCTAAACAAAATCAACCAACCAAGCCTCTCGCCCACTCGTTTCGCTATCCCCATTCACACGGACTCGTCAGGTAGTTTTTCCGCTGACTTGCCCTGATTTTTTGTTTGTTTGTTTTTCCCTCGATATGTCAAAATCCTCCAAGGAACCTGCTTCCTTGCCATCTGCCCAAATAAATTAAAACTGTTTTTTGATTCTGAGTATGAGTTCCTGTTCTGAGGAGTTTTGCATCCTTGAATTTGCAAAAACTGAATCATGGACACTTGTTCAATGTGCATTTTCCATGTCTCCAGATCTCACACCCTGCGATTTCTTTTTGTGGGGGTTTGTTAAAGGACTGGTCTATGTGCATCCCCTTCCAAAAGACGGGGATGAACTGAAGGCCCGAATAACGGAAGCTATTGCGACCATCGACAACACAATGCTGGAACACGTTAGGCATGAATTCGACTATCGGCTTAATGTGTGCCGTGTGAACAACGCTGTTCACATTGAACACCTTTGAACATTCCATATAAAACTTGAGATTAAATTCTTTCAGAATATGTCAGGCGCGTTTTTATATCCTTAATAGTTTTCGAGATATTCAAAGTCAAAATGTTCCCAAGAATTTTTATATGCATAAAAAAAATGAATATATGAAATCCATCGACATGGTGTAGTTGCGATCTGTGTATCAACTTCGTAGAAATTTTTGCGTCGGGCGGTATTTATTGCCATTAAATTACAGAAATAATTCCCCCAACATTTGAACAAAATCATTAATCAGTGGGTTGTAAGGTAACGTGTGACAATCGACTCAATTTGGAAGAGTGTTGAAATTTCTGGTGTATCGGCACATAGAGCCAGACAATTGTAAATGTATATGAATATTGATATGACAGACAGGTACATAGCTAATAGGTTTCGAACCTCCAGATCAGTTAAAAAGAAAAAACGCTACCTATCAGTAGTAAAAGCATGTTGCATTCAACCGATCTAAAACGTTTGTTTACTGGATTTCAAATTCAAAGTTGGAAAGCAAGTTCGACTTGGTAATTTAATTCGTCAAATTTCTTATTAATCATTCTTGATTAGACCTGAAATTGTGATAACGAAATCAAAATTGATTTAACGCCAAGAATATAAAAATAATAAAAAAACATAATCGAAGACTCTAGACACTATAAGCAGAGTATTGTCGACATGTACGGCAAGACTTTTTGCAAATTTAATTATTCTTCATGAAAATCTGTAAACGTCTGTAAAATTTTCCAGAAAGAAATAATTCTAATTGGCACTTATAGCAACAATAAGAACATATTTACACAATAGAAGTATATATTAAGAAAAAAAGACACTCACGTACTAGTATATTGAGTAACAGATATACCTTTAGAAAGGCATTACATCTGCGACCTGTTTTTATCCATTAGCCTCCAACTTTGCGAGGACTCGATTAATTTGTTTTGTTTGTGTGTATAGGTGTCCATTTTACCGTTTTTTTAAAAACCTAACACAAACATAGACTGTAAAATACGAATGTGCATGTACGTTTCAGAAATTCTAAGCAATAAATTTAATGAAATAGTCTCGCAAATAGGCTCATACATACACGCATATATATATATATATATATATATATATATATATATATATATATATATATATATATATATATATATATGTATGTATGTATGTATATATATATATTTATATATATATATATAAATATAAAAGTGAACATAGAAGTCAACACCTAGAGGCGACAGTCTGTTTTATGCTAGATGCAATCGTTAGGCCACGAGTATATATATATATATATATATATATATATATATATATATATATATATATATATATATATATATATATATATGTATGTATTATTTTTTAGGAAGTGTATTAAATCCGACATATTCTGAGTTCAGTGCCTGGCAACTGCAGTGGTGAACAAAAATTTGGAAATTTGAGTTAGAGGGCGATGAGACATTCGGAAGAGGCATGGCGCGTGGAACTAGAACAATCTACTACGGTGAAAGAAGTAAAGAGTTAAGTTCGAAATTCCAATCATCTGAAGAGGGCCGGAGTGTACAACGGCCGAAACATCGTGAATATGGCAATAAAGATGAGGACAACATTCCGAACCAATGAAAATAATGTAAACAAATAAAATAAATTAAAACTAATAATTTTGGATTTAATCCATTTCCTAAAACTAAATTGTATTTGTTTACATTAGGATACGATACGACACAGAGTGTGTGTTCAAAAGGCACTATTCGGGCTTTGGCTGGAAGTCCTACGTGGCTGATCGGTCAGGCAAGTCAGATCAAATGATGGTTCCCCATAGGTGACGCAGGTTCGAATCCTTCCAGAGAACACATATTTTTCTGACGAGATATTTCGAATATTGAATTGAATAAAAAGTACTATTTATCTGTTCTACTCGAATATGAATATCCATAAAAAATAAAATTTAAAGAAAATAAATTAAAAATAACATCGGAATACCAAGCAATGTAAGATCAGAAAGCCACGCTTTCATTCCAGCCGGGTTCGTTATATTCACTTACGCACAAATATCCGCCTATATAATACTCGTCTAAATATCCAGCTATGGATTAATTCGCAGGACATGTATCAGTAGATCATTATTGCCTAAAAAAATTGTCACAATCTGAAAACATTTTCTGGTTCCAAATAATCTGCAAAGGTTTGATAGGCTATAAAAAATAATCAATCAATAATAATAATAATCAATCAATCAATAATAATAATAATAATAATAGGACAACAATATTATATTTTGATAAAGACTATCATGTAACGTCGTTGTAAAAACAGCGTGTAATGTCAAAAAGACCGAGCTATGGTACCAGAAAAACGAATAAAAGAAAACACATAACAGAATAGCACAGAGTGTGAAACTGACAATTGCGCTATTGTTCTTTTGTATGTTTTTTTTTTTTAAATTCGTGTGATACATATATCACGATCACGAGTCCCGTAACACATTAGAGTCGTGAGGGCACCACGTGTACTGCAGCGATAGGAGAAATGATGTGTCTTTTGCAAGATAGTCTGACGCAGCCCAATCTTCTCCAGGCTGGTTTAAATTCAGATTTTTCATTCTCCTAGACTGTCGCCAACGAAGTCCTGCTATTTACCCATAACTGGGGAGAAAAAATGGATGCATAGCTTGTCCATGGTTATTAGCACGGAAGTGAATGTAACTAACTCGACTGGAATTCGAACTCAGCTCGCCTCAATCGGGAGCCGCCAACCACCGTGCACTTGTATATGGTACTTTGAGCGTCGAGCGTGGGGCAATTGTTATACTTTTTCGCAGATAGTTGCTACCGTTTTTTCTAATGATCTCCACATGCCAATATTGTCCTTGTGCCATACTAAGGAAGATTTAGCTAATATCTATATTCATAGCGACACACAAAGAGGCTCACATAAAAGTGTGTACAAATCTTTATTGCGAATCTCATTATGCTTTAATGAAATTTCTGCTAACGTCCACTTGACAATCAATATCCGTAATTTTCTCGTTAGAATCAGATAAACTTCCTGATAATTCCTGTTCGAAAACAAAAGATAGGTCCTTATTTTAACGCCATAAAAATTCTGAATTATCAACTAGACAGTAAATACATGTATCTTTGCCATCTTTTAATGTACCCATCCATACACAGACACCGAGACATACACACAGGTACACACACATGTGACTGCGTACTGTAAACTTCAACTCTGGCACTGACAGGTTTATACTTCTACTGTAATTAAAGTGCCTTTGAAAAGTAATTTGCTACAACTTTTTTATCGGAGAATTTTTTTTTTGTGATTTGTCAGTGGCAATAACAGGGAGATTTAGATTCATGCCTGTCACTAGAAGATAACTAAGAGCCCCAACCCAAAGCCACTTGGCGCTATGATTAACTGTATCATCACTCCGCTCCGCGATACGACTTTTACGTGTGCATACAGAAGCACGCGTATATAGGGCGTGCGCCAGATAGTTGAGAACACACCTCATAAAGGGAGGGCGATCTAACGTAGTGTCACGCAGCAAGTGTTGAAATTTAACAAGTTCACTTCGTCTGTGATGGCGCAGGGGATCGTGAACAGCGAGAGCTATGTCCCACTATTCGACTTCTTCCCGCGGGGAACGAAGAAACAATGCTACAGTTAACATTGTGGTGTTAGATATAATGGCCAATACCAAGGATTTGTTGAACGTCGTCATTGTGGACATGATGGTCGAAATAAACAAGAACTAGCTTAACTTGGCATGTAGTCGCTTCCGAAAGCCGAATCAAAATTGTCATCTGAGGGATATTTTATTGAATTTTCTTTTACTGTTTCACTACGAGGAACATCGTTACAATGATTTTCAAAATATATTGAATTTTTGTTGAATTTTGTTTTTCTTCATAATTTGTCGCCAATTACTTCGGATCTCTCTCTCTGTGTATCGCTCTCTCCCCCTCTCATTCTCCATATATATATATATATATATATATATATATATATATATATATATATATATATATATATATATATATTGAACACTAAAAATATTAAAAAATTAAAATTTTCAGAAACACTGGTTTGTATATTAATATTTTTTCTTTATATTATTTCAATTAGATTCCTCGACTGGTTTCGGCCAGCATGGCCATCATCAGGAGGAAAATTTTCCGCTTGTTAGTAGCAGTGAACTACAGGAATGAATCCTAATATATATATATATATATATATATATATATATATATATATATATATATATATATTAGCGGCAGGCATATGTTAGTATCAGCAAGTGAAACGAAAGATCGTTATTTACATGTGCAAAACGAGATTGCAACTCTATTTGCTAAGAAAACGATCGCTGAGTTTTTGTCCATTTTTATAGGAGAGCACAGAAACTAGTGAACCAGATGTTGATTGAAATTGGACTTTTATAGTATAAGGAATTCTTTTGTCGCCGTGGGTTAGGATATCGTCCCATTTTGAGAAGAGGTTTAGCTGACGGTCGGCACAGAAGACGATATCTGATCAATATTAACTGCGTGGCTGTGGAGAAGGTGTATGAGGTTGCAAGGCCCGAAAACCCTAATGAACACGGCTAAAACATCCCTGATGTATACTAGAGCATATATATATATATATATATATATATATATATATATATATATATATATATATATATATATATAAATATTCCTCGACTCTCCCAATCGAATTCGACGTATCAAGTAGACCAGTTCCAACGAACCGACAGCTCGACACCAGCACATGAGATTTGATTATAGTGGTGAAGGTTTTGTGCAGAACCATCTATACTTTTTGAATGGCCGAATACACAGACCTGGTGCACTACGTGCGACAAGGTCCCCAAACGACCCTCCGCACATTTTGAATTCAGAGTTGTCCTTCTAGATCAGTTGCCATCCAAAGCTATAGAACCCAGTCTGTTCTGTTATTTACCCATTGTGACACCCAATTCCTCCTCTATCCTGGTCACGGCACCATTTGTGACACCCAACTCCTCCTCTGTCCTGGTCAAGGCACCGTTTGTGACACCCGTACTGGTCGCGGCGCACTTGTGACACCCGACTTCTTTTTCAGTCACGACGCCAAAATGTGACGTCGGTCCTTTGTGACGGGCTAACCCTGGGACATCGGTTGAAGTCTTGCTGGGTTCTAGCACCAACTTGTCGTACTCGGCTCGCTTCCAACGCCTGGTCACCGAAGCAACTGCTTTGATCTCGATTCAACCCACCCACGTTGTGATTTGATCTTAGGTTGACGAGATCAATCAAACGTCGGGCCGTAGTGCCAGACAAATCCGGGTCAAGGTGATACTGCACAATAAATGTAGACAAAAAAACAAAAAACAAAAGCACAAACAACAACTTCAAGGCGAGCGACTGGTTAGGAATAGTGATTAATTTTATGTCGGTTTGTTGAGTTACAGGAGTGCGTCTCTCTCTTTCTCTCCCAGCCCGAAGAAAAAAAATGTGGATTGTAACACTTTTGCGTTCCTTAACTAGTTCTGGATATCTGGATGGCGAATATAAGTCAGACTTCTATTATTTGTTCTTGGTTAGAAGTCTAAGTCGGAAACTTGTTTTGGTGGAAAATCTAGAGTCGGACTTCAACAAATTTGTTCTTGGTTAGAAGTCTAAGTCGGAAGGCATGGAATCGTGCGGTCACCTGTGCGAGACGCGTCTCTCTGTCTCGACTTCTGACTCACTGTCTGGACTCGACCCGACTCGACTCTACTCAACTCTACTCTGAAACACCCGTAGATGTTTGCTTATATGGACGCCGATCAAAACCTGGCGTGGGGTCGGACGTGGTGTGGCCACCACGTTGATTTCAAATCCCCAATAAGGATTTTCTTTGTTTTCGGCCAAAAATAATTATCATTTTCCGTATTTGGAAATCTTATTCCACTCCCACCCTCTTCTGCTCTCATATGGGTTTCTCAACATACTTTAGAGGGCGTCAACGGTTTTCCCACTTCCTCGCAGTAACATCTCATACCTATCCTCTCAATGGGCGGTGGCAGGCCTCCTCTCTGCGTCACATGATCATCTCCGCCTGGCTATTCGGTCAATAGGCGTCAACTGATAATCTCAATTTTTATCCAACTTCACGGGATATGTTTTTTCTCAACCCAGTTTCTCCGTCAACATTAAGTGGACAATTCTTTTTGGCGAAACTGGGTTAATTAAAATACCCTAACATAGCCTTCGTTATCACAAACGAACTTAAACAGAATGCAGATGTCCTGTGTGCGGTCGGCAGACGACCCATCAACTACTGATAACACAAGTTCTGACACAGCCAATGTTTTATCTGCCCAGAAGCTCTGGTATCACTCAAAAAATGACCATCAGAATTTTCCTCATGCCACCACCCAAAACAACATCGCCTTTGTGGGTGGCATTCTTTCCTTCTCTTATCATCTAAGTTGTTAAGTCTTGTCCCTCTGTTTCTTTCTTTTCTTTCTCTTTTTCCTTCCTTTATCCTCGAAGAGAATTTGGCATATCTCAGCATCAAACTTCAGCGAGAAAGTAAAATGGTTATCTTGAATCGCACTTGAAAATAACAAAACAAAAAATCATTTTTTTTTTTTTCACCGATACCCTGTTTGGGAAAATAACAAAACAAAAAGAATATCGCTCAGTATGTCTTTCGTTATATCTATCGGTGTAAGTAATCGCTCAGTATGTCTTTCGTTATATCTATCGGTGTAAGTAATCGCTCAGTATGTCTTTCGTTATATCTATCGGTTTAAGTATCCCCGTAATTAACTTCTGTGGTTAATTAATTGATTAATTAACCTGCCGTTCCTAAATAGTGTTACACATAGCAATATATATATATATATATATATATATATATATATATATATATATATGTATGGTGAAATTTTTCAGAATAATTCTGATGATAAGACAATTTGGGTAAAAAGAAGACAATTCGAAATATATTTCTTAGTCATTGCCGACGCGTTTCGTCAATACGACTTTATTAAGAAGGCAAGTTTAAAACGAAATGTTTTTTAGTTACATTAAATTCAAATATAAAGGATACGCTCCTGTGTAAGCCTTCTTCTGTATGTTGGTAACATTTTTTTTTACTAAGAATTGGTTTTAGTTTTCCATGTCGACATATTGTTAAATTTCTGATGATAAGACAATTTAGATGAAAAGTAGACAATTGGAAAATATATTTCTTAGTCATTGCCGACGCGTTTCGTTAATCCGAATTATTCTGAGGAATTTAACAATACGTCGACATGGAAAACTAAAATACAAATAAATATATAAATAAATATATGCGTGTGTGTTCATGCGTGAACATTCTTTCTTTATTCTGCAGTTACACGTGGATTTAATTTGTTCGTGTGGTTTCTTGTTAGTTTTCCTGTTGTACTTTTTTATTATTTGTGCCATGTTCTCGGTGCAACTGTAGCTGATTTTTATTGTGTTTTTGTTGAATATTTTGTGTAGGGTGCTTGATTCCGGGAAGTGTTTGTGTAAGTGTTTGAAGAATATTTTACGTACGTTTGTTTTTACGTTTTTGCTGTACGGTGTTTTAGGTCTGTTTCGTATTCTCCGTAGAATACGAAACAGCCCTAAAAGATAGTGGATTCCCACTAACTTCTAAAACTACCAAATGTTAGTCCGACAAAAAGCAGAAGTTGGTGTCATAGTTTATCCATATATATGTTCAGGCAAATTTTATTAAATTCATGCGACAAGGTCTATCTGGTTAATTTTTATTAGACTTTTCCAATTTTCACATAAGTTGTTTCACATTCGGATCCTGTCCAAATTTCATGTTTTTGTGCTGTTTTTTGTTTGAGTAGTATCGAACATCTTTGTCATTATCAAGAATCAGTGTTGTTCGTATCGTAGACAAAACTTGTGATTTCAACAAACTGACATTTTTTGAACTTTACATTTCAAATTCAAATATACGTGTATCGTAGAAATGACGTCATTTGTAAGCCGGTTTCACAAAGCTTGACACTTTAAAAAATATTTATTAAATATTTTACACATATAATTATTTTAGATACAATTTAAAATGCTGTCTCCTGTGGTGAAAAAATATTCAATGAATCTCAAACTGCAGGCTTAAGGGAACATCACGTTTAAACATAGTTTCCCATACGATCACTAAAACGAAGGAACACCGAGCCTGGTCAGTATCTAGATGAGTGACCCATTGGGAATACCAGGTGCAATGGATAAAGGTATGAATCTACATCTTCTCCTCCAAGCTATGGGTTAATTAGTAAGGTTTGTATCACTAAACCATTATTATTTTAAAAAATATTGTCACAATCTAGAAATATTTTTTGGTTTTAAATAATCTGCAAAAAGTTGATAAGCTGTAGAAAACGAATCAATGAGAAAAAGAATACGAAATTGCAGTATGTTGGGCAACTGATGATTTCTTCAAATGATCGGTTAAATCTTAAAAAAAAAATATTTTATCAAATACTCCCTCATCCCACCAAAGAAATTACATTGCCTTTTTTTACCTTTTGAAAAGAAAAAAAGAAATATTTTTTTTTTTTAAGCTTATCACCCCAAGCAAGGCTGGAAGCCACTAGCACGCAAGGGGTTACAGAAGGTTTGGAGGAAGAGCAGATAGGAGTGGTAAAGGAGAGGATGTGGAGGAAGATAGTGGATCGATCAAGGCAAGGGGGTTACAGAAGATTTGGAGC
>OZ038478.1:44724863-44737363 GCA_964036315.1 Acanthosepion esculentum
ATGAGATAATAAAGTTTTCATCTTGAACGATTTCATATTAGAATTTTATTTTAATCTCTTTTTCGTTTGTCCCCAAATATTCAGCAAATTCAGGAGGGATATTCAAAATGTCCCTCTTAGGAACTTCTGTCTAGGATCAATATGTTATATATTGTTTGGCCGTGTAAAAAATATTACATATACCCACGCGTGCACACACACATTACATATATATATATATATATATATATATATATATATATATATATATATATATATATATATAAAAGTGAACATAAAAGTCAACACTTAGAGGCGACAGTCTGTTTCATGCTAGATGCAATCGTCAGTCCATATATATATATATATATATATATATATATATATATTATTTTTTATTTTTTTACATCTACTAGGGCGGTGTGAAAAAAACCCCAAATAATACAATTTGTAAATAAAAAATATTGTATTATATATATATATATATATATATATATATATATATATATATATATATATATATGTTCGTGTATTTAGACAGCAATCCTTCTTTCATGCACATTTCATTAAAAACGACGATAGATATAAAAAACTAAATAAAAGCACCTTGTCAGTAGTTTTTAATGAAATGTGCATATATATATATATATATATATATATATATATATATATATATATATATATATTTAATTATTTCACCCAAAGCAAGACGGGTATACCACTAGTACGGGGTTACAGAGAATTAAAATGAGAGAAAATATTGGGTATACGGGGGATTGAGAAAAGGATAAACGAAAGACAACAGAAGATGGTGGCTGACGTTGTATTTAAATTCTTGAAGATTGTAGTTTTCATGGAAGCAAGTAAACGGAAGTGAGTTCCACAATCGGGAAGTGTGAGAAAAGTATTCGAATATATTCGAATCTACTCCTACACCGGTCTCACTCAGACCCTAATTTTTTTCTTCTGGGTAAAGAAATGGCGGTGATGTAAATGGAAAGACAGTAAATTGTCTTCGTACGAACAACAAGAGAGCTTATCAAAATCTACACAGTTTAAGAACTGAATGGCTTCTTTGTGAACATATTCCATGAGTTCTTAACTCTCCAACGGGAAAGCCTTGCTGAATTTTACGTTTGAGGTTTTCTGCGCGAATTCTTACATACCTATCCAAGAGTACTCTTAACTGACAAACAATTATCATGTAGAACTATATTTATTTGTATAAATGCAACACTTTATTGTTTTTATTATGAGACAACGCAAATTATAATGATAAAGCTTAACTGTTAAATTAATTCATTAGAGAACGGCAGTTACAAATTGAGCTAACTATTCCTACCTGAGTATATATGTAATCGTTCAACAACCTTTTCGGCCGTCCAAGACTTCCAACACCGCAGCTGGTTGGTGAAGTGACCGC
The DNA here is from genome assembly GCA_964036315.1 of Acanthosepion esculentum. NCBI lineage: Eukaryota > Metazoa > Mollusca > Cephalopoda > Sepiida > Sepiidae > Acanthosepion > Acanthosepion esculentum. The sequence continues at coordinate 44,726,266 of OZ038478.1, forward strand.
TTCAATCCAGAGCTACCCTATCCCACGTTGTGATTTTTACATGATAAGGTAGCCAATATCGAATCGTTGCAGATGTCTTCGTGTCGGGCTGGTCCAAGCGAGGCGAAAACGTACAGGAAAAAAAATAACACTCGAATAAATTGAACAAAAGTAAATAATGTTTTTATATCAGTCCTCCGTACAATAATTGGTTTATATCAGAGTTCGCATGCAATTAATTATCAGCCCAACCCGCGTCTAAATCGGAAGTGATATTGTTGTTGAGTTGGCAAAATCTGGTTTGCTGTTGTTGGTAAGGTTCGGCACAAGGCTGAACTCGGGAGGGGTCTCTTCGGCAGGCAATCACGTGGGGTGTATCAGGACCGGTGGCTGGAACGAACTCTTTGTCTCTGTCTCTGTCCCTGTCTTATCTGAGACTCGTCTCCGTCTCTTCTGCTTCTCTTCTCTCTTCTATTGACTTCGCTTCGCGCATTCGTATTTATGGACATTCGTCCAAACTGGCATTGGGGGGGGGAGATTGGCGAGGCAGGAGCATTTCAGTGAATCCCCTCTGGCCTACGTCATAACTTTGGGGAAAACCCTTCTCTCCACCTTCTCTTTTATTATCCTCTCTCGCCGATCTCTTCCGTGAGCGTGGGTGGGCTCACCATCCTCGTTTTGATATCGTATCTGTGTTTGCCCCTTCGACCATTTTCCGTCCAGGAAAACTCAGTTCCAAATTCAGTTTACAAAATCTAGTTTTTCGCTTTTCAGCTCGCATTTTCAACGGTGTGTCAATCAATATTGCTCCCTAAGTCCGGGTCACTTTTCCATTGTTCAAACTGCTCGACATACAATTCAAGTCGTTTATATGTGAATTAGATCCTCGATTCTCTCCACGGGTTTTTGGTATTAACCCTTGTCGTTTCAATGTCTCTCAGTGCATAACACTTTTTTATGCTTTAACAAAACTTTCTTCCGTTTTACCGCGGCAACGACAAATAGTATCACATATACATTTTAATCGCTCATTAGGTTAATTGTATACCTCTAACATCTCTGCCTACGTGACGATTTACAAATCTATTCATTTATTTATTTTATTCATCTATCTATTTTTCTATTTATTTTTTCTTTCTCAATAGGAGTAGATAGTTCTACCTATCGTCCATTCCATGCTCCTTCCCTGAACAGGAGTAGAGGGTTATCCATTTTCCTGTTTAGGATGAGGTTTCCACTTCCTTCTTCTAAGTGTGGCTCTCATGGCCTTTTGGCGACTATTTCTACTGAATGTAGAGGGTTGACAGTTTTCTGGTTGTTGCATCCCGACTGCTAGTAGCCCAAACTCTTAGAGAAACGAGCAGTAGTATTTGAGTGAGAGATTGAGCAGTTGATTTCAAAGTCTGGATGTCAGCGAGATCAGTGGTATTAGAGTGATGAAGCTACATGACATGATCTACTTTTAAATTACCAAAAAAGCTCTGATCAACAGTCGCGCAATATCGGGGTTCTTGCAGTGCCATGTTACGTATGGATAGATGTCCCTGCGAGTATTTCTGGGGAGTAACCCTGAGGCCACACTATACTGTAGTCTGCGGTTTGTGTTGTCTCTGCCGATCGGCAGCAACACTTATTCTTGGCATCTTCCACCTTAAAACTATATCATGGCCTAAACGATTTAACAAAATATAACTAAACCAGTATCTATCTATATTTCTGAGATGAGGTATTATGTACACTATTTACATTATTCGGACTATTATTTCGCTTGCTGGGGTAGACTGTTCTCATTCCACGTGCCATGTTTGGTTAAGGCTGTGGAGAACTTGGAGAGGTGTATCAACAGGAGATAACTAATAACTGACATCCATTAGACATGGCACGTGGAACTAGAACAATCTACCCCAGCGAGCGAAATAAAGGGTTCAGTTCCACATTCCTACAACCCGAAGAAGGCCGGAGCGTACAACGGCCGAAACGTTGTGATAAATATGGCAACAAAGATGAGGACAATAGTCCGAATAATGTAAATAGTATAACTAGACCAATTTGCAAAAATACTTAAGCCTCTCAACCTTTCTTTCTTCAAAATTCGTGGTATTCGTAACAATTTCTGCAGTGCAGAATCGATTCTCTTGGAACATTCTCCAGACATCCTAATTCTATATGAAACTAATATCTCAGTCTCTAATATTGAATCCTCTGTTCCAGGCTATCTTATACTCTTTCAAAAGGACTTTTGTCTCCACATGCATGGCCTTTGTGCTTATGTTCATGAACATCCTCAACTGGCAAAGGAAATGTCACTTGTGTCTACTGGATTGTTCTTATTTCGTACTCCCGACTAATATCGTTTCCCTCCCCAGGACGCTTGCTTTCTAGATAGAATTTCTGATGCTATAGATAAGGCACTTTCTCTACACTCGTCTGTGAATATCTTTGTGTTTTGGTAGACTTTGAAATCAACTGTTCAATCTCTCACTCAAACACTACTGCTCGTTTCTCTAGTAATTCTGACGGACACGCTTGTCTACGTGATCTGTTCCTAACTTCCTCCCCGGAATAATGTGCTTTGCAGCTATGACCTCGTAGCAACTCCAACCACGCGGTAGTGTCTGTAGATATTTCTTTCCGCTCGTCTTCGGCGAGAACGCCTATAACAGGACATAGTTTTATTACCAACGTACTGATTGCGACTCATTTCCTGATTTTCTTCGTGCCTCTTGGACTGATATCTTTTTAATATTCCCGTTGAGAACTGTACCACTGAGGTATCTTTAGCATCGAAACTTTCGTGACAGCACGGAAATAACAAGTGAAACCACAATATTCTCCTTGGCTCACTCCTGCTTGTTCAGCTGCTATAGCCGACAGAAATCACTTCTTCCGGCTATCCCAACGCGACAGTTCCGATCATAACAGACGCCTCTTTGTATCCGATCGTAATGAGTGTAAGCGTGTCCTCAACAAGACAACCTCGCTATTCGTCAATAGAATGAGTCAACGTTTAGTCTCTCATAAGTTTGATTCTATAGATTACTGGCAGCTCTGTAAGTGAGTACGGAGCAATAGAAAATCCTCAGCCCTTCCTCTCTTCAATCAGTTCGATGTATTGTCATCTAATACAGATAAAGCGGAATGCTTAGCTCGGAAATTCTCCTTCAACTCCACTCTCGATTCATCAGGGATATCTTCGTCTGATTCCCGACCCCACCCAGAAATGAGTCTCTGATAAGCGATATGCACATAACTCCGTACATACTTCTTCTGCTATCATATCTAAAGCTTGCGGATTCAACGTTATACTTGAAATTGTTCCAAGGAAATGGTTCCTGGACTAGCTTCTGTTTTTTTCCAAATTCTTCAATAAATGCTTCGCTGCTTCTTGCTTTCCAGCTTGTTGGAAACACCCCTCTTTAATTTATGTCTTTAAGAACCCTGCTGAATCTTCTGATCCCTCGACTTATCATCCAATTAGTCTTTCAACTGTTTTTGGCAAGTACTAGAGGTTCTAATCAACGCCGATTTGGTTAAGAATCTAACTTCACACGGACTTCTTCCGGATAAACAGTGTAGCTTTCGGTCCTCCAGGTCTGTAACTTTTAGGTATCTCGAAGGCATACTGGATTTCTCCATAAGCTCAAGGGTTATGGCGTCTCTGGACGAATATTTGACTTAATCTTATCGTTCTTAAATTGAATAATGAAAGTCGTGTTGAACGGACACGCTTCTAGATTATTTTACATTAATGCGGGAGTCCCCCAGGATTCTATTCTTGGACCGACGTTATTGCTTATCTTCATAAATGACTTTCCCGATATCATCAATTCCCAACTAGGGATTTATGCAGATGACACAACTATTTAATTGCAAGTCCGACAGGTTCGACCAAGTAAAATTGACTGCTACTCTTAAAAATGACCCCCCCCAATCATTGGTTACCTGGGGCAAGGAATGGCTTGTAAATTTTAGAGTCTCCAAAACAAAACTGCTATAATTTAATCACAATAGAGAAAGTTTTTTGCTTTCCATCAGCATGACTGATATTAACCTCTAGGAGAGTAACAAATTGCGCCTTCTTGGTCTCAGGTTTTCCACTGACATGAAGTAGAGTGGTTATATTATAACAATTGCAAGGTATGTTGGTTCACATTTCTTGGCATCCATCTTGTATATTTACAAATCTACCATTCGTCCGTGCATTTCAAATTGCTACCATATCTAATTTGGTGCTACTACTATATATCTCGAGATTTTGGGCAAAATCTAAAGATTCTGTTATATAATCGATCCTGACCTGGCATCTCGTCTTCAGTCATTTCCCCCGCCAACGTGATGGGGTTTCTCCCTGTTTTTTTCTATAAATAGTTTTCATGGCATTTGTTCGGATGAGCTTTGGTACCTCGACTGTATAAATTTAAGCGTGCTACTAGATTGACAACTAGGTCTCGCCGTTTTACTGTTGAACTAGCTAGATGTAACCATATGTTCTGTTCTAGTAGTTTCTTTTCTCGCACTTCTCTCCTGTGGAACTGTCTTCTTGCTTACCTACCATCTACAATCTGCAAAGATTTAGATGCAACGCCAGTCGTCATCTTCTGTCTTCCGGAAACCTATTTGTTTTTTTTATTGTCCTTTAGTCTCAGTAAAGTCTTCTCGTTCTCGTTCACTGCCAGTAAACCCTTGCGTCTTAGTGGCATTATTACCTTGATTGGGATGAAATGATAAAAAATTTCTCTACCAATTCCAGTCTGAAACACCAATTGCTAATCCCCAAGAGTTTTTTTTTTTTCATATTGAAGCCTTGTTGTTTCTTCTTCTTTTCTCTTTCCTTTTTTCATTTCCCTCTCCCTTTGACATTCAGATTTTTACTCAAGTGCTCTCTCCCTCTTCCCCATCTGCACACTTAAATTCGATTTTCTTAACCAATTCTCTTCTGTATCACTTTAGTTTTTCTCTAATCCCCCTCCATTTTTCTATTTCGCTATTTTATCTCTTTCTTTTTTCTCTCCCGCCCACGTTTTTTTTGTGTCACTTTCACTTAACCTTTTCTCTTTCTCTCTCTTCTTTTTTTAAAAAAATTTCTTTCCATCTCTTGAAGTTAGATTATCTTTCATTGTCTTTGTCTTCGTCTTTTTTCTCCCACTTATCCCTATCTTATTTTTTATTTTCACATTGTCTCTCACACTCTTTTATTTTTACACACGCACACTACCTCTCTACCTGTGTTATATTCTTTCTCTCTTTCTTTCCTATTGCCTTCATTCTTGCTTCCTCTTTGTCTTCTATTTTCTCTCTCTTCCTTTTTTTTTCAGTTTAATACTCTCTTTTGTCTTCTCTCTCCACGTCTCTTTTATTTCTGTATTATTTCTCTTATCACATTTCATGATAATGTTCACCTTTCCCATAAACACATTTCCAATCAATGTTACTAACATGGCAGTGCAGCCTCTTTTTGCCGCTGCGTGTTTTACACTGTATACTCGTTTCTGAAGGCTGGTCACAGTTCCCCCATCAGATTTTTGAAAATCGTAATAGACAAGCTAATGAATAAATAAATAAATAAATAAATAAATAAATAAATAAATAAATAAGCGCATTAAGAAATAAATCTGAAAAGCGGAAGGAAGTCAAACTTGAAATATGAGTGACCTTTGCTTACGTTAAATAAACGCCATTTTTGTTTCCGAGACTGAAAGAAAGCAACGAGGAAAAGCGAATTCCAAATAGAGAAGGAAAGTAGAGAGAGAGAGAAATTATATATATATATATATATATATATATATATATATATATATATATATATATATATATATATATATATCAGTCACTGTGTGTTTATCTAAAAATAAATACGCTTAAATTCACCTTCTTCTCTGCCGTGAGCCAGCGGCTTCAGGGTAAAATTTCGGACTGACGCGAATTCAGCCGGTTTTCGATTCTAGCCAGAGGCAACCGGACGTCTAGCCACACTGATGAGCTGTGATACAGCGAAACAGTCTGTCTGTGGATGACAATATATATATATATATATATATATATATATATATATATATATATATATATATGTATATATATATCTTTCTCGCTCTCTCTCTCTCTCTCTATATATATATATATATATAGAGAGAGAGAGAGAGAGAAAGAGATAGAGAGAGAGGGTGGGGGGAGAATAGTTTAGGCAGAGTGTAATGGATAAATTTTCGTATAAATTACGCAAGAATGAAAATAACATTTCTCATTTTAACATATTTACCAAAATTACACATAAATATTTATTCAATAGAATCGCCATTGACTTCAACCACGGCTTCCAGATGACTTTGGAATCTCCTGCATCTCTTCTGGGAGGTTTCCTTGTTTAAGTTGATGAATGCTGCCAGAATCCTTGCCTTCAGTTCATCTTTGGTGTTTTGTTGATCTCTCGCTCAAATTCACGCCACACATAATAATCGAGGGGATTGCAGTTTGGGGAGTTAGGTGGTCGCAGATTTTGTCTCACAGCCATGACTGGGTTCTACTTGTGTAGCATGGTGCAGAATCCTGTTGCCAGACATAGGGTCTTCCAGCAGCCACCCTCTTAACCTAGGGCAGCACTACATCCTCAAGGCACTTGATGTAAGCCTCTATGATGCGTCTGAGGCCCTCATCAGCAAATTCGGGTGTTCTTATCAGGACGACCAGAGTGAATTCTCCGGTCTGCCATACCTTCGTAATCACTATTAGACTTACCCAACTCTTTCCGAATCCGCTGTACTGTCCTCAGATTGACACCCATACACTCCGAAATGTTCGTATTGGAGCTTCCGGTGGGAATGCCAAGCAGTACAGCATGCCGTTTCAAAATTTCAGGTGGAGTGAATTGCGTCATGGTGCTCTCTTTCTCACAGACGGTGCCCAACTGACCCTACTATACTGTGCAGTCGACAAAACCAAAAACAAACAACGCGCATGTGCGAAATTACAAATATAAAATGGCAAAAATTTACCAATTGCACCCTGTAGAGAAGAATCGCACAGGGTATTCGATAAGGAAGAATAAGAGGTGTTTATAAATATGCTGGAGAGAGAAAGAGAGAGAGAGAGATAGAGAGAGAGAGAGAGGGAGAGAGAGAGAGAGAGAGAAGAAAAGAAACACTGAAAGAGAAATTAAAGAAAAAGAAAATTTAGATTTTTTTACAATGATGTTCACCCTGTACAAGGCTCAAAAGTCACTTGAGGTAGAAAGTTACAGAGTAAGGGGAACAGTTTATGGGGATATGTAGGAAAGATAATTATTGGCCATAGACTTGAAAAGGTTAAGATTTTAGTGAATTAAGAGGTCAACACATTAAAAGCCAGCCTCTTGTCGTTCATTTGTTTGAAAATCTCTACCCTGACTCTGCAGGACGTGAAATTCCACCAAAAGAAAGACTTTGGTAGCAGATGTTGGGTATTGATGGCTTTGGTCTGAGTTGGTTGCTGTGGCGGGGGGGGGGGTCGAGAAAGTAGACATGGCAGGTGTAAAAGTCGTAAAACGGTATGCATCAGCGTTGGCGTGAGAAGAAAGATGGAATGAGAAAATGGCAAATCCATAACAGACGTAAGTATGTTTCCACGTATTAAAATATTGAGGAACTGCTCCGATCCGAAATCTCCTGCACTCACTAAACCGATACAGTATAAGTCTCAAAAGTTTTCCTTCTTGTTTTTCTTGATTCACATAAATTTCTTTCTTTATTAGTTTATTTTTCTTTTCTTTCTTTCTCTCTTTCTTTCTCTCTTTCTTTCTTTCTTTCTTTCTCTCTTTCTTTCTTAAATAATTTCTTTCTCTTTCTTTATTAAATAATTTCTTTCTCTTTCTTTATTAAATATTTTTTTTGTTACTCCTTCTGTAATTTCACTTTTTCGTGAAATTTTGTTTCTTTCTTTTTTATTAATTTATATCTTGTCTTCAAATTTTCCGTTTTCTACTCTTCTTAGATTTACAATTTTTTCTTGCCTTTCTTTGACACTTTCTTTCTTTTATCTCTTTCTCTTTTCCCTCTTTCTCTTTTATTCTTTCCCTTTCTTCTCTCTTTCTTTTTTCTCTCTTTTCTGTATCTCTTCTTTCTTTCTTTCTTTCTTTCATTTTATTTCCCTTTTCTTTCTCTCTCTTTTCTCTCTTTCTCCTTTTCTCTCTTTTTTCCTTTCTCTTCTTTCCCTCTTTCTCTTCTATTTTTCTATTTATCTTTCTATTTATTTCTCTTTTTCCTTTTTCTCTCGTTCTCTTTTTTCTCTCTTTCTCTTTCTTTTTTTCACTTCTTTAATCTATCTTTTCCCTGACCTTTCTTTGTTTCAAATTTCCTTATCTACATTCCTTTTTAAATTTGTTTTCTTTCTTTCTACTCCCATCATAAGTTGCCCTTCGTCGATTTCGTAAACAACTCCATTGGCTTTTATTTTGCGAAACATCAGATTTAGGATGACATCGAAATGCCCAGATGTCTGTCCGTAATAAGCTTCTTAAACCGACCTTCTTTCGACCCCACTCCATCGCTTCTCTTATCCTCTGATCCTTACCATTCATTTTTTTTCCTTTTGGTTTCCCTGACCAGTTCGACTGAACATCCGCTGATTGGCCGGTCGGATTCAGGTTTTTAAAAAAATATATTCACTGGTTATCTTCTCTTTTATAAAATCTGAATATCTCTCCGATTCTCTCAGTACAATATCGTAACTACTGGTCGCCTGCGCAAGAACATATTCCATCTTGTAGTTGGATAGTGGCACCACCTTTTAATCTTCTTACTGGTATCTTTCTCCAGTGACCAGGAAGGGAGGGAAAGAAAGAAATCAAGAATAAATTACTTCGACGCATTTGAAAGCAGATCCCGCGCACGAAACAAATGGCTGTTATACGGCAGACAGCGTGATGGATTTTATACGGAATTAAAAAATGACTGGAAACCAGTTACATAAAAAGCTATTTTTTAAAACAAAAATAGAGAAATCGAAGGCAATGTATACTTAAAAAAAAATAAAAGATAAATGATTCATCTGTATTAGTCTTAATTTATCTGTAGCAGTTTGAAACGCGATTAGAACTCGTATACTTGTGATTTACATTGTTTTTTTTTTCATAAAATCTTGAAGCATTACAAAAGTTTAGAGCAGTTTTCTCAACTCCCTCAAAACAAAAAAACAAAAATTCACAGAAACTTATCAGACGCGCTTGTAAACACCAGAAAAAAAAATGAATAAAATATACAGAAAACAGTCAGTCCAGAAATAAGACCACGTGTCAGACAACTTACGGTGCAACAAGACCCAACACCGACGCTTGAAAACGCATCACTCGAAAACTACGAAACACACATAGAGACAGCCCTCTCGACACCAAAGTAAAACTCTGATAAAAACATATGAAAGCTCCAAATGCTAACAAACATGGACAATTTATATTCAAATTTTCCTGAGGAATCAGAAAAATGATCTTATCGAAAATTAAATAAAAATATCTATCTATCTATCTATCTATCTATCTATCTATCTATCTATCTATCTATCTATCTATCTATCTCCCCGCCCCCCTTTATCTATCTCCACTTTATCTCTATCTCCCCTCTCGCTATCTCTCCTTTCTCTATACATCTATCTGTAACCCTCTCTCTCTGTCTATCTGCACCCCCTCTCTCTCTGTCTCCCTATCCATCTATCTATCTATCTATCTATCTATCTATCTATCTATCTATCTCCCCCGCTCTCTCTCTCTCTCTCTCTCTCTCTCTCTCTCTCTATATATATATATATATATATATATATATATATATATATATCCTTCCTTGTATCACTAATACTCTGTCTCTATCAACTCTCTCTATCTCCATTCCCCTCTCTATATATCTACCTATCCCCTCTCACTCTTTCTACCCACTCTCACCTTCTCTCTCTCCTCCCTCACTCAATATACTAACACACTTTAAAAAAAAAAGTGTGTTAGTATATGAATGTTTGCACTGCTCATTATTTCACTTTTCTCTTTAATAACTCATTCTCTTCAGTAGAAATTATTATTGCTAGTTTGTCCTCCTGGCATAAATAACAATTATCCAATGCCACTTTATAGTTTTTTGAAAATATTCAAATTAATTACTGGGGAGATAACCCCTATTTTTCGATTTTTTAAAGACTTATTTTTTTTTTTTACTTTTGTCTCGTACATATCTTGAAATGGCTGTGCTGTTTTTGTATAGATATGCTGGTATCAACATTTTGTGGTTATAATGCCTTTGTTTAAATTGTTTCCATACAACCAATGTAAATTCTATCCTAGATGCCTTCAAATATAATAGCTGCCTTATAAATTACATTGTATGTCAAACATTTCTCATTGAGTTATCTGCAGTTGCACATGTTACTCTACATTTTAGATTCTCGATACAGAATGTTTATATTATAATGAATATTTAACCAACCTGCCAAAATTATTAAAGCTGAAACTTAGTTTATTATTTTTATTCAAAATGTTGCGCATGGAAGATTTCTCAGGGTGTTGTGGAGTTATTTCCACAATAGAACTTGTAGTCGGACTAAATGCGTCCTAAATGGGTTAAACGTACAGAAACGTTAGGAACTTGTAATAAAGTGTTAGGCAGAGTAATCGAGTTGTGATCGCTGAACACTACTCCTTCCCGCGACTACTACTGACTCCTACTTATAGTAGATGGGAAAGTCTATTATCTAGACAAGGTGTCTTTCACTATAACACAGGGAACATGACTTTTCTAGAGGTCTAACAAACTTTGAGCCAATTCTTCTTTTTACCACCAAATTGAGCCGCGGCGTAAACAAAATTACATTTCCTTTTCGATTATTTTTTCTGCTATTCCCTTTCCCTGTAATTTAAATTAAGCTTATGTCTCTCCGATAACAATGCTACTTCCTAATCGGCCTTTACTTCATTAAATATTATTTAGTTCGACGAATTGGTTGATAACCTATATTTCATAGCTGTCAGCATTTGTTTCAATACACTTTTGGGGTTAGTTGAAAGAAGCAGTTACACAATACAAGTAATATATATATATATATATATATATATATATATATATATATATATATATATAGACGTATTATATTAGCATATTCTTTATATTAT
>OZ038478.1:44739863-44992363 GCA_964036315.1 Acanthosepion esculentum
ACGCGGATGTCGTTTATCGTCATACCCAGGATGCGGATGTCGTTTATCGTCATACCCAGGACGACTTTCCATTTCTTTTTTGCTTTTACATTTTAGAGTCTTACAAAGTTAAAAATCAAAAATTCCCACTCTTTGTAAATGCATTGAAATATTCATAGTCAGTTTCCATCAAATGACATTAAATACATTCACCCCAATATTTAAAATTACATTTATAAGCATATAATCAGCGCGGACGTATATATATATATATATATATATATATATATATATATATATATATATATATATATATATATACGTTGAAGCAAAGTTTAGATGACGAAATAGGACGGCTGCATAAGATATTGGAAAAAGTCGAAAAGATTAAAAATGGAATAGAAAATAGAGAATCGAACCATTTTTTTGCCCTTCGATTTATACTGCAGTCAATCTGTTATTTTAGAAACCTTCTTCACTATTCTGTTCTCTATCCATTATTCATTATGTATATTGATTAACAAACTGTACTAAGTGTTGTACTTTTTAAATTCCTTTTTTTCCCCCTTTAATTGATTTTTGACACTTTTGGACGTCCGGAAGAGAAAGAAACGAGTTCTTCACAGCACCCCTACTTGAGAATATGCCATCAAATTATATCGTTGATTCAGATATTACAACGTAACCCTCCGTATTCCAAATGTAAGAAGGAAGTACCACTCAGACAGCTTTTCCCCAAGAACTGCTGCTTTGCGAAACAGACCGGCAGGTGGATGCTTTCCCGAAAAGTACAATGTTAACCTCAGGGTTAATCGTTATCTATCCTCCATAGCAACATAATCTTCACTTACCCCTCTTGTATTCATATCACACACCTTATTCAGTAACCATCTACCTTGAGTGGCTTTTGAGGCTTGTTGTAGGCGAACATTAGTACAAAAGTGCATCATCAGATAACATCTATTTCTTTCTTTCTCTATCGATCTAGTGACTGTAAAGTGGTTGAGAGAGTTGAAGCTTCGATACAGGTGCCTGTGTTTGGCATTCGAGCCCAGGCATCCAGCAACTATGAAAGCAAATTTGAAAACATTGTCATCCCTACTTTTAATCATTAGTGCATTCATTTTCATGTTAAATATGAAAAAGCTACTTCCTGTAAAAAACAAAAATACAAAAATCTTTTGTATTAAAGTTGGAAAGAAAATAACCAATATATATATATATATATATATATATATATATATATATATATATATATATATATATATATATATATATATATATATATATAATAGCCTCAATATAAGGGTTTTAAAACCTGGCGTTAGGAAAACATATAAATATTTATATGAAAACATATAGATCAAAAGTAGAGGAAGAGTAAAAACAAGGAAAAAAATGACTCACCGGCAAGTAGTGGATCTAAAAATACCAGTTAGCGTTTTTTTGTTGTAATATATATATATATATATATATATATATATATATATATATATATATATATATATATATATATATACATTCTTACATTTCTCTTATTATTATTATTCTTACATTTAACAATATCTCATTGCCAAAAAAACTCTCTTTCGGACCGCACTATATTTCGATGTCGCATTACCACTCGGAATTTAACAAAAACACACTGAAATGTCTACCTGAAGATGGTCCTTCGGAACGACTGAAAGCCCGGCTCGTAGAAAAAATAAGACCTGATAAACCCGGAATTTATGAACAAGGATCACACCATTCATTAACGGATTCGAAGTTGATTGTATTTTATTAGTAAATATTGTTTGTGAGAGTGATTCTCGCCATATAGATAAGCTTCAGCATTTGTTTTGCGTTTGAATGATTTACGTTACATAAATTGAATACGCACTACAAAATCGATATTAAAATAACCTGGTCCTCGTGCGAATTTTCTGATATATATATATATATATATATATATATATATATATATATATATATATATATATATATATATATACAACAAACAAAACTTATCTTAGCCGACGAGATTCGTCCTCTGAAGGACTTTACGAAGTCAAATATGAACAGAAAAAAAAACTTATACACCACACTTTATCAAATGCATTAGTCACACATAGAAATAAGTTCAAACACATCTTCAATCTAAAGAATGCCATGGTTATTAAAAGAGAAAGTAACTACTTGGACAGAAAATTCTCGAGAGTGCCGTTATCGAATCTTAACAAAATATAAATCTGCGCCCTGTATTTTTCCTAATATCTCCGTTCCTAAAAGAAATACTCCCTTCCCAAGTCAACATTCATGACTAAAACATTCAAAAAATTAAAAGATAACGGTTAAATTTATAATATATCATTTAGAATACAGTGTGTGACAGAAATACCTTCCATATGAACCTCCCGGATAATGGTAACACATTAGCTAAATGAAAACACCATTGCCACTAATGCCTTACTATTATGTGGGAGATATTTCTGGGGAGTGTATGTTGGAGGTATCTCTGCCGATTAATAAATTAATCCCACACTAAAATAATATGAATAATAATTACATTATAAAAGATTCAAAATTTACTCACATTTGTCTATTAGACAGTAAATTACATCACTTAACATCCTCCACAATTTACCTGAACTTTTCAGGTAGCCTGATATATATTTATGAGCGTTCTTAAATTTAAAAACTTTGAAAAAGTAACGACATTTTTGCCTTTGTTTATAAATACTTGCTGCAAAATAAAATCCTTATATTTACCTTGCTAAAGTCCATCAGAGGGCGAAACGCGTCGGCTAAGATAAGTTTTTCCTTTTGCCTTTATTTATAATTGTCTTTTTACGGATATATTTCATTGCTTTCCAAAATTCTACCCTGATGACCAGTTTAAAATTCTGCTATGTCTTATCAGCGCACTACTCTATTTCAGCTCCGTACTTAGCTGTCACGCGACATCTATCCTCATTTACGGCAGCGAATGTTGGACGATTTCCTCAAAGATGAAGAAACGGAGATGTGGTTCTACAGAATGATGCTAAGGATATCATAGCTCGAGGCGTGAGCAACAGTGAGGTCTCAGAGAGGATGCAAACAAGAAGGCTTATTATTAACATCAGGAAGAGGCAGCTGAAGTTTATGGGGCACATAATGATGAAGGAAGGCCTGGAGAATCTGATATTCACGGGTAGAATAGAAGGAAAGAGAGACAAGGGAAAGCAGCGCGTGACATACATGGTGAGTTTAAGTAGGTGGTCTGGAGGAGGAAGCAGAGGGAAGGAGATTGTTGAGAGCTGCAAGGAATAGAGGGGGGTGGGGAGTCATAATCACCTACGTCCTGAAAGGACACGGCACATAGAAAGAAGGATGTTCCATCTGGTATATTCCAACTTTTCTATTTACTCGTAATCAATCAAACAACTTTTCTTGACATTCATCTTTGTGCCTGTTTTAGTTTGTTTTCAAGTGATTGTATATTTCTCCCACCGACGGCATAGATGGTATTGTGCCGTCATATTGTATTTTACGCTTCATTCATATATTGGCATGATGATTATCATTATATTTCCACTTTTGATAAACATGATCCACTTAGCATCTTTTGTAATTCATTAGATCATTAGATATTAGTAAAATGTCGCCATCAAATCGAATATGGCTGAAATAGTTTACTCTACTCTTTCTCAGTCCGTTTCTTGGAAGATCGTTTATTCAGTATATTTTAATGGTAACATAACATATCTTTTATTGATAAAATGTTTGACAAAGTTTAACAATCGTACCCGACCCCCCCCAAAACAAAACAGTGTGACAAAAGGACAGTTTTTCTTTTGATAAAGCTATTAGTGTATATCTAAAACCTAAACATACTGGAATCATACATTTTTCCTCGAGAAATGACAATAAAAATGTTTAACACTGTGTATTTATTAAATCTTATTTATTTAATCATTTCACCTCTAAAGAAGGCAATAAGGACGAAAGGGGTTACTGAGTGTGAGAAAAAATGTTTAACACTGTGTATTTATTAAATCTTATTTATTTAATCATTTCACCTCTAAAGAAGGCAATAAGGACGAAAGGGGTTACTGAGTGTGAGAAAAAATGTTTAACACTGTGTATTTATTAAGTCTTATTTATTTTATCATTTCACCTCTAAAGAAGGCAATAAGGACGAAAGGGGTTACTGAGTGTGAGAAAAAATGTTTAACACTGTGTATTTATTAAGTCTTATTTATTTTATCATTTCACCTCTAAAGAAGGCAATAAGGACGAAAGGGGTTACTGAGTGTGAGAAAAAATGTTTAACACTGTGTATTTATTAAGTCTTATTTATTTTATCATTTCACCTCTAAAGAAGGCAATAAGGACGAAAGGGGTTACTGAGTGTGAGAAAAAATGTTTAACACTGTGTATTTATTAAGTCTTATTTATTTTATCATTTCACCTCTAAAGAAGGCAATAAGGACGAAAGGGGTTACTGAGTGTGAGAAAAAATGTTTAACACTGTGTATTTATTAAGTCTTATTTATTTAATCATTTCACCTCTAAAGAAGGCAATAAGGACGAAAGGGGTTACTGAGTGTGAGAAAAAATGTTTAACACTGTGTATTTATTAAATCTTATTTATTTTATCATTTCACCTCTAAAGAAGGCAATAAGGACGAAAGGGGTTACTGAGTGTGAGAAAAAATGTTTAACACTGTGTATTTATTAAGTCTTATTTATTTTATCATTTCACCTCTAAAGAAGGCAATAAGGACGAAAGGGGTTACTGAGTGTGAGAAAAAATGTTTAACACTGTGTATTTATTAAGTCTTATTTATTTTATCATTTCACCTCTAAAGAAGGCAATAAGGACGAAAGGGGTTACTGAGTGTGAGAAAAAATGTTTAACACTGTGTATTTATTAAGTCTTATTTATTTTATCATTTCACCTCTAAAGAAGGCAATAAGGACGAAAGGGGTTACTGAGTGTGAGAAAAAATGTTTAACACTGTGTATTTATTAAGTCTTATTTATTTAATCATTTCACCTCTAAAGAAGGCAATAAGGACGAAAGGGGTTACTGAGTGTGAGAAAAAATGTTTAACACTGTGTATTTATTAAATCTTATTTATTTTATCATTTCACCTCTAAAGAAGGCAATAAGGACGAAAGGGGTTACTGAGTGTGAGAAAAAATGTTTAACACTGTGTATTTATTAAGTCTTATTTATTTTATCATTTCACCTCTAAAGAAGGCAATAAGGACGAAAGGGGTTACTGAGTGTGAGAAAAAATGTTTAACACTGTGTATTTATTAAGTCTTATTTATTTAATCATTTCACCTCTAAAGAAGGCAATAAGGACGAAAGGGGTTACTGAGTGTGAGAAAAAATGATTAACACTGTGTATTTATTAAATCTTATTTATTTAATCATTTCACCTCTAAAGAAGGCAATAAGGACGAAAGGGGTTACTGAGTGTGAGAAAAAATGTTTAACACTGTGTATTTATTAAGTCTTATTTATTTTATCATTTCACCTCTAAAGAAGGCAATAAGGACGAAAGGGGTTACTGAGTGTGAGAAAAAATGTTTAACACTGTGTATTTATTAAATCTTATTTATTTTATCATTTCACCTCTAAAGAAGGCAATAAGGACGAAAGGGGTTACTGAGTGTGAGAAAAAATGTTTAACACTGTGTATTTATTAAGTCTTATTTATTTTATCATTTCACCTCTAAAGAAGGCAATAAGGACGAAAGGGGTTACTGAGTGTGAGAAAAAATGTTTAACACTGTGTATTTATTAAATATTATTTATTTAATCATTTCACCTCTAAAGAAGGCAATAAGGACGAAAGGGGTTACTGAGTGTGAGAAAAAATGTTTAACACTGTGTATTTATTAAATCTTATTTATTTAATCATTTCACCTCTAAAGAAAGCAATAAGGACGAAAGGGGTTACTGAGTGTGAGAAAAAATGTTTAACACTGTGTATTTATTAAGTCTTATTTATTTTATCATTTCACCTCTAAAGAAGGCAATAAGGACGAAAGGGGTTACTGAGTGTGAGAAAAAATATTTAACACTGTGTATTTATTAAATCTTATTTATTTTATCATTTCAACTCTAAAGAAGGCAATAAGGACGAAAGGTTACTGAGTGTGAGAAAAAATGTTTAACACTGTGTATTTATTAAGTCTTATTTATTTTATCATTTCACCTCTAAAGAAGGCAATAAGGACGAAAGGGGTTACTGAGTGTGAGAAAAAATGTTTAACACTGTGTATTTATTAAGTCTTATTTATTTAATCATTTCACCTCTAAAGAAGGCAATAAGGACGAAAGGGGTTACTGAGTGTGAGAAAAAATGTTTAACACTGTGTATTTATTAAATCTTATTTATTTAATCATTTCACCTCTAAAGAAGGCAATAAGGACGAAAGGGGTTACTGAGTGTGAGAAAAAATTTTTAACACTGTGTATTTATTAAGTCTTATTTATTTTATCATTTCACCTCTAAAGAAGGCAATAAGGACGAAAGGGGTTACTGAGTGTGAGAAAAAATATTTAACACTGTGTATTTATTAAATCTTATTTATTTTATCATTTCAACTCTAAAGAAGGCAATAAGGACGAAAGGGGTTACTGAGTGTGAGAAAAAATGTTTAACACTGTGTATTTATTAAGTCTTATTTATTTTATCATTTCACCTCTAAAGAAGGCAATAAGGACGAAAGGGGTTACTGAGTGTGAGAAAAAATGTTTAACACTGTGTATTTATTAAGTCTTATTTATTTAATCATTTCACCTCTAAAGAAGGCAATAAGGACGAAAGGGGTTACTGAGTGTGAGAAAAAATGTTTAACACTGTGTATTTATTAAATCTTATTTATTTTATCATTTCACCTCTAAAGAAGGCAATAAGGACGAAAGGGGTTACTGAGTGTGAGAAAAAATGTTTAACACTGTGTATTTATTAAGTCTTATTTATTTTATCATTTCACCTCTAAAGAAGGCAATAAGGACGAAAGGGGTTACTGAGTGTGAGAAAAAATGTTTAACACTGTGTATTTATTAAGTCTTATTTATTTTATCATTTCACCTCTAAAGAAGGTAATAAGGACGAAAGGGGTTACTGAGTGTGAGAAAAAATGTTTAACACTGTGTATTTATTAAATCTTATTTATTTAATCATTTCACCTCTAAAGAAGGCAATAAGGACGAAAGGGGTTACTGAGTGTGAGAAAAAATGTTTAACACTGTGTATTTATTAAGTCTTATTTATTTTATCATTTCACCTCTAAAGAAGGCAATAAGGACGAAAGGGGTTACTGAGTGTGAGAAAAAATGTTTAACACTGTGTATTTATTAAGTCTTATTTATTTTATCATTTCACCTCTAAAGAAGGCAATAAGGACGAAAGGGGTTACTGAGTGTGAGAAAAAATGTTTAACACTGTGTATTTATTAAATCTTATTTATTTTATCATTTCACCTCTAAAGAAGGCAATAAGGACGAAAGGGGTTACTGAGTGTGAGAAAAAATGTTTAACACTGTGTATTTATTAAGTCTTATTTATTTTATCATTTCACCTCTAAAGAAGGCAATAAGGACGAAAGGGGTTACTGAGTGTGAGAAAAAATGTTTAACACTGTGTATTTATTAAATCTTATTTATTTTATCATTTCAACTCTAAAGAAGGCAATAAGGACGAAAGGGGTTACTGAGTGTGAGAAAAAATGTTTAACACTGTGTATTTATTAAGTCTTATTTATTTTATCATTTCACCTCTAAAGAAGGCAATAAGGACGAAAGGGGTTACTGAGTGTGAGAAAAAATGTTTAACACTGTGTATTTATTAAGTCTTATTTATTTAATCATTTCACCTCTAAAGAAGGCAATAAGGACGAAAGGGGTTACTGAGTGTGAGAAAAAATGTTTAACACTGTGTATTTATTAAATCTTATTTATTTTATCATTTCACCTCTAAAGAAGGCAATAAGGACGAAAGGGGTTACTGAGTGTGAGAAAAAATGTTTAACACTGTGTATTTATTAAATCTTATTTATTTTATCATTTCACCTCTAAAGAAGGCAATAAGGACGAAAGGGGTTACTGAGTGTGAGAAAAAATGTTTAACACTGTGTATTTATTAAGTCTTATTTATTTAATCATTTCACCTCTAAAGAAGGCAATAAGGACGAAAGGGGTTACTGAGTGTGAGAAAAAATGTTTAACACTGTGTATTTATTAAATCTTATTTATTTTATCATTTCACCTCTAAAGAAGGCAATAAGGACGAAAGGGGTTACTGAGTGTGAGAAAAAATGTTTAACACTGTGTATTTATTAAGTCTTATTTATTTAATCATTTCACCTCTAAAGAAGGCAATAAGGACGAAAGGGGTTACTGAGTGTGAGAAAAAATGTTTAACACTGTGTATTTATTAAATCTTATTTATTTTATCATTTCACCTCTAAAGAAGGCAATAAGGACGAAAGGGGTTACTGAGTGTGAGAAAAAATGTTTAACACTGTGTATTTATTAAGTCTTATTTATTTTATCATTTCACCTCTAAAGAAGGCAATAAGGACGAAAGGGGTTACTGAGTGTGAGAAAAAATGTTTAACACTGTGTATTTATTAAATCTTATTTATTTTATCATTTCACCTCTAAAGAAGGCAATAAGGACGAAAGGGGTTACTGAGTGTGAGAAAAAATGTTTAACACTATGTATTTATTAAGTCTTATTTATTTTATCATTTCACCTCTAAAGAAGGCAATAAGGACGAAAGGGGTTACTGAGTGTGAGAAAAAATGTTTAACACTGTGTATTTATTAAGTCTTATTTATTTTATCATTTCACCTCTAAAGAAGGTAATAAGGACGAAAGGGGTTACTGAGTGTGAGAAAAAAATGTTTAACACTGTGTATTTATTAAATCTTATTTATTTTATCATTTCACCTCTAAAGAAGGCAATAAGGACGAAAGGGGTTACTGAGTGTGAGAAAAAATGTTTAACACTGTGTATTTATTACGTCTTATTTATTTTATCATTTCACCTCTAAAGAAGGCAATAAGGACGAAAGGGGTTACTGAGTGTGAGAAAAAATGTTTAACACTGTGTATTTATTAAGTCTTATTTATTTTATCATTTCACCTCTAAAGAAGGCAATAAGGACTAAAGGGGTTACTGAGTGTGAGAAAAAATGTTTAACACTGTGTATTTATTAAGTCTTATTTATTTTATCATTTCACCTCTAAAGAAGGCAATAAGGACGAAAGGGGTTACTGAGTGTGAGAAAAAATGTTTAACACTGTGTATTTATTAAATCTTATTTATTTTATCATTTCACCTCTAAAGAAGGCAATAAGGACGAAAGGGGTTACTGAGTGTGAGAAAAAATGTTTAACACTGTGTATTTATTAAGTCTTATTTATTTTATCATTTCACCTCTAAAGAAGGCAATAAGGACGAAAGGGGTTACTG
Source organism: Acanthosepion esculentum (assembly GCA_964036315.1). NCBI lineage: Eukaryota > Metazoa > Mollusca > Cephalopoda > Sepiida > Sepiidae > Acanthosepion > Acanthosepion esculentum. The sequence goes on from OZ038478.1 coordinate 44,749,311, forward strand.
AGTGTGAGAAAAAATGTTTAACACTGTGTATTTATTAAATCTTATTTATTTTATCATTTCAACTCTAAAGAAGGCAATAAGGACGAAAGGGGTTACTGAGTGTGAGAAAAAATGTTTAACACTGTGTATTTATTAAGTCTTATTTATTTTATCATTTCACCTCTAAAGAAGGCAATAAGGACGAAAGGGGTTACTGAGTGTGAGAAAAAATGTTTAACACTGTGTATTTATTAAGTCTTATTTATTTTATCATTTCACCTCTAAAGAAGGCAATAAGGACGAAAGGGGTTACTGAGTGTGAGAAAAAATGTTTAACACTGTGTATTTATTAAGTCTTATTTATTTAATCATTTCACCTCTAAAGAAGGCAATAAGGACGAAAGGGGTTACTGAGTGTGAGAAAAAATGTTTAACACTGTGTATTTATTAAATCTTATTTATTTTATCATTTCACCTCTAAAGAAGGCAATAAGGACGAAAGGGGTTACTGAGTGTGAGAAAAAATGTTTAACACTGTGTATTTATTAAGTCTTATTTATTTTATCATTTCACCTCTAAAGAAGGCAATAAGGACGAAAGGGGTTACTGAGTGTGAGAAAAAATGTTTAACACTGTGTATTTATTAAATCTTATTTATTTTATCATTTCACCTCTAAAGAAGGCAATAAGGACGAAAGGGGTTACTGAGTGTGAGAAAAAATGTTTAACACTATGTATTTATTAAGTCTTATTTATTTTATCATTTCACCTCTAAAGAAGGCAATAAGGACGAAAGGGGTTACTGAGTGTGAGAAAAAATGTTTAACACTGTGTATTTATTAAGTCTTATTTATTTTATCATTTCACCTCTAAAGAAGGTAATAAGGACGAAAGGGGTTACTGAGTGTGAGAAAAAAATGTTTAACACTGTGTATTTATTAAATCTTATTTATTTTATCATTTCACCTCTAAAGAAGGCAATAAGGACGAAAGGGGTTACTGAGTGTGAGAAAAAATGTTTAACACTGTGTATTTATTACGTCTTATTTATTTTATCATTTCACCTCTAAAGAAGGCAATAAGGACGAAAGGGGTTACTGAGTGTGAGAAAAAATGTTTAACACTGTGTATTTATTAAGTCTTATTTATTTTATCATTTCACCTCTAAAGAAGGCAATAAGGACGAAAGGGGTTACTGAGTGTTAGAAAAAATGTTTAACACTGTGTATTTATTAAGTCTTATTTATTTTATCATTTCACCTCTAAAGAAGGCAATAAGGACGAAAGGGGTTACTGAGTGTGAGAAAAACTGTTTAACACTGTGTATTTATTAAATCTTATTTATTTTATCATTTCACCTCTAAAGAAGGCAATAAGGACGAAAGGGGTTACTGAGTGTGAGAAAAAATGTTTAACACTGTGTATTTATTAAGTTTTATTTATTTTATCATTTCACCTCTAAAGAAGGCAATAAGGACGAAAGGGGTTACTGAGTGTGAGAGAATACGAGGAAAAGAAAACATTATTAAGGAAAGAGAACAATAAAAGAAGAGGAATTAAAAAGACTGAAAATAACGGTTTACAGTGCATTTAAATGGTTGAAGAACATACTTGACGGGAAAGCAAGAGACCGGAAGAGGGTTCCACAAACAAGAAGTGCAAGAGAAGAAAGTTTTAAAATAGAATTTACGGTTATATCTAGTAATATTAATTGTAAGATGATAAGATCTTGCCACCAATCTAGTAGTATGCTCAAATTCATAGAGTTTACGTACCAAATTTCATCAGAAATAGAAACGACGCAGTGCGGTTACGCTACGGTGGTCGGAAAGTGACTAAAGGCGAGATGCCAAGCCAAGATCAATAACATTGTAGATGTTTCTTTGTATTTTATCAAGAATTTCTAAATAAGTGGCAGAAGCACCAGACCAGATATGACAGCAGTATTCAATGAATGAACGAATGGTAGACTTATAAACATGTAAGATAGATTCTAGCGAAGAAAATTATCTAGCACGGCACAGTGAATCAACTTTCCTAGCAACAGACCTAGCAATTGATTAAATATAATATTTCCATTTTAAGCCAGTAGAGGGCGTTAGCTCGAGAAGGCACAATGAGTCACTCTCCTGGAGGTTAGCATCAGCCATGATGATGGAAGGTAAAAGAGGGGGTCTCTCAGATTATTAATAGAGAGTAGTTTTGTGTTAAAATTAACAAGTCGATTTTTGTCCCAATTAGCAACAGATTCTAGGTCATTTAAAAAAAAAAAAACTCTGCTGCCAATTTAACATTATCGATCAAACTTACCATTGACACAAGATTAAATGGTTGTGTCATAGATACCGAGTTGAGAACTGATACCATCAGGAAGGTCGTTGATGAAAATTAGGAACAACGTTGGTCCACAGATAAAGTCTTGGGGTGGATACCTGCATTAATTCAAAAAGATCTAAAAGTGTAGGCGTTCAAGAGCATTTTCAGTTCGCAATTTGATAAGAAACTGAATCAGATCAAAAATACCATAACACTTCAACCTGTGAAGAAGACTAAGCCCCGTCAAATACCTTCGGGATATCCAAAGCAATGCACGGAGCTTCACCATTCTTATCTCAATCTTCATAGATTCTTTCAGCAATAACCGTTAATACATCAGCAATTGACTTACAGAAGCGAAAGCCATATTGCTTATCTGAAAGAAGACCCTGCGATGTGAGATACTTAACCAATTCAGAAATGATTAGAGCTTCAAAAGAAATATCAACAGATACTACAACGTGATCTGAATTTCCAAGTGGACAGTATTGCAGTTCTAGACAAGAGCATTATTTGCAAGAATAATTTTGTATTTACAGCATTATGAAAATTTGAACCAACTATAATACCATGTTTATTATTTACCATATTATCTGTGAACTAAAGTATATTAAAAATTTATAGAAAACTTTTATACAATTTAAATAAACACAACGACGAGTAAATGTAATTATGAATAAAAAAAAACAACTGCATGTATAAATCCAGATGTTCTCAACCTGTTCTTCTACGAGTTAGCAAGCCATACAATAACTGACTTAAGAGAATTAACAAAACAAAAAAACAAAAACAAAAAAAAATTCGAAAAGAAGCAGTAATAATAAAAGAGTTTTGCTTTTCTCGTATAAACTGTAATAACATTTACACAAATGAGTGAAGTTTCTTCATTTCAGACACATAAACATTTCTATGAACGTTTTCAATAAGGAAAGATATAGTCACAAAAATCTACTTACACACGTTTACATACGTAAAGCCTGCTGTAAAAAATTAAATAAATTAAGAGTTCATTATATTAGCTGTGTCTATGCTAATTACCAGCACCGCCGTAAATTCAACAAAAGAATTTCAAATTTCCCAAAACACTTGTTTGCACTAAAATTCCAATCTATATGGTGCGAAAAAAAAATGTTACCGAGTCTTCAAATAAATGGCGTCGCTTTATTCAGTGTTACGTAGAGAAAAAAATGTTCTCTTAATGACCTTTAGTAACCATTTAATGCCCAGCACAAAATTCGATATTAATTATAAATAATTAAAGTATGAAGCTTAGTGATAGGATTACACAACATCCAAGTTTCTAAGTGTGGTTATGAATTAATACAACGCCGCAAGTATAGATCTCCCAATGAGGATCGAACTCGCTACTCAGTCGTAACTGCTTTTGCGAAAGCAAACTTGCTAACTACAGTGTAACCCGGATATAAGAGACCCGGATATAAGATAAACCCGTATATAAGAGAAATTGTCTCTGGTCCCAAATTAGAGCCTGTGTTAATGTATATATAATAGACCAAACCCGGATATAAAAGAAACCCGGATATAAGAGACTTATTCTCCGGTCCCGACAACTCTCTTATATCCGGGTTACACTGTATTACGCCACGTCGAAGTATCTAAAATGATTTCCTAAATATAACTTGGAAGTGACACAAAGTCGAAATCCTGTGGCATCCAGAGGGGGGATCGAACTCACTACTCAGTCGTCAATACTTTTCAGAGCAGAAGCTTACTAACCATTACGCCACGCCGAGGTGGCCAAAATGATTTTCTAAACGTAGTTTAGCGGTAACAGAAGGTCGAAAGTATGTGGTACACAGTGGGGCTTGAACTCAATACTCAGTCGTAAAGAATAAACCTGCTAACCGTTACACCACGTCAAGATGTCCAAAATGATTTTCCTCATTTTTGTTGTCGGTATGACAACGTTTCGACCGTTGTACCCGCCGGCCTTCATCAGGTGTTTATCGATGCGGGTAATCTATAGGGATTGAATTCGCAATTACTACGTCACCAAATTATTCACAGTCTGCACTTGCGGATTCCCTGTGGGTTATCCGGATCGATATATATATATATATATGTATATGAGGTGTGAATTTGTAAACAGTGTCCAGCCATAGTTTATATTGCAGCTATTCAGAGCGAGCCTTAGTTTAATTTTCTGAGAGAGATCATATAATCAGAGATGATCAGCAGTTTGAACAGCGACAGTACGGTCAAAACCTCTGTCACGATGTCTTGTCAATTCGTGCTAGCACAACCAATGCCACACGCGCACACACACACACACACATATATATATAGCAATTTGAGGGAAACTACGCTAGCACAGCCTATTCTATATTCAATTTTTTATCTTTGGATAGGCTTCAAGGGGCTGAAGCGCGCATTGGATTGGCCCGCATTGGATTGGCCAATTTTAGAAATCTTTCTTTTTTTCTTTTTAGAAAATCTTGGTAAAATACATTTTTTTTTATATCTGTTATGCCAACATTTAATTTTAAGAAATTTCGAGAAATTAAATTTTTGTCCCAATTAATGTTTATACTAGTTAAATGCATAACTCCTTGAAAATTTAAATAATCTGTTTTTCTTTTTGTAAAACGGAAATACCAGTTTTCGAAAATTTGCTCTGAATCGTAAAATGCAATAAAACTATGACATTATTTAATTAGAAAAGCTTTTAATTGCGTTTATGAATAAGATATGTTGAGGACACTATTGTCTTAAAAACATTTTCAATGAATAATGAATTTTTACAGGAATTATTATAATTTTCTTAATTTCAATTAGAATAATTTATAAAGTTTTGAAATCTTTTTTGTCTCCTTAGGTGATATTGTTACTAAGTAAAAATTATATTTACTAATCAGAAATGTAAAAGCTTGGTACAACTCATCAAATACCAATATTTTAAAAAGAATTTTTCATGTGTATAAACGTGTCAGTTTTTTTAGATACTGTTGTTCATACACGACATTATCAGAAAATAAGAGCAATAACTTATAGTAAATTTAAAGCCAAAGTATCTAAAATTCAATAAAACATTAGATTACGGCGAATATTTTCCTAAATTTTTAAGGTTAATAAGGACTTAAAAATTATATAAAAATGCGCCCATGTTATATTCCTTAATTATTTTCTTACAGATATAACCACCGTAAAAATACTTTAGACAAATTTCCATCAGTTATTAAAGATGTCAACACCCTAAATAAACAACTACTGCCGTGTTCAGAAAATGCATTTCTACGATGCAGAAAGTAAATATTTGTTTCAAATCAGATTAATTAAACTTTAAATCAGCTAATATTCCTCAAATAACGTTTCAGAAAAGTATATTTTATTTTTGGAAGATTTTCAATAAAGCGAATTACATTCTGATGAAAGATGGCGTTCATCAACTATTTCAGCAAAGAAAAAAAGAAAAAAAAGAAAAAGAAAACCCAAAAAACAACTCCTTCCAGTCAATTTAAATTAGTTTTAAAATACAGCAAAGAATTTTGCTAATTCGAAATATTAAATTTAAACTAGCTGAAATTAAAACTAAAATAAAAGCTTCAAGAAAGATTTTTCATTTAAAAATTTTCATTTTAAACCTTAGGTATCGTGTTTTCTGTAGAGGTACCTAGATTAGAATCTCATAAAGAACTTGTTGAACTATTAAAAAACGCTTGATATTCATTGAAAAGATAGGCAAATAATCCGTTACCTCTGTGTTTTCGCATTGGATTTCCTTAACTTGTACAGTAAGACGAGATTATAAAATTTACTCTGATTTATTATCAGAGAAGGTAACCTTAGCAACAAATGTTACGTAGTTGACGTTTTGTTGGTGTTATTATTCAGAAGAAAAATTAGTAAGCAACTTAGTAGATGAAAGGAAGAAAAAGCGAAAAGCATTGCAAGGAGATAATACTTAGCTGTCGGTAAAAAAGAGCAACTATGTGTGTGACCGATGTGTTGGCAGCGTAAAAACTCAAACTGGCACGGGAATTTAACTATCAAGTTTGTAACATAATGACAGAACGTGAGTCAAGGAAATCTGAAATCGCCTCAGAATAGCGAAAGATGAATTTCTGATTAAAGAATTATGTTCGAGGTTTTATGAAGAAAGAGAACAAAGCCCAAATTTATAAAGCTTCTACTACAGATGGAACGTGATTTCTGATTTCTTTTAACGGCAATAAATGAATTCACAGCAGATGTCAGTTTCTTCTTCTGGCACCACTACCAATCAACGTTCTTAGGTAACGACACCGACAAATTCGTATCGTTTATATATATATATATATATATATATATATATTAAGATTTTCACCCCAAGCAAAGCTGGAAGCCACTAGCACGCAAGGGGTTACAGAAGATTTGGAGCGAGAGCAGATAGGGGTGAAAGAGAAAAGGATGTGGAGAAAGATAGTGGATAAATCAAGGCAACTGGAGATGTCGATTGACGTTACATTTGAATAGTTGGAGATTATAGTTGTCAGGGAAACAGGAATAAGGAAGGGAGTTCCACAGGCGAGAGGTGCGAGATATGAAGCTATTGGAGTAGAAGAGACGTATACATTTAACAGTTTCAACAGTGAAGGGGTGGGAGTGGGATGCCAGCCTCGTAGGGCGCTTGAATTCATGAAGTCTGGGAACCAGCGAAAGCAGCTCATCGGAGCAATTCCGTGAAAGTATTTGTAAAAAAGACAGAGCGAGGCGACGGTGCGTCTGTGAGAGAGCGTCTGCAGACAAGATGACAGACCAGGGCCAATTACGTTGCATACCCGTCTCTGGATCTTATCAAGAACCCCGAGGCAAACAGAAGGGGTTCCACACCATATATGGCAGCAATACTCCATGCAAGGGCGAATGGTTGATTTGTATATTTGAAGAATCGATTCCGGGGAGAAAAATTTCCTGGCCCGGCAGTGGGAGCCAACTTTCCTTGCGGTGGATGAACCAATTGACTCAATGTATTTGCTCCATCTCAGGTCAGCGGACAGCGTGAGACCGAACAGCCGCAGAGAGGAGCTCTCGTGAAGTTGGGCTTCAGACATTCTAATGGGAAGCAGGGAAGGATCCCTGTGGTGATTAATAGAGAGCAGTTTTGTTTTTGAGGCGTTAAAGTCAACCAGCCAATTCCTGCTCCAGTTCACAACCGATTGGAGGTCCTTTTCGAGACGAACTGCCAGATTAAATTTGTCAGCGACACTAGATTTGTTTTTGAGGCAGGAGTAAATTGTGGTGTCATCCGCGTAGATGCCAACTTGGGAATCTATGGCGTCAGGAAGATCGTTTATGAATATAAGGAACAGAGTAGCCTTGAGGAACACCTGCATTCGTGGGATAGGAGCTGGAGGAGAGTCCGTTGAGAACGACCTTCAATTCACGGTTTGACAGGAATGATTGTATTAGGTCAAACAAACGAGCTGTAATACCATAACCCTGAAGCTTGCGAAGAAGGCCGGCATGCCAAACCCTATCAAACGCTTTGGAGATGTCTAGGTCCACGGCACGATCTTTACCGTTATTATGAAGAGTTTGGTAGACAAATTCAGTGATGGCCGTAAGCACATCAGCTGTAGATCGGACAAAGCGGAAACCATATTCCTTGTCTGAGAGCAGATCATGGGATGTAAGGTGATTAACCACTTCGGTGTTGATTAGGGCTTCGAAGACATTGCCGAAGAGGTGTAGGAGACTGATAGGACGGTAATTAGAAGGGTCGGAGGCGTCACCAGCGTTCTTAAAGACAGGAACAATGGATGAGGACTTCCAGCAGTCAGGAAAACAAGACTCCTTGAGGCAGTAGTTGTATAATTTAGAGAGGGCCGGCGCCAATTCAAGCGCGCATTTCTTCAGGACAATGGCTGGTATCCCATCCCCACCACTAGCCTTGTGGGGGTCTAAATTAGAGATAATGTCCAATACCAATGACGGGGATATGTGTAACCCGCTTAAAAGGGCCTCAGTTCTGAGAGGGAAATCGGGTATGGGTACACCGGAAGAATCAAGTGTTGAGTTGAAAGACAATTTCCGAGCAAAGCATTCAGCCTTGTCGGCAGAGGTGGTCAGGACCTCAAGCTGGTTGAACAGGGGAGGTATAGAGGGTTTGCTTTGTTCAGAATACTCTTGGAGCCGAATTTGCGAGATGCAATATGTTACTTTATCCGAGCAGCAAATAGTGACTTAGCTTCGTTGAGGACACGCTTACACTCGTTACGGGCGAGACGTCTATTGCAGTCGGACATATCGCTACGAAGTGGTTCCTATGGGCAATGGCGGTTGAGCAAGCAGAGGGAGAACCAAGGGGAGGAGCGCGGTTTGACCTTAAATTTCCTTGAGGGGATGAAAGCGACAATTCCAGCTTTACCCCAGGATGAGACCTTGGAAGCACATTCTTGAACGAGGAGCTTAAATACAGCATCCCAGGGGACATCACGGAGGAAATCACGGAACGAGTCCCAGTCAGTCGAGGTTTTGGTGGTAGGAGGCTCTTTGCAGGGGGTGGGGTTGAAGGAGATGCTAACAGACATTACAGCATGATCGGAGCTACTAAGAGGGCAGAGCTGCGTGGCACTACAAGACTCATGGATGGAGGTAAACCACAGATCGAGAAGAGAGGCCTTACCGTCCCGGTTGCAAGCAAAACGCGTGGGGAAATCAACTATCTGCGTGAGGGATTGAGAAACTGAAAAGTTAAGAGTATGAATGTTTTGTCCTTTTGTTACTTCTCCCAAAACCTATTCTGTCATCCACTTGCTTTCCCTTGTCTCTCTTTTCTTCTATCCGCCCTGTGAGTATTAGATTCTCCAAGCCCTCCTTTCTCATTACGTGTCCCAGAAATTTCAGCTGTCTCTCTCTGATGTTAAGTATGAGCTTCTTCCTTGTTTGCATCCTCTCCAAAACTTCATCATTGCTCACATGTTCGGTCCATGGTATCCTTAGCATCCTTCTGTAGAACCATACCTCCTTTGTCTAGAGTCTCTTCTTCATCTTTGAGGAGACCATCCAACATTCTCTGCCGTAAAGGAGGACAAATATCACGTAGCAGTTCAGTACTCTTTTATTTGTTTTCAACGAAATCCTTCTGTCTCATAATACTCTGCCTAGAGTTTGGAATGCGTCTTTGGCCATCCTAATACGTCTTCGGATCTCAGCGTGGCATTTACCGTCCTCTGTCAGAACACTTCTCAGATATTTAAATTTCCGCACCTGCTTAATTTTAGTGTCACCGACCTGCAAATCGCATTTCGGGCTCATCTTTTTTACTAATCACCATGCATTCTGTATTCTTGTAGTTTATGCTTAGTCCCTTCTTGCCCTTCTGTATGAGGTTTTGTAATTTCCTTTTCGTGTCTGCTATCAGCACTGTGTCAATGTGCGTATCTTATGCTGTTAAGACTGAGGCCGCAAATGATGAATTCTAGTAGGATTTTCAATTCTCTCAGAATTGCTTCGTGGTTGAATAAATCCGGTGATAAGACACATCCTTGCCTTACGTCCCTTTTTATTTTTGTATATCTGCTGGACTCATTCTCTATCCGTATGCAGGCCGTTTGCTGCCAGTATAGATTCTTGACTATTCTAATATCTTTCCCAAATATATCAAGGTTTCTAAGCAGTTCCAACAGATCTTTGTGACGTACTTTGTCGAACGCCTTTGCGTAGTCTATAAAACACAGATGCATATCTACTGCATTTGTATTTCTCTTTCTGATAACATTCTGAGCATGAAGCTCGTGTTCCTTGTTACGGTGTCTTTCACGAACCCGCACTGTTCTTTTCCTATCTCTGGCCTGATTCTACTGCACGCTCTATTAATCAGAATTCGGATGATGATTTTGTTATGAGGCTCATTAAGCTGATTGTTCGGTGGAGTTCACACTCGTTTGCGGTTGGTTTCTTAGGCATTGCTATGAAAATAGATCTGCTGAGATCTTCCGGTATATTACCACTGTTGTAGAATTCGTTTATTATTTTTGTAATCTTGTCTATGCCAAAATCAACTAAGGCTGCCAGCATCTGATACAATTTTGTCTGGCCCTACCGCTTTGTTTCTGTTCAATTTCGCCAGTGAAGCTTCTACTTGGACATTTAGAATTTCAGGTCCGTCGGTAGTTCTATGTATTGCTAGTTTTTCTCTTTCGTCGTGGAAGAGCTTTCCAATATGTTCGCTCCAGCACTGAAGAATTTTTCTTTCTCTAATATGAGGGTTCCATCCTTGGATTTTATGCTGACTTTTGATGAGCATGTCTTCTGTCTTGTTAGTTCCCTTATTAGTTTATGCATATCTCCTTTGTTTGTAGTACTCAATCTCTCTATTTCTGCACATTTTTTGTTTAGCCACTCTTCTTTCGCCTGCTTGCATTTGGTATTTATTTCGTTGTGTAGTTTTCTGTATTCCCTCATTTCCTTAAACATTTATTAAGATGCTTGAAAAAGTGGTAGTCAGTGGGCAAGAGTTGAGGCGAATATGATCAATGTGGCAAAGTTTCGTCTGTCAAGTCGATGAGCTTCTGCTGTGTCATCCTAGCAATATGTGATCGACCACTGTTATGAAGCAGAATTGGATCTCTTCGATTAACCAATGCGGGTCACATTCTTCTTAACTGAGTCTGAATGTCATCCATTTGCTGGCATTAAACTTCAGCACCGATGCTCTGGTTGGATTCAAGGAAGCTGTAATCGATAACGCCAATAGCGGACCACAAGGTAGTCACTATAATTTTCTGTTGGTGTAATATCGGTTTTGGAAAGTGTGTGGCCAATTCGTCACGAGCAATTCATTGAGCCGATCGTTTAAGACTGTCATAAAGGATCCATTTCTTATCACAAGTCACTATTCGATCCAGAAATGGATCATTTGAACTACGCAGATGCAGCATGGGACACACTTCAAAACGTCAATCACTTTGATATTCACTGAGTTCATGTGGAACCCATTTATCAATTTTCTTCACCATGCCAATTTTCATGAAAGGTTCAGATATTGTTAAAATGCCGACACACATTATCTGAGACATTTCTCTGATATTTTGTTATGTGACTTTTGTTCGACTAGTGTTTTCAGATGTTGATTATCATTTGTAGATGAACGTTCTTTATCATGCTGTTTCGATCACAAGCGGATCTTGCACGCCATGCTCTTTTAATATTGGCAACAGTTTGAGAAGCATTATTATTAAGCGTACACACATGCAAAAAAAAGAAAGTAAACGCATCTATTTTTCATGTTCAAGATGGAGAGTATTAATGTTTTAAGTTAAATTCTGAAAGCGATTGATATACAATTAGGAACGAGAGAATTAACTTTAATCATTAGGAATGAATAGTATATTTAATAAACTATTCCAATAATATATCAAAACACAAATGTTTTATTCTAAAATCGGACATTATTTTCCGAACAACGTAATAATGTCTAAAATCAAAAGGCAATTATTTATCGGTAACGCTTTTATTTTACAAAATTGCTATGGATAACATATATATTGTGTGTGCCTGTTATTTGCGTACACATCTTTAACGGGGCATAAATGGAAATAGACCGAATGTAATGTTACACGGCATGCGCGAAATTTTTACATTCTCATTTCGACGATTATGCATCGAATGCATTAACATAGAAATTTCAATCCGATATCGGCAATGAAAAGACATGACCTGCTCATGATACACGTCGGCTTCTTGAAAGTTTCCAGGTGAATGGGAAGAACAAGTGGCTCTGCACGGATCCCATGTAGGTACTCACGATGATGCACACTCATTAGATTAGTTTAGTTTTTTTTTTTTACGGCACATCTACCTCAATAATTATTTACAAAAATGTATCGCTGCTAATATTTTTTCCTTTAAAAATGTAGTGCTGGTAATATTTTTCATAAAAAATTTATTGCTTGTATTAAAACCTAGTTTTACACTTTCATAATGTTTTCCGTAAGGTTTGAGGGGGTAACTGTTGGAGTTTTTGGGTACCCTGGTGTACTAGTGAGTCAGCCAAAATGAGCTGACTCATTTTATAGTTCACCAAATGAAGTATTAACTAATCAGAAGGCTCAGAATAATCAGTTCGATGTGTATAAAGGCGTTTTTTTCCCGAATATACACTGCCAGCCTTTGATATGGAAGACTGAAGAATTACGGAACAGCTGCTGGTGGTATTGGCGATATAGTCAGATTCAGTAGAGTGTCTGACTCGTGAGTGTTAATCTTTAACGCTGTTTTATTGAACAGATTACGTACTGCGCTGTATTCTATATTCATAGACTATGGGGAACATGGTCAACAAAGGTTATGAGCCCAGATTACGACTGTATTTTGACGGAGACGAGTCAAAATACGAATTGTGGGAAGTGAAATTCCTAGGCTACCTTAGAATACAAAAACTTCATGATATCATTCTTTTCCAAGATGACCAGAAAGAAGATGATGATTTTATGGAAAGAAATGTGACCATGTTCGCCGAATTAATACAATGCCTGGATGACAGGATTTTGTCTTTAATAATGAGAGAAGCCAGGGACGACGGCCGCCAAGCTTTAAGAATATTGCGTGAACATTACTTGTCAAAAGGTAAGCCTAAAATTATTGCTTTATATACTGAACTAACCTCGTTAAGGAGACGAGAAAATGAATCCATAACAGATTATATTATACGAGCCGAGAATGTCACAAATGCCTTCAAAATGGCAGGTGAGACTATCTCAGATGGGCTGCTAATAGCCATGGTTTTAAAGGGATTACCACCGACATTCAAACCATTCACGACAGTCATAACTCAAAAAGATAAAAAATTAACTTTCACTGAGTTTAAAATTGCGTTACGTAGTTATGAAGAAACTGAAAAAAATTTTGATTCTCCAAATCAAGGAAATGACGTAATGCAACTGAGACCGTCATTTAAAAATCCAGAAAACGAGTCCCTCAAACCTACCAGACTAGGAATTATGATATTAAAAACAAGGGGCTTAAAAACAACTATTCCAACAACAACAACAACAACAGGAACAATCATAATAGAAAATCAAATATCATCTGCTTTCGTTGTGGATGAGCCGGGCATGTACATGCGAAATGTCAATTTCATACAAGGAGTGATTTTTTGTAAAAATGTAAAAGCTTTTTCGAATGAGCGAACATATGCTTTTTCGTTTGGGTTGGATACTATACCCAATAGTTATAATTCTTACCTAGTCGATACGGGTGCGACAAATCACGTAATTACAGATGAAACAAAATTTATTAATTTTGACTCCAGCTTCGAGCCAGATTCCCACTTTATTGAGTTGGCTGACGGTACCAGAGCTAATAATTTAGTTTTAAAAAGAGGCGATGCCTGTATTTATTTACGCGATACTAAAGGAAATATTTGTAAATGTTTATTAAAAGGGGCTTTATATATCCCTAAATTTAAACAAAATATTTTCTCGGTTCAGTCTTCTGTTAAAACTTGTGTTAAAGTTAATTTTCACCGAGACAATTCAAAGTTAATATACCCAGACGGAACTGAATTTAATATACAACAAAATGGACGTTTGCATTATTTGAAAAGTATTAAATCTGTGAAAAAAAACACCCACAACTTAATGACTAGGCATAAAATTAAGGCCACTGTAATAATTCGGATGTTAAAAGATTGCAAGAACACGTCACTGGAATGAAAATTACATTCCCAAAGGGCTTACAACATTGTGACACATGTATTAAAGGGAAAATGATGAAATATAGAAAGAGGGAACAAATCCCAAAATTAACAGACATCTTGTTCAGAGCTTATTGCGACTTAGCGGGTCCAATTTCACCAATGGGTATTGGCACCTACTCATATATATTAAACTTTGTTGACTTATTATGATATATTTTCAGGACTTATATATTATGATATATATCAGGACTTATTATGATATATTTTCTGAAAAACAAATCTGATACCCTACAAGCTACAAGAATGTATTTATCTGATATTTCACCTTATGGAAAAGTGAAAATAATTAGAACAGATAATGGTGGAGAATTTACTTCTGATGATTACGAAAACCTCCTAATAAATGAAGGCATTAAACATGAGAAAACCTGTCCTTATTACCCGCACCAGAACGGAATCGCTGAACGTAGTTGGCGGACGCTTTTCGAAATGGCTAGATGTTTGCTAATAGAATCTAAGTTACCCAAAAATATGTGGGTCTATGCATTAAATACAGCCGTATATATAAGAAACCGTTGCTATAATAGTAACATTAAAAAGACTCCTTACGAGGCTTATACGAACTACAAACCCAACGTAAGTGGTATGCATATTTTTGGTACAATTTGCTACACATATGTCAATCACAGGGCAAAACTAGATCCAAAAAGTGAAAGAGGCATATTCATTGGCTATGATAAAACAAGTCCGGCTTATATGATTTATTTCCCACAAAGTAAAATAATAAGGAAGATCAGATGCGTCAGATTTACAGATTCCTTTGAACAAGTGGAGGATCCCGAAGAAAAGAACATTAACTGCGAGGAACTGGTCCAACACGAACTAGTATGGCCTAATTATGAGATAGGGCCTATAAATAGAAAACTCGTTCAAAATCCACAATTAAAGGAAGATGTTATACCAGATGATATAGACGAGGAAAAATCAGACGCAAACCATGAGCCCATATAGTGACTTTTTGAGTTTCAAGAAGATACAACCAAAGAGGAGGGGAAAATTCCGCGTTATCTGACCAGAAATAGAAGAAAGCCAGACTATTTTGGAATGGGTCAATGTAATATCTGTGACACTGACTGTTGCTATTCGGTGCAATGTATCCCGAAGAACTATCAAGAAGCCATAAATTCTGATAATTCCAAACGATGGATAGCCGCCATGCAAAAAGAAATGGAATCCCTAGTATCAAATGATACTTTTGAATTGAAAAAGGACCCGGATGATAAAAATATTATCGGCAGCCTCTGGGTTTATGCTATAAAGCGAACTGAGGATGGCTCGCCAGTGTATAAGGTTCGTTTTGTAGCTAAAGGATTCTCGCAGATATACGGGGAAGATTATGTAGAAACATTCAGTCTAACAACAAACATGACAACAATCAGAATTTTGATGCAAATGGCCGCACATTATGGTATGGATATACACCATATGGATGTTAAAGCAGCGTATTTAAATGCTCCGATTGACTATGAAATGTACATAGAACCGCCAGAAGGTTTTGAAAAAGGCGATAATTAAGTATGGAAACTCAAAAAGTCACTATATGGGCTCAAACAAAGCGGAAGAACGTGGAATAAATTACTACATTCCTATCGAACAACATTTTGAACCCTCCCCAGTTGACCCATGCCTGTACAATAACTATTTGCCTATAGTTGGGACCCTAGCAGGTGCTACCACCCCAGGTCAGGGTGGACCTGGGAACACCAGCAATTAAAAGGTGGTTCCACGCTCCTCAAAACATCCTGACCAGAGGCCTTGCTGTTTGACGTAGTTTATCGTCATACCCAGGACGCGGATGTAGTTTATTGTCACACCCAGCACGGACTCCAATTTGACATCATCTGTGATACACCTAAGGGCCACGAGCAATGAACACCGTCTAATACTCTTTCACTTATTTCCACAGCGCCCCAGGAAGGATGTCACGCGTCTATATGGAGATTCTAGACTGTGAGAGCCTGTACCGACAGGATAGCTGTACGTGTTCCGGCAGAATTTCCACTTTATCGCATAGTGCACGTGCTTCAGAAATGATTTTTCGAGAATTTTAACGAAGACTCCCCACTCTCAAACATGTCTTCTTTTAGCCTCCCCGATTTGAATGTCTTGGTTAACTACGTGTGGCGTTTCGTCCAGAAGGAGACCAATTAACGGTCCGAACATACGTTGGGTTCGTTGAAATCGATCGTAGTTGAGCTGACGAACATGAACAAGAGCTACTTGATATTGGCATGTAGCCATTTTCGTGGACGAGGGAGGTTTTATAGTTTTTCTTCCTATCATAATTGTTTCTAAATTAGCAAGCAGACAGCGTATATTGAAGAGGTTTTTTTTTTAAACAACTTAATAGAATAATTCTTTTAAAATTTAAAATATATATTCCTTACAAGCAGTTCTACACAGTTCGTCACTTGTATGCGATACACGTACATTTAAAATGGAATTATAGCATTTCTAAAAAATGCCAATAAAAATGTCAATACGACTATTTTGTATCAGACAGCATTAATGTTTCTTCTAATGTCTGCAGCTGATCGAAATTCCTCGAAAAAAAAGGTTTATGAAATTTGATCCGGATCTGAGCCAACTAAAAAAAAACAAAAAACAAAAACGCAGTCGGTGAATTTCATAAAACTTGCTTGAAATAATTCTTGCTGCTTATATATATATATATATATATATATATATATATATATATATATATATATATATATATATATATATAATTTATACGAAAATTATAACATAAATGTTATAAAATCACTACAAAAATAGCCATTTTGTTTCAAAACTTCTGGCGTCTTATCAAATTTATGGTGTTCAAACAAGTGATGCTATCTTATCAAGTGATTGGTGTTGAAACAAAATGAGTATTTTTGTAGTGATTTTATAACATATTTATGTTAAAGTTTTCGAATAAATTATATTTGGTCAACTCTGTATTGAGCACTCTTTTAAGAATATTATTTTTTGGTTATTGGAATTTATTCCGTATACACCAATCCTATACTTGGGTATATATATATATATATATATATATATATATATATATATATATATATATATATATATATATATATAAATATATATATAAACGTACCGATAAGCTATAGTTTTAAATAGAATTCCCCCTTTCCACCTAAGATAAAATCTCTTTCTTGGGAGCGCGTTTTCGCAGCGCCGCCCACGCGGCGCCAGCGTAACCGAATCCAAGAAAGAGAACACAGACTTTAGAATTTCAGTTTTTCTGTTTCTGACTAGTCCTGTATCTATCGTCTCTTCATTTTAACTTAAATTTAATATAAATATGTCTCCAATAACCATGTCCTGAAGATGGTCTATTAGACCGAAACGTCTGACGTTGACAGCAAAACAAAATAAAAAACAGTAAGCTCACATATTCGGATTTTGCTTTGTCTTTTCCTCATTTTCATCATATATATATATATATATATATATATATATATATATATATATATAGGGGTGGGTAGGATAAAAATCTACATACACGCACATATACTTGCACGTACGTATATATGTTGAATACTCCCTCTCTTCTCGGGGGGTCTTGGCCACTGCGTCAAATAGGCAGAATGCTGTATAGCCCTTCGCGTTCTGGGGTCTCTTGGTTGACGGTCTTGAGGCAATCATAATAAATTTGTCTTCTTTTATTTCTCTTGCCTGGGTGATCGCTAGTTGGTTTGTCCGGAGTAAAATGAGAACTTCAAGAAAAGGGATTTTAAACTTATCTATTTTATTAAACACGTCGACATGTACATTTTAAACTAGCCAGTGGGGTCACTCTATCACCCCCACTGGGGATTAAGTTCACCGACACACGAAATTACCACGTCTGTTCTGTATGACGTGTAAAATCTTAACTCTTCGAAATCACCATCTCTCTAACATTCCCACCCTAGTTTCAACCAATCAAAAAAACTTCCTTTGTTTTCCTGTATCTGACCTCAAACATCAAAATGAGAAAGTCAGAGGAAAATACAATTATAAAAAAAAAGTAGTCTGCTAGTCTATTATTTAATATTCCTTAGCTAACCATACCAGAAATTAATTTATGAATTTTATTTCATCTACATTATATTTAACACTCCTTACCCAATCATCAAAAAAGATTCATTTATGAATTTTATTTCAACTATTTACTCTAAAATACCCTCTATAATTTTGTGTATGCAGGGCGTTCTCCTTGCATTTTTTACATTGTGCTTCAGTCACATGACCACTCCAGCATACGCATATACAATTCTTGAAAAAGAATTAACATAAACAACGAAATTCTGACCAGTTTTTCACGCTTTCAAACATATTTTAAAGAAAAAACAGAATACCAAACAATCCATTTGGTCATTAGTTTCCGTGACCCAAGGTCAACGCCTCAGACACCAGTCTGGATACAAGTCACTCCAACAGTGAACTTTGACCTCTCCACTATCATCTCCACCCAAGTCAGCAGCTACCACTTTTGCAATCCAATCTTCTTGGGGGAGAACAAAATTCCTTGCCTCTTCACTTGAGACTACAGGAAATTTATATACAATTCATTAAAAAACAAATATACTGGCCCCAAAAACAAATAATACATGTCAAAAGTCCAATGCCACAGCCTCAAACAATTCCATAACTGAGCCACGCCCTTGCCATTTATTTTTTATACATTAAATATGCTGTGATCTACACTCTTCTCCCACCCACAGTCACACAACACAAATGGTTCATTATCATCCTATTTATCAAACAACCAATTAATTAATTTTTTTCTTGCATTTTACAAGATTTACTTGAACAGATTTTTATAATGTTTTTACCACTATTAATTTCCTATAGTTGAAACTCAGCTCGCATCATCTCAAATTCTTCTGCCCCTGGCGCGGCTCCCATGGGGAAATGAAAACACACCCGTTCAGCCCAGAAATTTAACATAAATATATTATTCTTCAGGCGTTATAAATACAGTGATTAAGGTTGTGAAACAGAGCTTGTGTGTTGAAACTTGTTTGTTTAATTGTTGTTGCGTAAAATATTATAAATTAACTATTAATAATTTGCAACATTCAAATTCTTAAGTTCTTAATTAAATAAATATGTTTTGGCACACAATTTCGAATTATCACCACGAGAACGTGAACTATATAACCGTCAAATTATATTTGCACCTGAAGATTGTAAGAACTGCATGAAATTCCGAGTCGTGCCATCTACGTTGGATATTATGTATATTCACTCATATATATATATATATATATATATATATATATATATATATATATATATATATATGTGTGTGTGTGTGTGTGTGTTTGTGTGTGTGTGTGTGTGTGTGTAGAGTAAGTATAATACGTTATATATAAATCCCAATTGCAGACGCTCGCTCAGGCACATTTGTGTTTGCTTAAATAAACCTGTGGTTTATACTGCAGCTATGCTGGGCAGACGTTAGTCACAGTTTCTTGGAGAGAGAGAGAGTGTTATCTGGCGTGATCAACAATTTGAACAAGGCCAGCAAGCTCAAGCCCTCAGCTACGATGACTTGTGGCTTTGTGCTAGCACAGCTATCGACGGCCCTCAAAAGTTCTGTCTACCCAATTTCACTCACAAGACTTGGGTCAACCCGTGGTATGGTTTCAGGCACTTGCCAAGGGTGCCGCACGCTGAGATCAATCTCGATCCATTCCAATAACATCAGGAAGTCTCCTTTCTGACAAATCGTCCATAGTGAGATTCAAACCCGGGTCTCGTGATCAGAAAAGCGAACATATCTAATCACTCGGCCACGCGCCCATATGATACATATAAACACACAAAATATATTGGGTATGTATACATTCGCATATATGTGTGCATATTTGTATGTGTACACACACACACACACACACACACACACACACACACATATATATATATATATATATATATATATATATATATTGGAAGAAATTATATGAGATGGAAAGAGTTTTCGCGTTACGCGTTTTGTCCTTCAGGACTTCATCGTCCGGAATTTGTCGTGTTGGTGCAACGAACGAGGAATACTGAATTTTAAACAGCATTTCACCATTCCTGGCAGATCGTCTATTACCAGAGTTGGGAGATATCTAAAACCAATAGTGAGGGAAAGAAAATAATCTAAATGAAATGGGTTTGATTATAATAAAAAAGATAAAAATTCCCAGCATCCTTCATTCGTGCGCATGCGTAGTCGCACTAACAACAAATTCCGTCCGATGAAGTCCAAAAGAACGAAACGCGTTGTGCGAAAACTTTTTTTCCATTTTGTCATACATTTTTCCTCCAATATTGTTCTTGATATATAAAAAAATTATATATCGTTATCTTGTATATATATATATATATATATATATATATATATATATATTGGCAACTGTTCAAATAAAACGACGACAACCCACCAACAATGACATTGGCTTTAATTTTAGCGCGCGCGTGTTAAAATACCGTAAGGTCATATTGATCACGTGACGCTGTGAACTGCTACACCGCCACAACATGTAAATGTACGTTCATTTCAGACTCCAAACCGTAAATGGCTTAAACTTTCCACTAGCTGCCTCTCGACTACTAATTACTTTAATTAAAAATGACCGAAAACAGTCAAAATTATTCAGAACTATACACACAATTTTGCTAAGTATTCTACCTAACATCAAACGACTTTTCCTACACCAGGCGACACTCAGCAAACAACTCAGCAGACATACTCTGTTCATCCATTTTAATAAAACATGTTTAAACGAAGGACTGCTGCTTAAATATATGTATTCGTGTGAATAATCTAGCTAATACATTTTACTCATATAGAATCGAAAGGTGAAATGGAAAATTTATTCGAAACTTTTCATAATATTTTTACTTGTACAAAATTCGAAAGGTAAGTTAAAAACACGACAAGAAATGTGGTGTAAGTGCGTTGCTGCTGGGCCGTCTGGTATTTCACTGCTTAAAAAAAAAGAGCTATAGAATTATAGTAGACAAGTAAGAGAGAAAGGAAGAGAAAAATACATTGAAGCATTATTTAATTCCTTTCGGACTTTAAGCGAGCGAAGCAAAAGAAAGATGGAAGAATCAAACGAAGGAAGGAAGTGGTGTAATGGAGGGATGAACAAAACAGAAAAAGAGAAATATAAGAAAAGAGGGCTGATAAAGAAAAAAAACATGGCTGAAATGTAGCGGATCCAGATGTGAGAAAAAGCACAAGTCTGGAATTGGAAACTCAATACTGGACAATGTCCGTTTAGCGTTTCTATTTTTACTTGCTTGCATCCGTTGAGAAAGACAATTATTTTGCACTGGGCTTGTAAGTTCAGCGAACGACATAAGGCAATGGCTGGTAATTTTCGTATTGCAAGATTTTGCTGCTGCATTCAGTTTTCACAAGCTAATATTTTTCACATCCCGTACATTTTAATTTAAGAAATCGTGTCGTATAAATAAATCTGTTATAGTTTCTGTAGTGGGGACAATTTAAAATGAATTTACATAGCAAAGTTGTCCCCTATTGACTTATATATATATTTTTTGTTATTCGCGATCTATAGTAATATGAAAAAAATAAAGAAATATATTTTTGATCGCATTGCCTACTGTACAACTTCAACAGAAAGATTCACCTAAGTTAAATATTAAAATAGAAAAGGCAAACATGGTCACCTTGAGTGCTTAATCCAAATATGACACAGTATAATCGTAAGGAGTAATGGCTAGCAGCTCGGATTGAGGAATCGAAGATCCGAGTTCGAATTCCAGTCGAATCCATTTCATTCACTTACATGCTAATACCCTTTGGGAAAGGTATGAATCCTCTTCTTCTCGCCTCAGCTATGGGTAAATAACCTGTGGATGGCAACTGGTCTACCGCAGAAAGAAATGGCAACCTACCGCGGGAAAAAAATCTGCCTCGTCAGTCATGTATCGAAAGATACATGATCGCCTAAGCGTGTATCACGCATGGCACATAACTGACTGATAATCGTAATGAGGTTCGCCTATCGTCCGGTTCACGATCCGTCTCCGTCTCTTGAACAGGAGTATCGGCGAAGGTAAGCTCAAATATTAATGCAATACTTAAATGCAGCGATCAATTTGGAATCTTTCTGTAATTTATTGTTGCCTATCGCATACCACAGCAGTATGCTTCACAAAAAGAAAAAAAAAGAGCCGAGGCTGCAGCGAGGAAAAGAAAGTCACGTGCACAGGAAAACCCGGAGAACGTTTTTCACTGCTGAGAATCTGCAAAGATTGAACAAGCCGAAGATCTAATTAAGAGCCCTTCGCAGATTTTAGATAAACAAGAACGTATGGTTAGTTTGTTGGGGGGGGGGGCTTTAAATAGATTTTTGTTTTGCGGTACGATACGAGGGAAAGAGATGGGCCAGTGTCAAGAGGTGAGGAAGGGACAAGGAATGGTGTGCCTTAAATGGTCACATGGTAGAATCAATCTCTCTTTTTTCGCTTTTCTGACCTGGTTGAGTAAATACAAGTTCGTATGTCTGCCAATTACACAAGAAAAGCAGCTGGGAATTTAGTCCGGTGGATTTTTTTTAGCAGGCTGACAATAACACGCAGTAAAACAAACAGGCCCCAAAAGACGTGAGCTCTCAATGTTATACACATAGAGACATAAAGACAGACGCATATAAGACATACATACATACATACATACATACATACATAAACATTTACGGTTCCATATGCATATATCTATGTGTGTGTAAGATAGCAGCTACATCAAAAAGTATATCTGAAAAAGGACAACATGAATAAAGACAAAAGGAAAACTGATCTTACCCGACGTGTTTCGTTCTCTGATGGACTTCATCATGGTAAATGTAAGAATTTTATTTTTCTAAAAATATATCTGTAAAAGGACAACATGAATAAAGACAAAAGGTAAACTGATCTTAACCTCCGTGTTTCGTTCTCTGATGGACTTTATCATGGTAAATGTAAGAATTTTATTTTTCTAAATATACATCTGTAAAAGGACAACATGAATAAAGACAAAAGGTAAACTGATCTTAACCGATGTGTTTCGTTCTCTGATGGACTTTATTATGGTAAATGTAAGAATTTTATTTTGCGACAAGTATTTATAAAGAAAAGCAAAAATGTAGTTAGTTTAAAAAAATTAAGAACGATTATAAATATATATCAGGCTATCGAAAAAGTTAAGGTAAAATATGGGAGATGTTAAGTGACATAATTTAATAAACAAAAGTGAGTCTTTTTTAAATAATATAATTAATATTTATATTATTTTAGTTTGGAATTAATTTATGCATTATATATTTTAAGTAAGAGAAGGCTATGAATTTAACAGTTTTCACGGCAGCGAATGTTGGACAATTTCCTGAAAGATGAAGAAGAGACTGAGGCGAGAGAGATGTGGTTCTACAGAAGGATGCTTAGGATATCATGGACCGAGCATGTGAGCAACGATGAGGTCTTAGAGAGGTTGCAAACAAGGAAGAGGCTTATACTTAACATCAGGAAGAGGCAGCTGAAGTTCCTGGGACACATAATGAGGAAGGAGGGCCTGGAGAATCTGATATTCACGGTTCAAATAGAGGGATAGACAAGGGAAAACAATGCATGACATACCTGCAAGTGGATGACAAAGTTGTTTGATGGAGGAAGCAGAGGGAAGGAACTTGTTGAGAGCTGAAAGGGATAGAGGGAGGTAGAGAGCCATGATCGCCCACGTCCTGAAAGGACATGGCACATAAAAAGAAAAGATGTTGACTTGGGAAAGAAGAAATTATTTCAGGAACGGAAATATTTGAAAAAAATTCGGACGGGGGCCAGATTTATATTTTGATAAGATTTGTAGGTAATTTAAAGCTATGAAATATTTTTAGCTTGTAAGAGGTTTTTTGCTTTGAGAGAATAAATATTTAGTGACACAAGTCTTACTGATTAACCCATATCTGGAGGAGTAGTCTAATTTCGTGACACTTTGTTTTTCGTTTCCAAGTCAGAGTCGCGGTTTCAAATTTCAGAGACTTCTTCAGGCAGCAAATTACGAAATGCTAACGAAGCGCTCGTCTCTCTCTCTCTCTGTCGTTATATAGAGACTTTCAAATCTTCCACTTTGCAATTTCATCAGGGCACTCTGCTCAATTTATCTAATAGTCTGGAACAAGGCATGAGTCAGGAGTTTTTCGTGGTAGCAAATCGCATGGGGATCGGCGAAGCCTCAAGTGCTACTCTGACGGTAACATCTAACGATTTTATGGACCCTAACGCTTTTATGGGCCCACGCCCAACATCGGTGTGGGGTCCAACGCTATCTGGGGTTCCAGGATTTTCCAAATATTCAATTAGAACTCTCTCGTGAAAGTGTCCTGGGAAGCAATTTGCATGTCCAAATCTGGGGCGTTCTCATTGCGGGAGTGGTAGTAGCAACAGGTCGAATCGCCATCTTGTTCGTCCAACTTCATCACACCTCACACCATTAACTTTCAGTGAGCGTATTCATTTTCCTCCCACTTCCTCATATCATCTCCTCACGCTGCCACCATCCAGGGAATAGGTGTTCTACCCTATCCGTGGATGCCTGACACAAAACAAGTGTTACTTTTAACGTCATCGTAAAATTTTCATCTGCCTTTTTTTTTTATTCCTAATTATCACGTTTGGTTCGTAATTCTTCTTCTTTTACCCACTTGACCAAAATTTCCCGGCCTAAGAAAATTTTTTTTTTTTTTACTGACACCCGCATCTTGCACTCCTATCAACAAGTGACATAGAATAATTTCTTAGCCCTCTTCTTCGCCTACTTGTAGCACTAAAATTATTCTCTGTCATTCGCTTGGTTGTCTCTGCCCAAAACAATGCTAATATGGTGACAGACTAAAAAGAAATTTAAATTAATAGCAACAAAGGAGTAGGCAGTTGAGATAGTGCGCCGCGGATTGTTATCGCACTCCCTCACATCGTCCATTGGTCGTCACTTTAACCAGATGCCGAAGTGGATTTCAGCGCTATATTGTAGTGAGGTCCTTTATTCACGAAATGAAAAAACAAGATAAAAGTATAATTTATCTTGTTTTCGGTATGTTCTTCAATCTATTTACTACCTTCTTCGTCTTTGTGTTCACTTTCGATTATATATAAACCTTTTTTTTTTCCAAATTATCAGCATTCTTACAGTGTCACAATATTATCAATAGAAATCAACAAAATTGAGGGGAGCATTATAAAATCACATCCCACTATTTATATATAAATTATACACAAAGAATAACGGTACATGTTCAGAAGCTGGGGTTGAAGTATACAGTAGATATATGAAAAAATAAGATTTTTAACAAAAATAATTCAGGGCCACACTATACATGCAATCGGCCTATACCCGAGTATATACGGCGTATATTTCAAAACAAACAATTTTTTAATGTTGAAAGTAAATTCAATGTTTTGTAATCTGAACCTTAAGTGACTTAATGGGTTACGGGTAATATATAAGATTTTAAAATACAATTTGTTTATACAGTAAGTATTTTTATTTCAACTTTCTTCAAACAGACAATTTTTTTAATGTTGAAAGTAAATTCAATGTCTTATAATCTGAATCTTAAGTGACTCAAGGGGTCACGGGTAGTATACTTTAAACGAGCAAAAATATTGTAAATAAAAGTGTTTTGTAAATAAAACTAAAGTTTAATAAAATGTATTATATATTTCTTAAAGTAACTGCAAATAAATGTATTTTAAAAATATCTCTACTTACATAAACTCTTCATGAAACTAAATATTAACAGTAAACACAACAAGGTTGACCCAACGAGTCACGAGTGGTCCAGTATACAATAACTATTATTTTTATTCTTCTTCTTATTGTTGTTTTTATCTATCGAATTTCTTTCATCGGTCTACTATATCTACATATAAGAAGCATAAATGGACAATCTTTTTTTTAATAGTATATATATATATATATACATGCATATATATATATATATATATATATATATATATATATATATATATATATATATATATATATGAGACAGACTGAAAAATGCAATACATTAAAATTGCTCATGGAGAGTTAGAGAAAAATAAAAATAAAAGATGGATCATGTCGAAAATATTTGTATATCCCTTATTCTATGCCATGAAACTAATCTATATATATTTTCCACAATAAATTTGGACATATACTATGTTCTTTTGTATTTGGCGTGCGGATAAATACTATAAATCTAATCCATATTTGTATAACATGTGGATAAAAGTCATGGACGAATAACGAAGATTGGAACGGATAAGGGGGAGAATGAAAAGATGCCAGAAAAGGGAAGATGGATAATTTTCATTGTCAACAACAGCTGAATTTCCACGGGTCCAGTTGATTTTTAATTAATAATAATAATAATAATAATAATAATAATAATAATAATAATAATAAAGATCACAAACAAAAAAATGCTTCCTTATTGATATGGCAGTCCGTGCAGACTGCAATGTATCTTTGAAGATATTCGAAAAGCTGTCAAAATACAAGGACCTTGAAATAGAAATCTCAAAAATGTGGCACATGGGAACATCAACAATCCCTGTTGTAGTTGGAGCCTTAGGATTGGTTGGAAACGATTCCAGTAGACTAATTGAAGGGATCCCTGGAAGTCCATGCCTCAAAGAGATACAAAAAATTATTCTGACAAGTACAGCCCACACTTTACGAAGGGCATTATCTATATAATATTTTTTTTTTCAGTGGAAAGTGTCATGATACCATTTCTAACCTTAGGTCCCTGAGCGGGACTCGGAAAGAAATGTGTAAACGCCAGATATCAAAGAAAATAAAAACAACAACAACAACAACAACAATAATAATAATAATAATAATAATAATAATAATAATAATAACCCATTGCTCTTTGAAAACGAAATTATAATAAAAAATAAATGAAAAAACTGACGAAAAACATGAAGTCAAATGATTATGGAAACGTTCTTTAAAAAATGGCGAAAGAAAACTTTTCCGCTTCTTAAATGCATTTTCAACTAGACCCTTCCTTCTAATTTGTGTATCGATTTAGAATAATTTGGTTGCGAAGACATTAAACGTGTCACCGGCGCACATTTCGTTCAATAAAAGTGCTCACCTAATTGATAAAACTTTTCCTTAATGTTTACTTGAACGACACTGCAGAAAAAAAGCAACAACTGGAAATTATAACATGGACAGACGCTTTTCGAATTTATTCTTCTTTGATCTAAAAACCCTCTGATTAATAGGATTTACACTCAACGAATCACTTACGTAGCTTGTATTTCTGTAAGCAAATTCCAGGAAAGCGAGACATCAAGAAATTTGATAAACATCATTGACAAATGGAATACTGTGATTTACTTTGCTTTTCCAATCTACTTGCAGCTTGTCTCCGAACCAGTCTGGCTGTAAGAGTGAAAACTCTTGGTCGAATGTAAATAGCAAATCTTCTAAAGAGGAATACAAAAAGTTGTGTATTCTTTTGTAGAAGAATACGTAAACTTAAGTGTTATACAAGGGTATTTAAAGAAAACGGTTAATAAACATACGCGAGTGTACAATAATCCCAGCCCCTCGGTAATGACCTTAAAATATATGCATGTTCTTACATAATTGTCGGATTTAACTGCTGATCGTTTCTATGAAATTAAGTTATTTTTAAGGCTGATTTTTACCTGCAAAAGAAAAAAGCGTTAAAAAATTATTAACTGGCAAATTTCTGTAGGCATTTTGTACGCAGTCTAAGAAGAGCCTGTATATAGAGTAATTTCTATAAATAAGCCTAAAATATTCAGAATTACATAAGATATTTAATAAAAACACAGTTAAATTAAGCTACAGTTGCACTAGTAATTTAGAAACAATAATAAATAGACGCCAGAAATTTAAAAAGAAAACGCGCAGCAAAATGTAGTTAACACTAGTAATTTATGCAACTGTAGAAATAAGAATAGATGTCCATTAAATGGGGCTTGTAAAACAGAAGCAATCATTTATAAAGTAGAAGTAACAGATATTAATGGCCAAAATAAAACGTACATAGGATGTACTGAAGGTACTTTCAAACGTAGATGGTACAATCATAGGTTGTCATTTAAGCTAGTAAATCTTACTCTAACAAACAAGATGACCATGTGTGGAATTTAAAGGAAAAAAAGAACAGGGATCCGATTGTATGCTAGAAAATTGTAAAAAAGGCGAAGACTTATAACAACCACAACAATATTTGCAACGTCTGCCAACAGGAGAAATTAGCAATTATGACATTTCCCGATGCAAAGAACATTTAAAACCAGAAATCCGAAGTCTTGCGTCCTCGCCTACATTTTAGGAAATTCCTCTTAAGCACATATGAGGCTGGATAAAAAATGTAGTTTCAATTAACCTCCCACCGATACTTTTATAATAATCTTGCTTTTCTTCTCTTCTCTCTTCTTCTCCTTCCTTCTTCACATCCTCCTCCTCTCTTTCTCTCGTCGTGCTTTTGTTTATTTAAAAAAATAATATTGCGTTCATTAGTTTTTATTTAAAAATAAAGTGTTAAGTAGTCATTTGATAAAAATCGCCTGAGGATACCGTAAGGTTGAAACCAAGGTAGCGTATATATATATATATATATATATATATATATATATGAGGTCTGATCAAAAAGTATCAGGATTGTTGGTATGGTAGCGAAGCTAAAGCTCACAGTGTGAAGCCACTGGGCAGAGATCAAGCTTCGGGGATGCACATTAAGTTTTACCGTTCTCACTCACTTCCATTGTTTATAGCAGTGCTTGGAAACAATGAGTGTAGACTGTAGTCGTCTCATCACACCACAGAGGCTCCATCAATGGCCATGGTTTGTGCAGCAGTTTTTGGCCGATAACAACATTCTCCCCTAGGTCCGACAACGTCTAGATTACCCAGATTTCGTCACGTGCAACTTTTTCCTCTTTCCAAAATTTCAAATCCCACTTGAAAGAAAGAAGCAAGATTTCAAAACTTCAAAGAAATTCAAGAGATGTGAGGCGGCAGGTGCTCGCTATTCACCCCAAATAGTTTCAGGAATGCTTCCATCAATGAAAACGACACTGGATAACGACGCGTGTGGGTTCAGAAGTAGGCTACTGCAAAGGAGATTAAATCCTGAATTGATTAGACGTGTACGACTCTTCGGCAGAATTGAGTCACTGTCAGTCACTGTGTTTTTATCTAAATCTAAAAATAAACACGCTAAAATTCACCTTCATCCCTGTCGCGCGCCGACGGCTTAGTGGTAGAAGTTCCGACTGACGCCAATTCAGTCGGGTTTCGATCCTAGCTAGAGGCAACCGGACGTCTAGCCACACTGATGAGCTGTGAAACAGCGAAACAGTCTGTCTGTAGATGACATATATATATATATATATATATATATATATATATATATATATGTGTGTGTGTGTGTGTGTATATATATATATATATATGTATATATAAAGTACACATATCAAACGAACTGTTGGTAATTGAATGATAAGATAGAAAACCTTACATAAAGAATTTCCTTCTCGGAGCGTAACGCGTCACGACGAAGTTCTACTTTGTCATTGCTTTAATCTCTCTATTTCTATGTATATCGATATCTATTTCTATGTCTCCTTATTTATTAAACGTAATTTCGTTTGGCACAAGAATACAAAGCGGTATTAATTATCTTCCAGCAGTAGTGATATTACCCAAGCAGCCTTTATCATAGATGTGGCAATCTCCTTTCGCGTGTCCAGCCGAGGAATATTGCCATCAAATTAAAAACAGCCGCAAATATTATTTCGGGTGTTAAGCACCTCACATATGTTGCATTGAGCGTCACTCACGTTACAGTGGTTAAAAAAAGAGGGTAATGATAAAGTATGTCTTTTACTGTACCGATGGTATGGTGTAAGCTAACCAATCATGTCTAAATGTTACTTCCATAACGCCAAGATTTGTGTATTTTTTTCAAAGAATTTAAAAATTGTGCATATAAATCGGTATAAACTAGTTAGAAGGTATTATTCAGAAAAATCAATAATTTCCTTCGCTTTTGTCCAATATCCATCTCTCTTTCCCCACTCTGTTTCCTGTCTCTGTATATATATATATATATATATATATATATATATATATGTATGTATGTATGTATGTATGTATGTATATATATATATATATATATATATATATATATATATATATATATATATATATATATATATATCATTAATGAACAATAAAATTCAAAATCACCTCATATGAGGAATAAGCTTATTTCGACAGACTAAAATATAGGTCGTCTTGTCTGTCTTATCAACTCCGGTACATTTATATATATATTTATATATATATATATATATATATATATATATATATATATATATATATATATATATATATATATATATATATATATATATGTGTGTGTGTGTGTGTGTGTGTAAGTGAACATTGGAGTCAACACTCAGAGGCTACAGGCTGTTTCATGCTAGGCGCAATCGTCAGGCCGCCTCAGATTCGCGCGTAAGTGAATGTAACGAAACTAGACTGGAATACGAATAGTCATTGGAAAGGTATGAATGAACCCAGCTAAATAGTAGGGCAGAATGACTTCTTTTTGGATGAGGAATTAGTAAATACTAAACGCTTCACATGCGCCTACGTATGGATCAATTATAACAAATTTAGTACAAAAATAAAAAGGAAATTGAACATAGAATAGGTTTGGATAGTTTCGTCCAACAACGCAAATTGCGACAAAACCATGTTATGTTCTTAAATGGCTTCGGCAGATCGAATCTTTCATATGGATGCCGTGCATGGCACCAAACCCATTCAGAATATCTAAACTGTCAGCTGTATTCAACCGCTTTCTAAGATCAATGGTAAAAAAAAAATGAATTTGAGCGAATGAAGCCAGATGGTCTTGGGAAAGATCATCCTTCTTTGAGCTTTGTGAACTGTATGAAATAGCAGAAAGCACACCACTTAAGCACTACCAACAGCATCAACAATAAAAATTAATAGCATATGCCGCTTGAAGAGAAAATAATGATATAATCAAGATGTTGACATTCCGCACTACTTCAAATACAATGTTAGGAAGGAGAGACCCTCCATCAATACGAGAAAGAGCGATAACAGCTACTGGATCCGGTGAACCTATTTTCCTAAAAAATTATTTATAGAGAAATATTTAAAAAATTTCAAACGAAAGAAGTAATGGGTGCTCGGTCAATGAATGCTAAATGTTTCCTTGTAGGGAAACGGCTAAGATTTCAATTGCCATTACCATTTAGCCTTGGAGGAGGACAACTTTTAATTAAAACCGTATGAAGCCATGGTAAATCACGGGCTATGCAACTCTACTGAACGGATTGTGTAGATTATAAAGACTCTGTGATCCCAACTTTGGTCGGTCTTTATTGAAAACTTACCCCCACATGATTGTTTTGTTTATCCCACATGATTATTCACTTCAAAACTTGACATATCTCACAAGGTTTTGTAACCTAGGAGAGGTTACTGAATGAGGAATAACCAAAGCGGAGGTTGGAAATGAAATAGTAATCTTTATAACATCAACAAAATATAATACTCGCCAGCGGCGTGAAGTAGGTAAACCACTGCTAGCGGTGGACTACATAGACAGCATATTATCCCCACTTAGAATAGTGTCCAACGTATTTATGAGGATTTGGACATATCCATTAGTGTTCATAGGTACGGTATATAACAGACTTTTTGTTCTCATTCCTAATCCCTTTTCTCCCATCCATTTACACACGCTTATTAGGCACAATAACCCTGGAATCTCCTACAGGAAGATACGATAATTTTCCGTTCGGACCATGTTGATATAACTGGTTTTTTCCCCCAGAATAAAAAAATAATGCTAACCTTTGTACTGACGTTAATGTAAAAGAAAGAAACGTACCAATTGATGGGATTGCTTCTGAAAGGAGTGAGCTATTTGTTAAAGGTAATCTTTCGATACAGGACTGACGAGGCAGATTTTTTCCGCGGTAGGTTGCCATTTCTTTCTGCGGTAGACAAGTTACCATTCAAAGATGAAAAATCGAAAAAAAAAACTGATTTTTTACATTTTCCGCAAAAATCAAAGGCAAAATATAATGTCTGTAAAAAACAGAGTAGAATCAATTTAGAGAGTTGAAATCTAACGGAAATGATTATTAGAATTATAAAAAAACATTATATTATAAATAAAAATGATCGTATATTATTATTATGACGGTCCATGGAAGAGTGTCCTTCCTTGCAAGATTGAGAACGCCAAAACGGCCCTTTTCAGGGCCACCCCACCATTGAAATTGTTACCCCCCCCATTTGGGTTTGTGCCTCAGTTGCACCCAATTGTTGTTACCAATATTGATTTTCGGGTGGGATGACTTTAAACTTAAACTGCTCCAATTGAACGGCAAAAATTCCCAGTAATGAAACACAGAGTTATACTGCTAGTATATATATATATATATATATATATATATATATATATATATATATATATATATATATATATATGTAGTATTATTTCTAGGTGAAAAATGCTCAATATCATAGGTAGATGGTTTATAGATATAGGCAGTGTGGACAGAAATCAAAATTGGTGACTGTCAGTTACACGCCTCTATGCGTTCATCTATGCATTTGGTCAGCTAATCGCGTAAAAGAATGTAACTGACAGTTACAATATAGTGACAATTCTACATACTCACACACACACACACACTCTCTCTGTCTCTCTCTGTCTCTCTCTCTCTTTCACACACAAAAATCCACTGTCCCTATAAATATTTTGTTTCAATCTCAGCACGCACGAACTCTAAAGTCATTTTAGACAAGTGCCGCTAAAATCTATTCTACAGTCATAGGATGTGTGAAATAACACACGTTGATTTCAAGTTTCCCACTCCTGTTAAGAACAGTAACGTTACATTGGCCATCTCTCAGCATATGTTTTCCTAAAAGAAACGAACAACACGATGGTGTATAGAGCACTCGGAGCGTCACACACAATTTCAGCAAGAGTTAATTTAAATCTTTCCACCTGACATAAAACGACTTATTCGACACAAGAAGAAACTCACGATAACGCTTGATAGATATTTACTATACGTTTTCTCTTTCTCTCTCTCTCTCTCATATATATATATATATATATATATATATATATATATATATATATATGTTATCAGAAAATGTGATAAAAATGTAAACCACATCAATTCTCATGTGATGTAAATGTTGGGTTCAACTTTCTTTAGATATTTTTAGTAATACCAAAACTTTTTAAACACCGCATTAAATCTCGAGAAAAATGTACATTTACCCATACGAAACTTAGATTTAGCTGAGAAAAAAATATTTGACCCAAGAAACAATTTTGTTCTCAAGTTAACAATATAAATGGCAAATAAAGTACAAGGAAATTCTCAAGTCAATGAAAATATGTGTGGGTGTTTGTGTATGCATGTGTTCTTGTGTGTGTGTGTGTGCATTCTCTTAGTCGCACCAAATATTTTCTGAAAATGAAATTGACGGATCCATGTAAAGGATCTTTTGTGGCTATAAAAGAAACCAACAGCTAAAAAAACATTATTAATCCGAATTAGTTTTCCAAGGTTCAAACGTGGTACTTAGAAGTTTTTTTTTTTAGTTTTGTGGTTAATTTATCCGTTATTAGTTTAATATATAGATCCCTATATCATATCTCCATATATAAGAATATATAGTAAATTAAACACGGAAAATAACCTCATAAATAATCAGTATTCGATAAGCAAAGAACTGTTGATTTTGATATTTTAACGATTTTTTTAACTGTTGGATTCTGTTATAGCCGCAAAAAGATCCTTTACATTGGTCCGTCCATTTCAGAAAGATTTCTCGAAATTGGCACTAAGCTCTCTGATTAAAAATTCCGAGCCATTATCTATTCCACCACCCGCACACCCAAGCTTACAGCACTTGGTATTCCCAAGCGTTCGCCTATAGAGGCACTGACCAAGCACTACGCTGCTTAACTTCGGTGATCATACGAGAATTGGTGTCTTAACGTGATGTGGCTGTAAGCCTCTCTCTCTTTCTCTTGTATGGAAATACAGTGGAACCTTGGTTAGCGAATTTAATTCGTCCCTGAAGGCCGATCGTAACCCGAAATGTTCGTAAACCGAAACTATTTTTCCAAAAGGAATCAATGTAGAGAAAACAGTCACAGTACAATAAAACTGAAATTGAAAAGCACGGCACAACACACGAACGTATACAAGACGGCGGTCGACTCAGAAATTATTCCGTTCGTGTTAACTCGGTTCGGCTATGTTGATCGAGAACCGAAATTTTTTTTCGATAACCGAGGCATTTTCATCGTGAATTTTCTGTTCGAAAACCCATTTGTTCGTCATGTGAGACGTTCGACAACCCACGTTACTCTCTACAACAAATGTCAGTTAAAATTTTATACTGAAAATGCTAATGATACAGAGACCCTTAGCTTAAGCGTTAGGTGTATTTATCTTTCCTAATCGAATATTGATATTTTTCTTGTTTATCGCATTTCTATGTAGTACCAATGTCTGTTAAATTTTGCGGTTTTCTATTTGAATTTTCTAATTAATCATAATTCTTAAATTAATGATGGAATAAAAATTCTCCGATTGCATCGTTAGATATTTGAGATTAACAACTTTAACAAAATATTGCAATAACAAACATATGTATTAATGCAGGCCCAGAAGAAGTAAAAGGGTAGAAATTAAATGATTCAAAATCGAAAAGGTTTTCCATTTCACTGAAGCATACATCGAATACATTTTTTTAGAAGTAAGGTCCCCCCTGTACAAGGTATGGGGACCACTCGCGGCAGATGGTTACCTTAAGGAGTAGTTTATACACATGGGAGAGGAAGATAACGGTTAACCCTTGACTTGAACTGGTTAAGATTGTAGTGATCTGGGAAACATCCTCTTGGGAGTTGGTTCCACAGAGCAGTGGTTCGCACGAAGATGTTGTTCGAGTATATATATATATATATATATATATATATATATATAAAGACATTTTTATGTTTAACATTCAAGTAAATGCTCTGTGTATAATAAACAGTATTAAATAACATTTACCGGCCTGAATGTCCGAGAAATTTTCATAGAAAATATTCGCCCTCGACAGGATTCGAACCTGTATCCTATACAGAACCGTCATATAGCCTGACGTGCCTTAACCGATTCGACCACTGAGGATCGTTCGGTTGGCAAGGTGGAATTTACTGCTTATAAACTTCAATCTTCCATGAATATCTCATGTACATTCATAATTTGTTTACATTTGATACGCCTCAGGGGAACAGTGATCTAGCCTGTTCGTTACTGTCGAACTCTCTGTCTTGAGCAGAGAGGAATCCGAACGACGCTTAGCCGAAGGGCAAAGTTTCGCCCGGGGAGGTAGACAGACCTTGAACCCGTTTATGTGGCTTCTAAGGGAATATTTTTGGGCTACCCTACGGGCTCGGAGAACATACGCTAAATCGGCCTTGTGCCACATACGAACCACCTGGGGGGGGACGTTAAATATTAACAGAGATCTAGCCTGTTCAACTGTCAAACTCTCTGCACTGAGCAGAGAGGAATCTGGACTAGGCTCTAAGGGAATATTTTTGGCCTAGCCTACGGTCTCGGAAAACCCACGGTAAACTCGGCCTTGTGCCACATACATCCCTCGTCGGGTGGCTGTTAATTATTAACAGTGATACAGACTGTTCAACTGTCAAACTCTATGCCTTGAGCAGAGAGGAATACAGACGAAGCTTTACCGAAGAGCAAAGTTTCGTTCGGGGAGGTAGACAGTCCCTGAACCCGTTTATACGGGTTCAAAGGGAATATTTTTGGCCGGGCCTATGGGCTCGGAGAACATACGCTAAACCGGCCTTGTACCACATACGACCCACCTGGGGGGACGTTAAACATTAACAGTGATCTAGCCTGTTCAACTGTCAAATTCTCTGCACTGAGCAGAGAGGCATCTGGACTAGGCTTTGCCGAAGGGGAAAGTTTCGTCCGGGGAGATAGACAGACCCTGAACCCGTTTATGCGGCTTCTAAGGGAATATTTTTGGCCTAGCCTACGGTCTCGGAAACGCACGGTAAACTCGGCCTTGTGCCATATACATTTCTCGTGGTGGGGCTGTTAAATATTAACAGTGATACAGACTGTTCAGCTGTCAAACTCTCTGCCTTGAGCAGAGAGGAACCGGGACGAGGCTTTGCCGAAGGGCAAAGTTTCGTCCGGGGAGGTAGACAGTCCATGAACCCGTTTATGCGGGTTTTAATGGAATATTTTTGGCTGAGCCTATGGGCTCGGAGAACCCACGGTAAACTCAGCCTTGTGCCACATACATTCCTCACGGGGGTGGGGCTGTTAAATATTAACAGTCAAATAGACCGTTACTGTCGAACTCTCTGCCTTGAGCAGAGAGGAACCCGGACAAAGCTGTGCCGAAGGGCATAGTTTCGTCCGGGGAGGTAGTCAGGCCCCAACCTGTTTATGCGGGTTCTATGGGAATATTTTTGGCCGAGCCTACGGCCTCGGAAAACCCACGGTAAACTCGGCCTTGTGTCACATACATCCCTCGTGGGGGTGGGCTGTTAAATATTAACAGTCATATAGACTGAACGCTGTCAACCGACACACACTCCCAAGTCGTGTAACACACTTCTGTGTGTATTTACTATTGAATACACTATTTATCTGCTTCTTGTTTTGTTGTTTCTTAAGCATTTATTTGGTCACAACACTTTATTTACCGTGGCAAGTTTTGACCGAAATAGATGGTCCTTTCCTTTTCACATTTTCAGTAATATAGAATTTTTCTTTCGGTTAGAAAGCAGGCGATGTTTGGTAACTTAAATTTCCAGTTCCGAAACATGAACGTTTTTGTGTAGCGATGTAAAATATTATTAAAATATATTTTGCTCTACATTGTATTGAGCACTTTTTTAAAAACAGTAAATGCTGAAGAAAAGTAGATTCTTACTATGTATGTTCTTTTCCTTCTCTCTCTCTCTCTCTCTCTATATATATATATATATATATATATATATATATATGTATATAAGGATGGAAGTAGCGATAGATTAGCGAGGCGCTTCCGATGTTTCGTCTGTCGGAAAGGCGTTGTAGGATGGAAAAGAAGTCATCGCGCACATCGACGCGGAAAACGCTTTTGGACATTATCGAGACTAGAAAAGTGAAGACTGGGCATCTCATATATATGGCAGCAATACTCCATTTTCGGCCTGACCTGACTCATGTAAAGATAGAATATAACAGGAGGAGTCATGTAATTACTGGAGCACTACAGGAAACTGAATATTTTCCCGGAATCTTTAGCGATGTTCCACTGGAGGTCTGGCTTGAGCCTAAGTTCTAATAGGCGCTCAAGGTAATGGGCCACAACGAAAGTACACCAGGTTCATCCAGGTGAAAATTACTCAAAATTTGTTATTTACAAGGTTTATATTAGTTTTCCACGGAATAAAAATTTGGAACCTCCTACAATACGTTTTCCCGGATCTGACTTGAAGTTTAATGCTAACCACTGTTCATTTTTTTTTTTAATAATTACATTCGCCTGACTCAAGGGTAAATAATATGGCGTAACCGGTGGAAATCGACCTCAGTACATTCTTCTTTTTCTTTTATGTGCACTTTCCTTTCAGGTTGTGAGCGATCATGGCGCTCGATAACTCCTTCTTTCTTGAACCTTAACCCTTCTTCTTTATACCTCTTTTGACATCCATTCACAAAAAACTCGTGTTATCAACTGTTCCAACATCTTGCCTTCACTGTACACTGCGGGTATTAAAGTATCTTGGCGTTCTTTCCTCTCGTTATGTATTTTAGAAATTTCACCGGTTTACTTCTTATTGTAAGTATAGTTTCCCTTATATTTTATATTTTCCTTAAAACTTAATTGATGTTTAAATATTTTGTCCGTGCTATTTCCGACACCCATATGTAAAAGCGCATCTCTGTCACCAAGGCTCTTTTTCATGCGTGGCCCCGACCACGAATGCTAAGAATACTATAGACAAAACATGTGAGAAATTAGGATATCTTAAGGAAAACAGAGTCAGCAAGGAAACTGATACTGTCTGTTTCTGATTATAAGTATCTTGGATACATAATGAGGAAATAAGTCTTGGAGAAATAAATTCTCTCAGGAGATATTAAAGGCAATGGAAGTAGTGGGGAAACAGGAGCTTCTCTGAATGGATGGCAGAGCAGGGATAAAAATGGAATGGTAAAGAGTCAAAAGTTATCTGGACAAATAAAAGAGAGGAAGTTGTTGAGAGACATGATCGCACATATTGAAGTGAAACGGCGCATAAATTGAGGATGCTATTGCATTCTTAATAAACTATACTACCGTTTCTATTCCGTTTAGTGCTGACTATCCTATAAAAAGTGTGCTTGCCCCGCCTTCGTTAATGCGCGCAACCATTACGACCTGCTAATACCTCATAAATAATAGACTATTTCGTTTCGATCGCGTGGAAAGATGGGGGAAAATACACTACTTGGTTTCTGTGAGACAAATGAAATAAAGAAAGAAAGAAAAAAAAAGGGAAGATAGAAGTGCTTAACGTCCTCTGCCAATACCTCATAAATATTGGATTATTCCGTCTTGATCGCGTGGAAAAGCAAAACGCATATCAATATTATATTGTCATAAAACTGGCCATGAGCTTATTCAATCATTAGCTAAACAATTAAAATACATCAGAAAAGTCAAATAAGAAATCCGTAAAATTTTCACGGCTTTTTCTCGTGTATTTTATTGTTTTAGAGGAGGCTGTTGATAGACTTTTTGGTCAAGTTTTATAATTTGTTTTCGATAGTAGCTGTTATGGAGTCGGTGGGTAGAATTATGTGACCAATTTTGTCAGGGTTATGGGATTATTATTATCATTATCTGGGAATTTTTCTATTTTTCTTCGGTGGATTTTGTAGGAAACGAATTGGCATTTTACCTTGACATATCTGACCAAAGTTTCGACATAAAAGAATGTTAGTCGGATTAAAATATTAGTGTATAGTGAAAACAACTTTTATATGGTGATTTTAAGAGTACCTTACATGTGGCACATCTAAGATATGTGGCACCCAGTGAGAATGGAACTCACTAGTCAGTCATAATTGATTTAAGGAGACCAGCTTGTTAAACCATTACACCACGTCGAAATGGCCAAACAGCTTTTATATAAACTGCGAAACAAAAAAGAAATGGAAACAGGAAAATCTCTGAGATATGCTTGTACTTTCAAACTAACATAGACACATCTTTCGTTCTCAGTTCCACTTACACGCATGTATTAACTAAACTAGGTATAAACACTTCTACCTTCATACTTTTCTTTCATTCTTTTTTTCTTTCCAGACAAAACTTGTGTCTACGTAGTGACAGAGATAATTACGTTTTTTTAAGCTTTTCACCCAAGGCAAGGCTGGAAGCCACTAGCACGCTAGAGGTTACAAAGGATTTGGAGCGAGAGCAAATAGGAGTGTTAGAGGAAAGGATGTGGAGGAGGATAGATGAAGGCAATTGGAAATGTCGATTGACCTTACACTTGAATAGTTGGAGATTATAGTCGTCCGGGAAACAGGAATGAGGAAGGGTGTTCCATAGGCGTGAGGTGCGAGATATGAAGCCATTGGAGTAGACGAGACGTCTACATTTAACAGTTTCAACAGTGAAAGGGTGGAAACGGGATGCCAGCCTCGTAGGACGCTTGAATTCATGGAGCCTGGGAACCAGTGAAAGCAGCTCATCGGAGCAATTACGATGGAAGTATTTATAAAAAAGACAGAGAGAGGCGACAGTGCGTCTGTGAGAGAGAGACTGCAGACGAGAAGCCAGATCAGGGCCAATTACATTGCATACCCGTCTCTGGATCTTATCAAGAACCTTGAGGCAAACAAAAGGGGCCCCGGACCATATATGGCAGCAATACTCCATGCAAGGGCGGATGGTTGATTTGTAAATTTGGAGGATCGATTCCGGGGAGAAGAATTTCCCGGCCCGGCACAGGCAGCCAACTTTCCTTGCGGTGGATGAAGCAATCGACTCAATGTATTTGTTCCATCTCCGGTCAGCAGACAGCGTGAGACCGAGCAGTCGCAGAGAGGAGCTCTCTAGAAGTTGAGCTTCAGACATTCTAATGGGATGCAGGGAAGGATCCCTGTGGTGATTAATGGAGAGCAGCTTTGTTTTGGGGGCGTTAAAGTCAACCAGCCAATTTCTGCCCCAGTTATCAGTTACCGTTGTATTTAGGCAGAAAATGTTCTTCAAGTCAAATATTATTATAAACGGTTAGTTTTAATGATCGACTTTTCCAAATTACAAATAATCCTTTTCACATAAGGATGAAATTCCGTCAGAAATTATCCGAAGTTCATAGGATATGCCGCAATCACACTTTCACGTAGACTCATTTCGGACCAGTGTGGAATCAGACAACACCTTAATAAGCAGCATTAGGATGATAGTAACACTAGACAGCTACTCATAAACTATACGAAAATACCAGCAAAATCAAATAGTAAAAACAGACTTATGCCCCTTAAAGTAATATTCATGTAACAAAAACAAACATCAATATATAAAAACAATTATAAATTAAGAGCCCGAAAACTCAAATTTATATAAAAAAAACAGACGTTACACCTTGCCTACATTACAACACCAATTATCTCTACCTGTCCTGATGATGACTTAAAGTCGAAAGCTTAGGTCATATAACTTGTACTTTTTTTCGAATGAACTTGAGTCAATGTGTGTATATATATATATATATATATATATATATATATATATATATATTATAATAAACAGAAAGAACAGTAAGATATATAATCCGGTGTTCTTATTGATATTTTTATTTTTATTTTTACAAAACAGTGCTCAGTGTAAATTTACAGAGTATAAATATTATAAATTAACTGATTTAACTGATTTATAATATAGTTTCTTTGCCTATTTAAAATATGGTTTCTTTGCCTATTTAACAGATTTAAAATATAGTTCCTTCGCCTATTTTAAAATTTTAAATCAGTTAATTTATAATATATATATATATAATTTCCTGTAGCTTTTCATGTCAATTGTCTACATACAAACACGTGTAATAACCTGCCCTCGTCAGCCGCCAAACAGGGGAGGTAAGACAGTTTCGGTGGCTAAGGCGGTACTATCACCCCTGGTGCCACCAGCGGCCTTTGCTACCGGAAAAGGTATTGTTTTTGTATACGTTTCAGTCTCTTGCAATTTTTTTTTGCAACTGCAACTGTGGTTTTCAACGCTGTATTAAAATACACAACGCGCTCCTGGCGACCGTTATTAATGACGTAGAATGGAAGGTAAACAGTCAGTGTTTGAACTTTGGTAAAACCAAGATTTCGAAGACTCACGTTCAAAACAGACTTTTACCACTCACTTGAAAATTTAATGCAACACAATCTTCGTTGTAATTAATTTGGCCTGGTGTCAAACTAAACTTTTTTTTAAAGTTCTTAATCCGATCCGCATCCCAAAATGAGTATTCTGATACTTAATCATTGAAATATTGAATTTCAGTAAGCATTTACAAGGGGTGCTGAAAAGCCCACAGTCTGTTCAAGAGAGGATTAAAAAATGACGTTGGGTCATTTGGTCATTTTTTTTAAAGAAATTGGTCAGACTGTGAACTTTTCAACATCCCCTCTTATCTACACGCATGCTTATCGAATGTTTCCCCCCCCACTCTCTCTCTCTCCTTTTCGGTACACAAATAGATGCTTTCCTTTACAGATACATGCATTCACAACCAGAACACTTTCAATCATTTTTCCCGCCTGTATTGTGACGCACACAACACACTCACTTTTTTGCTGTGCGTCCGGACGCACGCATGCGTACGAATGCCTCATGCCCCACTCTTTATTTGTCTCTTTTTCTGTTGAGCATTTATAAACACACATTCAGACATACATAATGCCGTACTAAGTTAGCGTTCCGTCTGATGCATAGACGAACATCAATCTTTTTTCCATTCGTGTCACACCGGCAGAAAAACCGCTTACCTCGACTAACGACTATAAAAAAAAAGTACAAAAGATAAAAGAAAACGGACTACTCATATTCCGTCTAAAAACCTCAAGAAAAGCCATCTAGCCTCTGCCCTCATCTACAGCTTTTTCTTTCTTGCCTGTCACAGCCCCACCGTTTTATTGCTCACTTCTCATCAGATAAGCCGGACGCCTTCTTCACTAAAATGCTTTTGCTCTCTTTCAAGGAGCTTTTTTAATTGGTTCGGAACATTGTTTTTTACTTGTGCAATCAGGCAATCATTTCCTCTAAAAATACACCACTTCGTGGATATAAAACTTTTTCTTTTTGCTTTGCTTTATCTTTTAAAACTTTTAATTTTTATTTTGACATAGCAGACGCATGGAGTTATAAACTAAATTGCCTGACCTGACCCACTTGCAAAAAGAAATGGTATTTTTCAGCTTTTATAAAGTACTTTTAGTGTCGCAGCGACAACGCTAAATTACATCATGTTTTTTTTGTCTGCTATTCAATCCAGTATCTTCCATTTTAAAAAGTTACAATCTAACATAAAATCCCATAAAATATCATTTGATAGACGTTAAAAAAGAATGTACTATTTGCACATTTATTTCGAAATTTACAAGTAAAACAGGATTTAATGTTTGAATAATACATAACTCGACATAATACATAATTTAAAAAATGTGTACTTGAAGCACTTCATTGCCAGTTTTATTACACATGGTTAAATTAAATATTTATAATTTCATAAATTTGCTAAATTAACTATTTTTCTTGAAAAATATCATGTTAGGATGTAGGAAATCGTATCTCTCTACGGGTTTCGTTTCTTCATTATCTATGAACTGTCATGATTTCTTGGAAGAAAAGGAAGAGAAAATGACGCGGATAATATGGGAGGAAGGGGTGTCAGAAGAATTACAGGTTCTATCTCACTTCTGTATCAACGCTTCTATTGCTCAAGTGGTTAAGGCGAGGTCCAAGAAAGACTGGCTCCCAAGATGTATTTTTCAAAGTTTGTCACTCCTTCTCTACCCTGGCGCTATTTGTTCTCTCGGTCGACGAGCCAGAGTTTTGTAATAAGAATAAATTGAAATACGTCAATATATTTACTTATCCAATTTGAATGTGTGGATAGCCTAACTGCTAGGCGATAATAGTAGAGAGAGTCGCCAATCGCCCGGTTCACACTCCTCCTAGGTTTATCCCTTATTTCCTGTTTAGGATTTGGTTTCTTCAACTCTATATTTCTAAGGCTTCCGCCTGAACTCTGAAATTTTATTTACTAATTATTTTTATTTTATTTCATTATTTTTTCCTCGAGAGGTGTAGATAGTTTAGCCTATCGTCCGGGTCTCACTACTCCCCGGTCTTTTGAACAGTAGTAGAGGTTTATCCCTTGTTTCCTGTTAAGGATTGTTTTTTTGGGTTCATCCTAAAGTCTGTTTTAACTCTATACCTCTAAAGTCCCTGCTTAGATTATTTATTTTACTTTACTTGATTTTATTTTATTATATTTTATTTTTTCTCCCTAACAGGAGTAGATAGGTACATCTATCGCCCGGTTCAAACTCCTCCCTTGTTTTTCGAACAGGAATAGAGGTTTATCCATTGTTCTCTGCTTAGGATTGGGTTTTTGGTTCCTTCGAAACTATTTTCATTTTCTTTCACTTCCATTAGCTTCTTGCGTCATAGTGGCATTATTGCCTTGCTTGGGGTGAATTGATTAAAAAAGGCTAATAACAAATGCCATGTAACATTTCAATTCATTGTAATAGTAACATAGAAATAATGTAGAAATAATACTGTATCTTCGTGACCGACCCTAGTCAGGATCAAACTGCTGACGACACAACCGGTTAGTGTATTGAGCTTA
The DNA here is from genome assembly GCA_964036315.1 of Acanthosepion esculentum. Lineage (NCBI taxonomy): Eukaryota > Metazoa > Mollusca > Cephalopoda > Sepiida > Sepiidae > Acanthosepion > Acanthosepion esculentum. The sequence goes on from OZ038478.1 coordinate 44,793,342, forward strand.
TTTCGTTTGTCGTTCTTCTCTATTGGTTTAATGGTACTGTATTATCATGTTAATAGAAGCCTTCCCAGTGTCTTTTCCGCTTGCGTGGGTACTACTCGACAACTGTACGGGTTTCAAAGTCGTCCGTGAACCGTGTGACGTACACCTTCCCCTGGAAATGTTTGGACGGTACTTCACGATGACGTCACTCACTGTGGTTTTTAGTCCGATACTTTTTATTCCGAATGTGATCTTTCTATGAAATTCCAATTATCGACAGTTCTATGGCCCGATGTGCCGTGATCAATCACTGTTGTTCCCTCTTTATTTTGGCATGGGTTTCGCAGGTAAAACGGTACTGTTGAGGTGATCAGCGCGTGCCAGGTTCGCCTTCAGCATCTCCTTCACCATATTCAACACTCTCCACCCTACCTTTATCCTGTACTGCATAGAGAAGAAAAAAATGGAAATTTACTCCGACGACCTGGAAGATTTGTCAAACGAAAAAAAAAAAAAAAAAGTCCTAGGTTATTTCTCTTGGGTGCGATTCATTTTTACATCTGATTTTTTCCCAATCATTACTCTGACGAAAGACGCAAACATAGAATTGAAATTTGCCATAAAAAGCGCACAACATTATTATTGCTTGTATTTGATGCTTTAAAATCTAACAGATTTACAAATATAAAAGTTTAGCATAATCTTATTCCTCGTTATTAAATCAGCGTAGATAAAACCAGGAAACCTGAACCTGGCTGTAAAGCAACTGCGCATTCCTTGTAATGCAGTCTCGTCAATAGTCTAACATTCTTAGTATACGCATACTCGGTCATCTCACGTTAGTCGTAAGTGGCCCTACGGCCATATCACGTTGAAATACCGATCATCAAATTTAAGTAACGTCGAGCTGGGGGACTGCTGGGGAATAACAGGGGCTGTAAGTTTGGATGTGCGGGTGGGCTCGGATTTGGAGACCGGAGAGACGAATCCTAATTCCAGTTGGTTTCATTATATTCACTTACGCGCAAATAACTTGGGGAAAGTTATGAATCTATGAATCATCACTATCTCTCCAAAATTCTTGCAATCTAATAATATTTTCTGATTTTAAATAAATCGTAAAAAATTAATCAATCAATCGATGGTCGTAATTGTTGATCATGGAAACTCGTATGTCTCGAAATTTGGGGACAAACAGCCTTAAATTTTAGTGTTAATTAACTGACAGGTAATCTGTTGTTGTTTGAGTCAGCTTTACAAAGTATAGTAGAGTTGTACATTAGATTTGTTTGTTTGTTTGGGGTTTTATGGCATATCAACCACTATGGGTTATTTAATGCCAGATCCAGTATTTACTAGATATATCAAAAACGTATAGTTGGCAACATCATTGTTTCAAAAACGTATAGCCGGCAACTGTTTCAAAAACGTATAGCTGGCAACTGTTTCAAAAACGTATAGCTGGCAACATCATTGTTTCAAAAAAATGTATCCCTGGCAACATCATTGTTTCATAAACGTATAGCTGGCAACATCATTGTTTCAAAAACGTATAGCTGGCAACATCATTGTTTCAAAAACGTATAGCTGGCAACATCATTGTTTCAAAAACGTATAGCTGGCAACATCATTGTTTCAAAAACGTATAGTTGGCAACATCATTGTTTCAAAAACGTATAGCTGGCAACTGTTTCAAAAACGTATAGCTGGCAACATCATTGTTTAAAAAAAAAAGTATCCCTGGCAACATCATTGTTTCAAAAACGTATAGTTGGCAACATCATTGTTTCAAAAACGTATAGCTGGCAACATCATTGTTTCAAAAACGTATAGCTGGCAACATCATCGTTTCAAAAACGTATAGCTGGCAACATCATTGTTTCCCATCACATTTTAGGGGTAAGGTGTTAGCATATTTAGTGTAGGGTTTGGGAGGGAAAGTTAATTGTAAGTTGTAGTTGTTTTGGGATGGGTTAGATGTGATGGGGCATGACATGACCAGCCGATTGATCGGATCGACGGCCTTTTGGTTGAACGTAGTTTATCGTCATACCCAGGACGCGGATGTAGTTTATCGTCATACCCAGGACGCGGATGTAGTTTATCGTCATACCCAGGACGCGAATGTAGTTTATCGTCATACCCAGGACGCGGATGTAGTTTATCGTCATGACCAGGACGTTGTACATTAGATGAATAATAAATAAAACAAGACACGTGTACGTATATCGAGAAAATGAACACTGCAAATGGTATCTCTTAAAAATTTCTCTTAGATTATAATAAATGCATATCTGCTCTATTTTCAAAGATTTATTTTGAAAAGTTTTGGTTTTAAAAGCAAACACGTAGAAAGAATTTATCTCAACGCCCAGGAAATTTGTTGGTTAAATTAACTACAGATTTAGGCATTAGACATGTGTACGAAATAAACTCATGAACAAAGACTTGGTCTCTGAACCGCATTGGGCAAGTCTTGTAGGAAAAATAATCTAAACTAAGAGCGAAAATATTTAAAGACAACACTAAATGTTTTCACACTTCCCAACTTATAGAAATAGACTTAGCCAGATGAGTATTGTATAGCTGTAGCAGCCATAGGATGGAAGTTTTAAAATCATTTGATCGTAGGAAGATTGTGTAGATAAGTTGTTTGGAAACGGATACCTCAGCATTCTTCATCTATGTCCCTTCAAGGCGTGGGCGATCATAGCTCTCCACAACTTCCTATCCTAAGTAGATCATAGTAAGGTTTTTCCCTTTTGCTATACCGCCCACTCTTCTGTTCTGCCACTCGCTTGTTAGGGTGGTTACTTGCTGTTTTCCACCTGCCTTCAATATATCTAGTGAGCGTCAAATTTTCAAAGCCTTCTTTCCTCTTTGTGTGTTGTAGAAATTTCAACTGTGATTCTGATTCCAAGTATAACTGACCCTTTTTGTTTACTTTATCCTTGAAACTGCAACGTTACTCACATGTTTAGTCGATGATATTATCAAAACCAGTAGAACCACATCTCTGTTGCCGCAAGTTTCTAACAGAGAGGCTGAAGAGTAACAGACGCATAAGCATACCTGCAATATGTCAATTCTGGATGAGTGACTGACAAGGATGGATACCAGCCAACGAAACGTTGCGCCAACTCGCATCCCAGTTGAACAGTGATGCGACTTAATCCACCAATCAAAGCAACCCTTTATTCCATTTGGTTCTATTTATTGATTATTTTGCCATTTTACATTTGTGTTGCGACAAATTCGTCCTTTAGCATTCTTGGAAACAATTGTTAGAACGACGCTTTAGTGCCAATAGAATTTTACAATCATTTATTCTTATTTCCTTTTTTTAAAATCACTTTTAGTCTACTCAGTACACATCGGAAAAATATGCACAGACACACACGCGCGCGCGTGCTCTCTCTCACACACACAAGTATATATATATGTGTGTATTTAGGCAACAATCCATCATTAATGCACATTTCATTGAATACAACAGATAAAGTACTTTGCTTTAGTTATTTACACAATTTATCATATGATCTAATAGTTTTTTCTTTTCAGATGATAAATTATATAAAAACTATCCGAATGTTCTTTTTTTTCCCGAGCGCTTTCGGTTATACATTTAGCCATTTTCAAGGATGAACTATTTTAACTGTTATTATTTATTACTTAACAGTTAAAATACTTCTTATTCAACAGTTAAATTATTTCAACTGTTGGAGACCCTGCACACATTGCAAATAATACGGAAAAAAGATGCTCCTGAAGTACCTTCCATGCGGTACTATGAGATGTATGACATGTTAGGGCCACACTTTATGCGTGCTGGTATCTGGATTGTCTCCAACAGTCTGTAGAATGTGTTCTTCGTGGTCAAGCGTACGAGCGGGTCTCAGTCTTCCTCGATCCATAGTTTGTGGTGCCACGTATCCTGTCGCAACAACGCGACAATAAACGGCGGCAAAAGTTGGATGTCTCGGCTGCCTTCGGTCTGGAAACGCAATCAGATACAGCCGTGCAGCCTCACGTTCATTAAAAATCATATCTGCCAGCTGACGAAATGAATCTCCCGCCTTTTTTTTTTTTTTTTAAAACAGAACACTTCTAAGTTAATTTACTACTACACACGTTAAACGTTGAAGCCAGACCACAAATGTGTACGAATGACAAATGCAGCCTTGGATAAATGGAAACACAGAGCCATCTACCGTAAACATTCTTTAACTCAAAAACGAAAGATTTGCAGACATATATTCATATGGACTTTTGTCCTTGTTTTGGTCTGAGGAACCGGCTCTCAAAGTTTGTAAAATAAATTTTAAATAACCCTGTGCATATATATATATATATATATATATATATATATATATATACAGTGCTGTTCGATAAAAGTGACTCACCTGATTTTTTTTTAACTTAAAATTTTTTTCGCCTATTGTTTTTGGGGTCAAACTAACTTTTAATCTTACTAATATAAAGACCCCTTCCCGACCACCTAGTAAAAAATGTTTACTCACCCTAAGGTATTCTATTGATAATTATAATTTTGGATATAAATGAGATTTAGGGAAAAACTCAAGCGCAAGAAAAGGAACTCACTTATTTCCTGCAACTAGTAATCAATAGAAACATAACCGAACAGCTTTAAATAAAGAATAATAGAAGTATAATTTATTTATAATAGGAAATATAGTTCAAAATATTTAATAATCTATAGGTCCTCCTTTATTTTGCATAACCTTTTCAACCCTTTTTGGCATTGATTTGATCAGGTTCTGGCAAATCTCATCTCCAAGCATTGAATTCCATTCGGATATGAAATTCAAAATCAAATCCTCTTTGTTCCTCAACTGCTTTCTCGAGAGTCTGTACTTTATAATGCTCCATAAGTTTTCTATGTGGTTGAGGTCAGGAGATTGGGGTGGCCATGTCATAGCACTCACCTGCTTCTGATCAAATTATTCCTTCATCAATTTTTATTTGTGACAGGGAGCATTATTCTGCATAAAAATGAGCTTGGTGGGGTCGATTTGCACCCTTTCAGCAGAAGGGAGCAGACAAGACTCTAAAATTCAATTGTACTGCTCACCCCTGAGGGTCTTTTCAATAGGTTTTAAGAAACCAGTTCCATGAAAAGAAAAGCATCCCCAAAACATTATACCGAACGGATGCTTGACAGTACTTACTGCTAAATTCAAAGAGCTTTCAAAGCTTCTTCGGATTTTAGATCGTTTATCCTTTGAATTTAGCTCAACTTTCGTTTCATCGGAGAAGAGAACATTTAGTAAAAACAATCAGATGAGTCACTTTTATCGAACAGCACTACATACAGACATACATATATATATATATATATATATATATATATATATATATATATATATATATATATATATATATATATATTCCTTAGCCTGATGATTAAAATGAATGAAAAAGGGGATAAGTGTAAGGAGAATGTGATGCTTGAGTGCGTTTCTCTATGTGTGTGTATATGTCTCGTGGGGGTGGGAATAAAATCTGTACAGCACAGTAAACCAAGCACGCCGCCATATTCCTGATTAGATAGCAATTGTGGCTGTGTTTCCTTTCTTTTTCATGGAAGAGTGAATTCTGCTGTTGAACCGGAAGTCATCCGCGATTGGACAATAAATTGCCAAGAAGGGTCGTTTGGTGTGCATTTCGGAAGATGAAAAAAGTTGTAACTGACGGAAGGTACACAATTCGATACCCGATGCGTATGGGTCATGATGTTGAAAGACTCGATGCTGGGTCATGATGTTGAAAGACTCGAAACCCCTAATGAACCTCGGCTAGAAATATCACTGATGATGTGTACTAAAGCATCCAATAGATGTATTTTACGATATATATATATATATATATATATATATATATATATATATATATATATATATATATATATATATATATATCAAGTATGTTGTGCAATTCAATTTACATTACATGAATCATTCATACAAAAAGCAGATAGTGGAGTTAATGATATAAATGGCAAGAATCACTCTCGCAAACAATTTTTTATAAAATACATTAACATTACTATATTAGAACAAAAACGCACAATCTTAAAATTTAAAAAAAATCAACCTTAGCGTTGCAACCGCACGCTCCAAAATTTCTTACAGTTAACAATAGCACATTTCTAAAAAAACATATTTCAGAATACATCTTATCTTTCGTTGTCCTGTTATTATCTGGATGTAAAAAAAAATAACATATCTATTTCCATACCTGAGGATGTTTGTATGCACAAACGAAAGCTTGTAGTAAAAAAAAGACCTTATACAACTGGAATTTATAAACAGGAATCATAACATTCATTTGTAGGTTCGAGGTTAATGTATTTTATTAAAATTTTTTACGAGAGTGATTCTTGCCATTTATATCATTAACTTCACTATCTGCTTCACCATCTTCAGTGTTCGATCGGATGTTCCCAAGTAAGAAAAAGAAAAATTATATGAAAGAAAAATACAAAATTTAGAACGTATAAAGAGGGCGATAAAATCTTTAAGAACTATCGGTCAGGAAAGTGTTTTTGGGAGGACGGTATAGTTTCAAAAAGAACCGGGAGAGTGATCTACATAGTAAAAGGAAAAATAATTTTCCTGTAAAAGACATATAAATCAGATGAGACACCGATACATAGAAACCATTGAAAATGACATTGATGTACCGATGGAAGTGTTATACAACGCTTTCCAAATTCACCCCCCCCCATTAATAGTGAAGTACTGATGGGGGTAACATCGGCTCCAAAAATCGCTGATTCTCCAAAATCTAAAGGTACACCAACTTGAAATGTGAGGAGGAAAAGTGATAGAAAGAGCAAAAGGACTACATGTCTGTCCAAATCCAAAGAAAAAAATTATTAAAAGCAAAATTCTAGGGAAGAATTAAGCTCAGGGGAAGGTGTTATAGTGGGACAACCTGTCACACCCCGACAGTGATTAGTCAGTCTAAAGAGGAGAAACTAAAAGACGTGACGAAGGATTGTACTGGCAGAAGGAGTAGCACTACGGACCTCCGTGACGTACCTCCCGTTTTCCCTTATTATTACAAACACTTACTCGTTGTACTTTCCGTACAATAAAACCATTGTTATTTGTTTACCTAATTCCTGTGTTTAGTGTAATCTTTCCACTCGAGATTACCTGGTTGTTGATATCGTATTATCCACGATATAACACATTCAAATCCTGAAAAACATGGTATATAAAAAGACAGAAAATGATTATAATAGGTTTGGCGGTATTTATATGAAACGTAATTTGGTGTGGGTTTCAACAAAATCGTGGTACGTTTCAGGCCAGATGGTAAAATAACGGTCGTTAAGTTCAGTGAGATTGGCAAGCTATGCGCGTGGTTGGCTTTGAAGGTCTTTGGAGTCGGTGTGGAGTGCAGGAAGGCTATGTTTACCAAATGAACCGGCATCCGGTAAAATCATTTCAATTTTTGCAAGCAACTTTGGATCAGTTCAGTAACTTGTTGAACATTCAATGCAACCTATTTCTTTACCTCCTCTTATCAAATTCTTAAGGGCATTCACCGCCCACCACTGACAACAGCACTAACAAGCCGAATTTTTCTGCCATACTGCTTTGATTGATTTTTTTTTTTTTTTGAAATTTTATTTGATAAGGTTCATTGGATCGTTTCATGAAATTTATTCCTATTGAGTATTGCAAAAAATAAAACTAGCTAAAGAGAGGAGTGCACTAAAAATATATTCCTTTCAGTTGTTGAAACTAGTTATGCTTTCATCGGATACTCAATTTCCAAATTAAAATAATTTTTCCTTTAGATTTATCACATTAGCATTAAAGAGAGTTTGAGGAAACGACATATGCAAATTAAGAAACGCTGCCGTCGAAAACTGCATACATATATGCATAAACATAATCCCAGGGGCACCTCGACGTGGTGTAATGGCTCGCAAGCTTATTCTCGCTAGAACAATTACGATTGTGTCGTGAGTTCGATCCTTACTGGATGCCCCATACTTTCGGCCTTGTGCCTCATCTAAGTTACGATTAGAAAATCTCTATAGACAGAAACACAGCAAATATACAAAAATAAAACACTTTGATAAAGGTTTCCGAACGTCAAAAGCGCTCAGAAGGCATTTGACAGTTTATGGCTAAATTATTCCCAGAAACTTGAAAAATGGTTTGATCTGTAGAGAAAGTAAACAAAAGATGTAATTTAAGCTCATTCGTTGGTTTTCAATTAAAACATTATAAATAAAAGATGCTGTCAAAATACACGCAATTCAAATAAGAATTAATGGGTTTTCAGTACGTGTATAACAGTAAATACAATTTGTTCTTTTAAGTCTGCGTAGCTTACACTGTATATAATTATACTGTGTATAATCACACTGTATATGATTACACTGTATATTATACGTATGTAATTACACGGTATGTAATTACACTGTATATTACACGGTATGTATTTACACTGTATATAATTCACAAGTGGATGATTGGATATCGAGTTCGATTTTTTTCTATTGACATAGTTTAGTCTAGAAAAACATGGATATGAGGCAACTGGATAGAAATGAATGGTCTTGTTAGCTTTATTGATTTTTTTTTACGGATTATTAACCCATTGTAGGTTGTTTAAAGCTAGAAAATATTTTGAGATTAAAAAAAAAAATTTTTTTTAGAAAATAATGGTTTAGTGATATAAATCTAATTAACCCAGAGCTGGATTCATGCCTTTCCTAAGGCTATTTGCGCGTAAGTGAATATAACGAAACCAACGGGAATTGGAACTCGGCGCTCTGATTAAAGATGCCGAGCCATTATCCATTACACAACCCGTACGTCCAAGCATGTAGTATTCCCAAGCGCTCACCCATCTCGATAATGATGAGAAGCAACGTTGCTTAACTTCGGCGATCCTGGGTTTTCAACGTGATGTGGCCGTAAACCCTGGTCAGTTAGAGTAGCTTGCTAACCACTATTAAATAATTCATTATCTTCTCACTTTTCTTTAATATGACCTTTTTGTTTTTTGTCTCAACTCTCAGGTCGTTTTTACATTATACCACCGTTAAGCAAGTGTGTTGTGGTGTAATGGGTAACGGTTCGGGTTCATTGCATTCACTTACGCGCAAATACCCTTGGGAAAGGTATAAATCTTTTACTTCTCTACGCCCCCAAGCTATGGGTAAATAGAAAGAAACGGCAACCTATTGCGGTAAAATCTTCTGCCTAGTCAGTCATGAATCGAAAGAGACATTATCGTCCAAGCGTGTATCGCAAATGGCATTTGAATGGCTGACTGGAGCAAGCAGCGTAGAAAGAGCGAAAATAAAACGTTAACCGTTGATATTGGTCCTCGCATTTTTTTAATGTTGGAAGTTTGCCTGATATGGATGGAAGGCAATCGAGACACATTATTAAAATCTGTATCCGATTTTTTATTCGACACTTTATTGTTTGTTTACATCACTAAGTTATTGAAAAATAATTCCCGTTACATTTCTTTGCAGCCACAGCGTTTCTTCAAGTTTTAAATGTATAGCATTCTGCTGTCTGTTAAGCGCTCCATTTTCCCGCTTCATCGTCTTATCTAACTATTTTAATTAAGGCACTACAACCTTATAAAAAAATAAAAATAACATCAAACATTTTCGGGTACTTCTTAAGCCTCTTAGTTTCATTGAATCTTTTAAATCTGAAATCTTCCATCCACTGTTGAAATCGATTGTTCTTCTCTGTCTTTTCGACAATCAATTGTTTGTGTCTGTTCATTGTCAGTCAGGGATAGATTGATCTCTCGAAATAAATTCGTACAACCAGTTTGTGTTTTTTTTTAGTGTCCACTTTCCTGTCTAATCAACTAGATATTTTATTGAAGGGTTGTTTTGTTTTGAATTTGTATCTCAGACATCACCGGATTCGATCAAGATTTCACCTTTTAGTTCATTTAATCTTAATTTTGATCAAACTTCCCGCAGAGACGACTTTGTGAATAGATCCTCATCAGCATCATTGCTGTTTAAACAAATCTCAATAACAATAATGAGAAAGAGATGGCACAGTAAACCACGTAGCAAGTTGAATACAACACGATAAGGTGGCAACAGTAATACACTGGGAATTATTCAATCGACTTGGGTTCAGCCATGTAGACCCATGATATTAGGACAAAGAAGAGATTATACTGATTTTCCAAGCGTGGCTCAGATCTGGCACAGGGCCGAAAGTATGGGGCAAAGAAGAGACTATACTAGAAAACAACACAACAAAAATAATTTTGGAGTTCGATACCCACGCGATTCACATATTTCAAGCAAGAAAACCGGATCTGATTAATCGTGAATAAAGAAAACGTTGCTGCCCGATTGTGGACATAGCTACAGAAGGAACGTGAAGGAAGGACAAATTGCCAGGACCTTAGTTGGGAGCAGAAAAGAAAAGAATACGAAGATTAAAATCTTAGAACTACGCCGAAATATATTTGCCAACTTCATTTGATTTTAGATATTCATATCAAACCGACTCACAAAACATTGGAATCGAAATTGGATGAGTTGGGAATTCAAGGGAGGTTTAAGATTGTACAGATCATGGCGTTGCTGATTTCTGCAAGGCTACTGAGAAGGGTGCTGCAAATTTGAGGAGACTTATCACCAAATTCTTAATAATAAGCTTCTATTTATGTAAATAGTTAAACTTGATTACTCAATATATATATATATATATATATATATATATATATATATATATATATATATAATATGAAAAATGATTTCATGTATTCATGGTTGTGTGTGTGGGGGTGTAAATAAACAATAATCACCATTGTAACTTAAAACCGACTGCATTTGAATTCGGTCAACGATTACAAGATTTCGGCTTTTTATATCTTTGCTCACTGACTTTGTCGTTACTCTGCTCTTCGACTTTCACAGCTTAGTATTATCCAGTGTGTTAAATTATTTCTTTTTCGATGAATAAACATCAAACTTCTTAATTTTTGAATTAGGATTTTTAAAATTTAGATTTCGGCATTGAAATCCATAAAAAAATGTTAATTGTCAATTTTCATGAAACCATTGCAAGTTTTGTTGATAGAATAGGGTCAATAATAATAATGTACCAGCGAGATGTAGGTCAACTGCATTCGAGATTTTAGTGTCATTGTGAACTTCATAATCTTGTCAATGGTTGCATACTATGTACTACGCCAGGGTTACAGAAGGTTTTAAAATTCAAAATTTTGTCCTCCTAGAATAATTATCAATCAGGTTTAGCGAGTCCAGGTTCCCATACTATTTAACCCAGATCTGGGGGAATACGGTGATGATGATGATGATAATAATAATAATCTTCATTCTACACCAGGCATGACTGTCATGATTTCTGAACTTAACTGAATACAGGTGTTAACATGTATATGTTTTGTTTTCGGAATTAAGATTGTCTACGGTAAATATATAGTTCATTACCACAGTTTTACCTGTCGGTTGCCTGACCCTAATCAGAAGCATCGCTGTTCCTGAGCGGGAGTAGTGAGTGGGGAGCCGGGTGTTAAGAGGTTTGTCTTTTCTTATACTTGAATGACATGACAGCTAAGGTTACTTGGGAGTTACGCCTAGATTATTAGGAACACACTCAATCGAAGACCGTCTGAGCGGACTGGGTCATCCGACATGAAGGCATTTCTGGAGCCACCTGCAAAATTATGCGCATCTTTGATCAGAACGTGTCACCTTCTCGCGTACATTTACCTGTGATGCATGTGTTTGGTATACTCTTACCAGATTTAGTGACATGATAGGCATATAGGATTTCGTATATATTTATACTCCTATGTCAATTTGCTGGTGTGCTGTTCTATCATTTAATAATAGTGTTAATAATAATAATAATAATAATAATAATAATAATAATAATAATAATAATAATGACTTATTAAAAACGATACTAACCACGGCACACAAGCAACACAATCGGATCTGGATGTTGTGAAAGAAAAAAAAATCTGCCGAATCATAAATTTTTCAGAGCAGGATATATATATATATATATATATATATATATATATATATATATATAAAGTGAACATAGAAGTCAACACTTAGAGGCGACAGTCTGTTTCATGCTAGATGCAATCGTCAGGCCTCACGATTGCATCTAGCATGAAACAGATTGTCGCCTCTAAGGGTTGACTTCTATGTTCACTTTTATATTTACACACGCTCTATCTCTGATATTGAGCACATTATCCCATAAATATAGCACACTTTAAGACTATATTTCTTATATATATATATATATATATATATATATATATATATATATATATATATATTAGTTAAACCTCGAGAGCCAGTCAAACCGACCAAGGTTTCACCTAAGCGGATCGTCAGGGAAGGCTGGCTAAAGAGCTGGCTAAGGTGTGCTCTACTTATTGTATTGACCACTTTATTTAGTTAGTTGCATACTCGTATCGTTTTTTTTTCTCCTTGGGCTTTGAACCTGCATGCTGAACGATTGTTTTCGACAGGCGTTCATGTTCTTGGCTCTTTCTTTTTTTATACCTTTTTTTCCTTCGATATTGATTTGATCATTTGCAAATCAAGGATTTATAAGATTACTACAACTACTAATATATATATATATATATATATATATATATATATATATATATATATATATATATATATATATGGAAAGTGCCTGAAAACCATACTACGGGTTGACCCAAGCCTTGTGAATGAAATTGGTTAGACGGATCACTTGGGGAACCGTCGGTAGCTGTGCTAGTACGAAGTCACAAGTCATCGTGACCGAGGGTTTGACTGTGCTGGCCTTGTTCAATTTGTTGGTGACGCTAGATAACACGCTCTCTCCCAGAAACTGTAACTAAGGTCTGCTATCATAGATGCGGTATAAACCACAGATGTGTGTGTGTGTGTTGAACAAAAACAAATGTGCCTGAACGAGCGTCTGATTTAGGGATTGGCGAGCTGCACTGAAAGACGGGTATCCTCCAATACGAGTAACCAGCTATTTTACACACACACGCGCACGCACGCACGCGCACACACACACACACACACACACACACACACACACACACACACACACACACACACACACACATATATATATATATATATATATATATATATATATATATATAGGTAACTATACTCGTCTCGAAAAACCTTCGGTTTATTGATTTGTCAATAATCAAATCAATATCGAATGAAAAAAAGGTTTAAAAAAAAGAAAGACCCAGGAACATGAACGTCTGTCGAAACTAACCGTACAACCAGATTTCCCCGACGATCCGCTTAGGTAAAACCTTGGTAGGTTTGTCTGGCTCTCTAGGTTGTACTATATATATATATATATATATATATATATATATATATATATATATATAAAACATTGAAGAGTCACTTATAAAGCGCCCTTCCCTATGAAAGGGGCTCTTTATAAGTGACACTTCAGTGTGTAATTACCCAAGTGTGTCTGTGTAATATTACTGGCATTAAGTCATTAGAAAGAAGGATCCTACAATTTCGAGAATATCTTGAAATGAAATTCCTTTGGACACGGAACTCCTGCGAAGATAACATTAGTTAAGCAGCATCGTAAAAGCTGACAAAATTACTTCGCAGGGCCTCTTTTACAATCATGACTACCCAGCCTTTAGGGCTGTGCAGTCATGATACGCCTAACATAGCGGATATTTTGTAGCACATGATATGAATGTCTGCAATAATCGTAGCGGATGTGCATGTCTCCGCATTTCAATGAGAGTCAAATAGAGGAGTCATATGTAAATTCTATGTTAGGTGATTGAGAATAACATGGCTCGAGCATAAGAGCAACGAGAAAGTTTTAAAGTTTTAAGAAAAAAAAATAATAATCTGTAATATCGTTCCTCCGATATGACAGTGAATTCTGGACAATTGCACAGATGATGAATAGATCTGAAGCAACAGAAAAAGTGTTCTACAGAAGGATGCTGAGAATACCATGGACGAAACGTGAACAACTATAAAGTTTTAAAGAAAATACCCCCCCCCAAATAGTTGTACTCCGAATCAGAAATAAACAGTTCAAATTTTTAGGACTCTTAACGAGGAAAGACAGCTTGGAGAATTTGACATTATAGGACATATTGAATCCAAGAGGCGCAATGGAAAACATCGAGTAACCGAGCTAAGGATTTTATGTAAACGGATGGCAGAACATGAACTGGGAGGGTTAATAGGTTAATAAGGAGACGGATATTACCTACAGCAAAGGATAGGAAGTTGTGGAGAGCCATGATCACACCAAACGTTGATGCACATAAATGAAGAAGATTATCGCATCGGAATTTCGAATGATGATTTTCAAAGCATTCACAGTTTAATGATTTATCTTCAGTGCTCCCATATTTGGAACATCACTCACTTTCATTCTCTCTTTTATTATCTCTCACACACACTCTCTCTCTCTCATTCTCTCTCTCTCTCTCACTCTCTCTCTCTCATTCCCTCTCACACACTCTCTCTCTCTCATTGTCTCTCACACACACTCTATTTCAAACTCTTTCTTGGTCTCTTTATTTATCACTTTCTCTCTCACTATATATGAGGTGCATTTCGGCAGCACGAATTCTTTTATAAATGTTTGGTTGAATAATATCGACAGTTTCTTTATTAACTTTTTAAATTTCCGAATTCGTTATTTTATATAATCGGTAAATTTACGAAAGGTAATATTTATTTTTATTTTTACCTGTACTTTTTTGTATAATATGTACATTCTAGTTTAATGTTAATAATTATTATTTATTATTATTCAATCAAACACACAGACACACAGACACAGACACACACACACACACACACACACAAACACACACACACACACACACACACACACACACACACACACACATATATATATATATATATATATATATATATATATATATATATATGTATATATATTTACTCGACTCTCCCGTCGAATTCGACGTATGAGGGTAAAGCAGATCAGGTCCTAGGAAACCGACAGCCCAATACCAGCACATTAGATTATAGTGGTGAAGTTTTTGTGCAGAAGGGCCGAATACAGAGACCTGGTGCACTATGTGCCACAAGTTCCCCAAACGACCGTCCGCAGATTTTGAATTCAGAGATGTCCTTCTCCTAGACCAGTTGCCATCCAAGGTTATAGAACCCAGTCTCTCCTGCTATTTACCCATAGCTGGAGGGAGAACGACGTGCTAATACCCTTGGGAAAGGATATTAGCACGTAAGTGAATGTAATGGACTCGAGTGGAATTCGAACTCGGCTCTCCGATTCCTCAATCCGTGCCTCCCACGGATATATATATATATATATATATATATATATATATATATATATATATATATATATATATATATATATATTTGAGAGAGAGAGAGAGGGTGGCGTGTTTCTGAATGATTGAACCAATTTGTAAAAGGAATCTGCATAAAATAGATTTTTTTGTTTTCTCGTTATGATTTCAGTAAACAGAAAGATCCAAGCCGAAGAAATATGTAATTCCGAGCGGGAAAAGAAATAAAACTGAATAATAGAAACTAAAAAGAAAATTAGAAAAGGAAGAAATAATCTAAAAGAATAAAAGACCCAGAGAACGTAATAGTATTTAGTAATTGCAGACGAAATTATATTTTTTTCAGATAACTGATTTATTTATTTCCGATTGGCTTTTCTTATAAGTGTCTTTCTAATAATTCAATTTATATCAATTGGACATCCTATCGAGCAGAGTCACCCTGGAGCATACCATATATCGTTACAAATCTTTCAGTTTTTTCATCACATTTTCTGATACGTCATCAGACGTTTGCTGACGATCTGATAGCTTACAAATCACATATAAAATGTACTGTAATATATTTGACAGTATGATTTGCGCTCAGATATTCATATAAAATTGACGCAACCATTAATCGTGATCCAATGAAAGCAAAGCAAATAACCACGTCACGTGATTTATGTATACTTATGTAGGAGAAACCAGGAAATGTTCAAGTAGAATTTTAGCATATGAGCAATATCAGAGCAATACCAGATCACTGGTTAGTGGTGTTCTGACGAAAAGCGTTGTTCATTTTTAATGAAGAGACTTTTGTCTCTCGTTCAACTTTTCGTTCTCTTTTCAACAAACTGATTGAATAAATCAAGACTGCAAACACATAGAACTAAAGATATGCGATTTGTATTTCGATATCACCACAACTAAGAAGAATATCACACACCTGTAATGAAGACATGAATTATTTTGTATAATGTCGTTTCAATGACCTTATTGTAATTTGTAGCGAGAGCTGTCCACTCGAGTCGACCAGGAAATGTTTAAGCAGATTTTTAGCGCAGGAGCAATAGCAGAGCGATATCAAATGGTTAGGTGTGTTCTGGCGAAATGCGTTGTTTATTTTTAATGAAGAGTCTTTTGTCTCTCGTCTAAATTTTCGTCCGCTTTCCAACAAACTGATTGAATAAATCAAGACTGCAAACACCAGAACTAAAGATATGCGATTTGTATTTCGATATCACTACCACTAAGAAGATTATCACCGACCTGTAATGAAGACATGAATTATTTTGTATAATGTCGTTTCAATGGCCTTATTGCAATTTGTAGCGTGACCTGAGTATTTCCTAAACTGTTATTGAAATACCCACCAGATGTGTGAAGTATAACGGTTATCGGCGCAGAATTACAATTAATGTTAAACGTACTTCTCATATATTTAGTTTTTGTTTAATTCACTTGCGTTACTGACTGTTTAATGTAACAAACCGAACATTATGGCATCACACTTCTGCAATACTTGAGATGGATCAAAGCGGATGACGGGTAATTAAAGTCAGATGCTTATACACTTGTAATGGCAGGTAAATGATACGGAAGGAATCGCCAGTGTACATATTTATCCACTTACTAAATGCCTATACACGTACTAACGAATTACATATAGATAGATATATATGTGCATATGTATGTGCTTATGTATGTGGGGGAGCTATATTAATAAGACAATATATTATGATCAGCGATATATGTCAAGAGTAGGTGCTACTGTCTAGTAACAACTGTGTATATCAGGGAAAAAACATATACATGTAGTTAGGCCGGATTCGAGTACTTCATTTTGATATGCTGAATATCAGTTTTGATATTGGAAGACATATTTAAGTGATTTTGAAAAAGTCTAAATTGTTATGTATAGTTATAAAATATAAATAAATGAAAAGAAAATGTGCATCAATTATTGAATTGTATCGTTAAAAAAATGATACCTTTCTGCTAATTCATGTAAGAAAGCGTAGTACTAGATTGGTGGAAAGGTCTCATTAATTCACAACTGGCTAGATGTAACCGTAAGTTTTACGCTAACAGTTTCTTTTTTCGCACTTCTTGCTTGTGGAATTCTATTCCGGCTCCATGCTATCCGGTCAACTTTAATCATAAAAATATTAGAAGCAAAGCCATCTTCTGTCTTTTTGATTACTCTTCTATTGTCCTTGCTCCTTAATAATGATTCTCTTTTTTCTTATTCTTTCAAACTCAGTAACCACTTATGTCTTAGCGTCTGTATTGCCTTGCGTGGAATGATATGATTGATATATATATATATATATATATATATATATATATATATATATATACTTGACTCTCCCATCGAATTCGACGTATGAGGATCAAGCAGATCAGTTCCTAAAAACCGACAACCCGACACCTGCACATGAGATTTGATCATAGTGGTGAAAGATTTGTGCAGAACCATCCAAACTTTTTGAAGGGCCGAATACAGAGACTTGGTGCACTACGTGGCACAAGGTCCACAAACGACACCCCGCATGTTTTGAATTCAGAGTTGTACTTCTCATAGACCAGTTGCCATCCAAGGCTATAGAACCCAGTCTATTCTGCTATTTACGCATAGCTGGAGGGAGAAGAAGAGGACTCATACCTTTCCCAAGCGTATTAGCACGTAAGGAATCGGAGAGCCGTGTTCGAATTCCAGTCGAATACAATGTATATATATATATATATATATATATATATATATATATATATATATATATATATATATGTATGTATATAAATATATATATATGTATAAAATATAAATATATATATATGTATATAAATATAAATATATATATATATATGTATATAAATATAAATATATATATATGTATATAAATATAAATATATATATATGTATATAAATATATATATATATGTATATAAATATATATATATATCTATATATAAATATATATATATATGTATAAATATAAATATATATATATATGTATAAATATAAATATATATATGTATAAATATAAATATATATATGTATAAATATAAATATATATATATATGTATAAATATAAATATATATATACATATGTATAAATATATATATATATATACATATGTATAAATATATATATATGTATAAATATATATATATATGTATAAATATATATATATATATACGTATAAATATAAATATATATATATATATGTATAAATATATATATATATGTATAAATATAAATATGTATATATATATATATATATATGTATAAATATATATATATATATATACGTATAAATATAAATATATATATATATATGTATAAATATAAATATATATATATGTATAAATATAAATATATATATATATATATGTATAAATATAAATATATATATATATATGTATAAATATATATATATATATATATATATATATATATATATATATATATATATATATATATATATTGTTTATAGAGAGAAACTCCATATCAACTATTGATGCGCATCGTACAAAAAATGATACTTTTCTGTTTGTGTGCGCGTGCGTGTGTGTTTTAAAATGCATCCATTGTTAATTTATGTAAGTTTCGCAAGCATTGATGCATTCCTTTATTTAACTTCAGGCAAACAATTTAATTGATATAAATACTGACTGATTACACTCCTGCATTCCTGCAAGCTAAGCCAGCAGGGTGGCTGAAACTCTCTGCGGACATTTATCGTCGATTCAATTTTAAAACTTGGCAGGAGAAGCTTCTCCCAAAGAGTGGAGTTATACAACCCCGTTGTCTTTTTCAAGCCACCGCCCTGTATTCTGCATTATTTAAGTGAACTGTGAAACTGATTTTATTTTATTTATTGATCCATCTGGTGGTGCATAAATATATCAATATGACACTTGTTACCTGACTTGCTTGACTGTTGAGACCGTGACGAATTTCTTTTTGACAAGAGCATTTAGAATTCGATCCAGATAAACGTTAGGATTGCACATACTGTTTCTACAATGCGAAAAATGAACGTTCCTTTGTCTTTCTATGTGCTGCCGGCAGAATTTTGTAATATCTGCTATGATTTTATGTGAATCATTAGATCCTCGAAGTCAGTAACGATTGTCTGCTATCAAAATCTGCCGAACTCAAGTAGTGCAAGAAGTTATTTGAGCATGAATGAAATGCTATCGCCTTAAACACGTGAACAAGCGACTAATTATGTCAGTTTGAAGTTCATTTATTTTGAAGTAGTTGACCGCATGTTAGCATTATTTGGAAGCACAAAATGCGGGAGATTATGCCCATCTTGTGCAGCAGAATTTTAAGAACTTCATTCTATGGCCCCAGCTTTTTTGGTTTTAGTTTTCAGATCGAGCGTTTTTCACAAATTTGCTTTCGTTGAATAAAAGAAATCATAAAGAGTAAATTTAATTTTAAAATGAAATGGTATACACAATCCTCTCTTCACCCAATCATATTCTACAACTTGAAGCAATATATAACTATGTACCACTCTTATCTTATATTTTGATGAGTCGAACAATGATGATCAGCAAGAACTGCAACTTCTGTCTGTAATAACTGAGTGTCAGTTATAGTTATATAGCCAGGTAAGCCGGACTCGAGTTCTTCATTTGGGTGTGGTGAATAGGAAGAAAGATCTGAGCTACTTTGATAAAGCCAAATTGTTATGCCCAGCAGAAGAAATCAGGGTATTTCTCAAATGGCTTGGCTTCTGGCGTGCTCACGTTCAGTTGTGATGACTACTTATCTGTAGTATTCCGAGGAGAGAAAAAATCACCAGCCTCCAGTGAAGCATAAGACGGCCAAGACATACTGACAGAAGTGAACTGATACTTTCCTACCAAGTACGAGCCAACAGACTGACTACACTGGCAAAGCTTTACTCAAGTTAAAAGAAGGCATCACATAAGACAGTGCATTGATACTTTTTGCTTGTGGAGGCCGCTCAATACTGATACTAACGATAACTGAAAGTATCACATTGCCTTGTTCAATGTTTCGCTTCCTCCTGAATAAGGAGTAAATCATTGTACTTGGGAATCATTCTTAGAATGCACTGCAGAAAAACATATTTTGACAACGTTTTGTTGTGAAATACTAAGTCTTATTCTTCATGTGGAATGTACTTTTTCGATTACCACCAATCTCGACATCAGTGAAAGCTATACGGACGTTTTCCTGGCAACAGTCTTTCAGCAGAATAATACACACAGACATGACGCACAAGTTTCACAGAAATGGCTTTCATGAAGAAGACTTCACTGCACACCAAACTCTCCAGATCCCAATCTTAGGGGGTTGTGTGACGTCAATGTGGTACTCTGCAGAACATCCAAGAAGTAACTAACAATGCTTAAATGATCTGCTGTTAATATATCGACACTATATTCTAGAAGAAAAACTTTAGAGGTTCTGATACGGATAAGATATGTTTGTGTATACATGGAATACCAATACACAATGCAGGAAGGTCATAGTATAGTCATTAGATGATCTTCATCACTTCTTCTACATGCTGTGTTCATTTAGGACATTGGGGATTATGGATCTCCACAATTTCCTGTCATTTGTAGCTCTTAATAACTTCAGGTCTTTTTGTCATCTCCGCTAAAACATGTCCCGCCATCCATTCACTCAAGCTCTCTATATAGGTTATGTGCTGTTTTCCTCTGTTCCTCTTGCCTTCAATCTGTCCAGTGAGTATAAAAATTTCCAAGCCCTCTTTCCTCATTAAGTGCCCTGTTTCTTTCTGATGTTATGTATAATTATCCGTTTTATTCTATTTTCTTTAAAACTTGCTCAGATATTCAGTCCATGGTATTCCCAGTATTCTTCCATGGACCGACATGTCTGTTGCTTCAAGTCTCTTCTTCGTCTTCGTGGAGATTGTCCAGCATTCATTGCCACATAGAAGGACAGATATCGTGTGACAGTTCAGTATTCTTCGTTGTTGCTCACATGTTCGATATTTCAACATTAACCGGAAACTAAGTTAATGGGTACATATATATATATATATATATATATATATATATATATATATATATATATATATAAGTATGTATATGTATGTATATATATGTATGTATATATATATGTATATATATATATGTATGTATATATATGTATGTATATATATCTATATATATATATATATATATATATATATATATATATATATATATATATATATATATATATATATATGGTGACCTCAAAAAACGGGAACTTTTTAACAATCCAATAAAACCAAGTGTGATGGAAGAAAAATATTTAATTCATAGTAATTGAAACCTTAAAACATGCCATTTAAGAAACAATCATGGAATTTTCATTTTTTTTAAATTACGTCCTGTAGATGGCGTCCTCCTGTACGAATGCATTCTTGAAATCTGTTGTTGAGATTCCTCATTGACTGCTGCAACATCTCAGCTGAGATACTGTGAATTTCATCTTGAATTCTCTGTTTTAACTCATCCAGAGTTCTTGGTCGAGTTGTGTAAACTTTACTCTTGAGATAGACCCACAAGAAAAAATCACAAACGCATAAATCTGGCGATCAAGGGGGCCAGGCAACGTTACCGAATCTTGAGATCACACGGTTACCCCGAACAATTCTCGTTACTAAAATGGCGAAATGTTTACTTTTTCAAGGTCACTGTCTCGCAGTGTTGCCACTTGCTCATGTCTGGCAATACGCACTTCAAAAATTCCCCTTTTATTTTGTTTACCCTGTATATATATATATATATATATATATATATATATATATATATATATATATATATATATATATATATGCACGTGTGATCCGGCTAGTGTGTTTGTTTTTGCCAGTATGTGTCTATATATTCGTTCTTCATAGATATTTGCGTGTGTGTATTTGTGTGTGATCCGTCTAGTGTGTTCGTCCATTATGTCTGTATGGTGTGTGCTTATATGTGTGGGATTACGATTAGTTTAGTTTAGTGGTTTAAATTTATCTATGAAGTTTTTTCTTGCATTTGTAGGTAAGAATAAGCGTCTGATTGAGATATTAGAATAATTTTAAATTTACTTTGATTACATTTGTAAATATGATACAAAGAGTTGTCTGTTGCCTGTTACTTTGGTCAGACGAAACGAAAATTGAACTTTTTCGTAGAAATGCTTTGGCAAAGGTCTGGAGAAATAAGGATACTGAATATTCACCGAAGAATACTATCCCAACAGTAAAATTTGGAGGCGGATCAATCATGATCTGGGGTTGTTTTACTGCCCAAGGTGTAGGGAACATTGAAATAATAGAAAGGAGGGTGAATGGAGCATATTATAGGGATATTTTGGAGAGAAATTTACGTCAGAGTGCATATTCGCTGGGCTTGAAATCAGGAGCATATTATAGGGATATTTTGGAGAGAAATTTACGTCAGAGTACATATTCGCTGGGCTTGAAATCAGGAGCATATTATAGGGATATTTTGGAGAGAAATTTACGTCAGAGTACATATTCGCTGGGCTTGAAATCAGGAGCATATTATAGGGATATTTTGGAGAGAAACTTACGTCAGAGTGCATATTCGCTGGGCTTGAAATCAGGAGCATATTATAGGGATATTTTGGAGAGAAATGTACGTCAGAGTGCATATTCGTTGGGCTTGAAATCAGGTTAGGTCTTTCAGCAAGCCAACGATCTTAAACGTACTGCAAAGCTTAAAAAATCATGGTTAAGTTCAAACTGAATAAATGTTCTAGAATGGCCAAGTCAATCTCCAGATCGCAATCAGATTGAAAATTTATGGAGAGAGCTGAAAGGGAGAATTCAAATAACGAACCCGCAAAACCTGATGAACTAAAGGAATTTTGTCGTGAAGAATGGAAAATATTAGCCAAGAAACATGCAGGGAATTTGTAGGGAACTACTCTAAACGCCTACATGCTGTAATTAGCAATAACGTTTACGTTACGAAATATTAATAGATGATTTAATAAATGTATTGTAAACTTTTGCCTTATTAAAAATTGGTTTTTCTTCGTGGGTTATTTTTATTGATAATTTTAAAAAAAATCTGATTGTTTGACTAAAGGCTTAAGCATATGTATTATTAGCAGTAAATGTTTCATTAATCTAACTGTGATAGAAATACCTAAAGAAACATTTTTTGTAATGTGTTGTAAAATTTTGTGTGGCACTGTATATATATATATCTATATCTATATATATATATATATATATATATATATTATATATATATATATATATATATATATATATATATATATATATATATATATAAATAAATATAAAAGTGAACATAGAAGTCAACACTTAGAGGCGACAGTCTGTTTCATGCTAGATGCAATCATCAGGCCTGACGATTGCATCTAGCATGAAACAGACTGTTGCCTCTAAGTGTTGACTTCTATGTTCACTTTTATATTCATACACACTCTATCTCTGATATTGAGCACTTTACCCCATAAATATAGCACATCTTAAGACTATATATATATATATATATATATATATATATATTGTCATTCACAGACAGACTGTTTCGCTTTATCACAGCTAATCAGTGTAGCTAGACATCCGGTTGCCTCTAGCTAGGATCGAAACCCGGCTGATATATATATATATATATATATATATATATATATATATATATATATATTGATGCATGTTTCATTAAATAATATATTACTAATATATCTACAACAGATCCTAGCAAAAAAGATTAGGTTAATCATATGCGACACTAAATCTAGTATATCCAACTTAATTATTTGCAATGATTCTCCCACCCGCGTTAGCGATTTGCAAAAAACCAACATAGTTTACAAATTCAAGTGCCCTTTGGGAGATTGTATATCCAATGGATTAAATCATATTTATGTTGGTCACACTACAAACTCGCTTTCACGACGCTTGACTCTACATTTGAATGATAACTCTAACATGTTTAGGCATTTAAAACAAGATGCCTGACCGCGTACACAATTCCGGAAAATCTTTGTTGAAAACACAACTATACTTAAACATGAAAACAATAAACAAAAAAAACTAAAAATTCTTGAAGCTATATACATAAAACAGTTGAAACGTCACCTGAACAAAATAAACTACGAAATCGCCACAAATATTCTTAAATGCCTATAATTGATAACAGAAGCCATTGGTTTATACCAACGGCTTGCCATACTTAATACATCTCGTTTTCACTCTCGCGTGATCATGTGTGACGTCACGAGCTACGACGCGATTATCGCTTCCGCGTCTCGTATACACGAGTTTGTCTTTGCTTTAAAATTTTTCATTATTGTTTCGTCCGTGTATTGGTTGATATATTGAAAAGTAATTGTCATCTTTGATAATGGGTTATGTAAGCCGAAAGCTTAGATTGGATTTAAACATGTATCAATATGGTGATTTCCTTTCGTCTTTCAATGATAATGTTATTAAGCTTATCAGACGATATGAAAGGAACTTACTTAAAATAAATAGACAAAACTTGTCTATAATATTTAACATGCATCAATGAAAAATTGCTGCCTAAATATACACAATATATATATATATATATATATATATATATATATATACAAACTCAAATTAACTTACATTCACCATGAATTGATATATCAGACGATTCTGACCTGGAATTCTCTTAAAGATGCTTTTTCATATTTAGAAAACGAAAAGCGGCATTCTCGTAATATCTTTCTTTGTAAGATTCTCTCCCTTATTTGATATGGGTTGGGGGGTTGTAAAGCGATTATATTCATTCAAAGTCCTTACTATGTATGTTTCCTTTTATCTATTCCTATGGCTTGTTCTCTGGGTAAAGATATAGTTGTTCAAGTCTATGTAATGTTTAAACTTCAAATGAAGAGATTCAAAGAGGGTCGTCTCAATCCAGATAACCAAATTATTCTTTTGCCTCCAGTATGAATATTTTTCGTGCTTATCTAAATCTAAAAATACATTTCTGTATTCATAAAATCTAGAATACACGTATATCATAAAGGAGAAAGGACAATAAAAGAACAGTGTCCAGGAAGACCTTTTTAATTGCTTTAGTTATTATTTAATCTCCCCCTTTTTTTTTAACACCGGTAGTATCTGGTTGGCGTCTCTGGAGATGAAGAAAGCGCAAATCTCAAATCTGCAACACTTTATTATTTTCAATGATTTCTGTACCGTTTTAATATTTAACCATCTCTTTAAACATTCCAATCTCTTTATAGGTAAATTCGGAGTCAGTAGTGGTTACAGGTATGATCGTCATTGGCCACAGATTTCTTCGGAACAACGGCTTTATATTTGTTTTCTAAATTTATTTCCGTTTCATTATGTTGACCTCCGAAAAGGCTCCATCAATGACATGATAAACTATCCTTGCTTGCAAGTACGAGATCTTGTTCTGTATAGAGCTTGTTTTAATCCCAGTGTATCCCCCCCCGCCCCCAAATTTTTTTTTCTAGTTTATTTATTTACCTTTTGTATAGTCGAGTCGAACCGTTTACATATTTTCTGTATTTTGTAATCCCGACCAATCGTATTTCTCATTTTTTAAAAAAAATATTTTACTAGTATACAAATTAAAAATGGAGTCATGCTGTGATATCCTGCCCAATCCTAATTTCCCAGCCTTGACAGTATTCAAAAGCGTTTACGGGGCCTTGTGGGTGATGAATTATTTTCCACCTTACAACCCCTTTCTTAAATTTCCTCTTTTCCGAAAATTGGCTAACCTCTCGCATCTCTATCTATATTTCCTTTCCTTAGTTCAGATCTTTACAACTAGGACGCGCCATGTACACAGGATCAATTCCTCCTCATTCATTTCGTATTCCATTTGGAAGGAGGAAGTGTTACTCAAACAACTTCTTTCCAAGAACTAATACTTCTTGACACAGACTCCCACAATGATGATTCCCCGATCACTACGATTTTAACCTTTTCAAATCGTTATCTATCCTACACATCCTCCTTATAATCTGCATTTCTTGTCTACAACACTCTTATTCAATAACCATTTCCTTTGAGTGGCTTGTGAACAATGGTATAAAAAATAATAATTTGTGTCATCGTCTTATTTCCAAAATAATTAGCTACTGTTTAACCTTTTTCTTTACAAAGGTGGTATGCTACTTTTTGGTTCAATCACTATTTTCCTTGAGATTATTATTCAGAAAATACTTGCTTGAAATGTTAAAGTCCAAATCTTTCTCACTTCTGTTGGAGGAATCCCTTCCCTGATTGACCATATATTTAAGGGTGTATCTGTATTCACCACACTTGGCCAGTTGCGAGTTGTTGAGGTTATTTAACCCATAGATGGAGGTCATTCTTTTAGATTGGTTGCCACCCAAGAGTATAGGACCCAGTCTGTCTTAATAATTACGCATGGATGGGGGAGAAGAGATGGATTCATACCTGTTCCAAGGATATTTGGACGTAAGTGAATGTAACAAATTCGACTGGAATTCGAACTCTGCTTTCCGATTCCTCAGCCCGAGCAGCGACTCATTTTCCATCGTTTCTCTTAGATGTTAAAGTATTTATTGATAATATTCAATAAATTTGAGAATTATCATATCTGAACGTAGCTTTCGGAATTTAATTTGCTTAAAGCTGTCCTGTTTTATCGCCTGGTTTTTGTTCCATGATTAATTTTCTCTTTTTGTCAATCTTTTCCTGCAGAGTCGTCTGAATTATCTGAGTTGGGATTCCGATTATCATTCTTATAATGCATAAAACGAATTTCGTTGTTAAAATATATAATTGAAATATAGGACTCTCATAACATTTTCGTAGCTATTAAATATCCATTATGCAACTGCTGAACTAACGTAAAGATTTTGGTGTTTATTTATTCGCCCAACCACATATACAAGCCCAGAATATTATATTTATGGGGTAATATTTATCTCGAAAGTCTTCTGTTAAAATTAAAAGCTTAACTATCCAATGGGAATCCAGAGAACATCTTTTATATTGGTTTATAAACGCCCGCCTTGTTTAGGCAATATTTTTAAAAAGAAAACTGCATACGTAAGGTACTGTCTTCTCGAGACATATTAGAAACCATCTTCGACAGAACAACAGTTTTATAGCAATAGAGAACAGCTCATTTCTTTAAGGAGACAATATTGGTCCAATAAAATCTATTTTTAGTTATTGACAAGAACATCAACAAGAACGGTGAACGTGAAGTGTTTGTTGCAATAATACAACAATTACTTTCACCGAACAAGACATAATGCACAATATCCAGCAAAAGTGACACCTCAAGGTATAAGCTGCATATTGGATATCTTAAAATCATGCAGATAGAGACGCTTAACTATTTGAGGATTCCAGTAACAGATGACGGAAAATGTAAAACAGAAAGCCAAAGGCGCATAGGAAGACACATTCCAGAAATTAAGCAAGGTATTAAGTGACAGGAAATTTTCGTTAAGAGCAAAGAAAAGAATGCTGAATTACTATGCAATATCTAATCTAAAATGCCGTCAATCTCTTCATAGATGAAGAGATTTGAAGTGACACAGACGTGTTTTTTTCCCAAAATGTTGAGAATATCTTGGAGTTACAAGCTATTAGAGCTACAAGCAAGTATTAAGGAAAATAAGAACTGTAACAAAACTTCTACTTACGATCAGAAAGAGTTGAAATTTCTGTGGGGACATAATGAAGCAAGAGCGTCAATGATTTAACACACTCATGACGTAAAGCAGGTAGAAACAGCGAGTAAGAATCTTGTAGGAAATTGGATGGTAGAAAATTCGCAGCAACAGAAGCTGTAAAGTTGTGGAAAGCCATGACTGCCCATGTCTCGGGATACTTTGTCTTGTCCTTATTAAGTATTGTTCAGTTATTGCTAGTCGTTATTTCTTTGGTTTTGAATGACCCGTCTCAGGGATTGGACTCACAATTAATATGCTACTAAATTTACGCTTTAAATAACAACAACATCTTCTATGTGCCGTGTCCCTTCAGGCCGTCGGCGATCATGGCTTCCATAATTTCCTGTCCATCGTAGGTCTTAATAATTTTGTCTTTTTGCAATCTCTCACAAAACCTGCTTTGCCATCCATTCACTCAAGCTTTACTCAGTCTCTCTTACCTTCAATCTGTCCTGTGAGCATCAAATTTCCCAAGCTTTCTTTCCTCATTATGCGCCCCAGAAATTTTAACTATCTCAACCTGGTGTTAAGTATAAGTGTCCTTTTTATCGCCATTGTCTCTAGAACTTCGTCGTTCGTTATCCTAATGCGCCTTCGGATTTCCGTGTTACACTTTCCGTCCTCTGTTAATACGCTTCTCAGATATCTAAATAATTACATCTGCTTGATTTCGGTATCTCCAGTCTATAATTTGCAACTTGCAATTGATGTTTAGTCCTTTCTTCTCGCTTTCCTTCGCTACCTTCTGTAGAAGTTCCTGTATTTTCCTTTCTGTGTCTGTTATCAACAGTATCATCTGCATATCTAATGTTAAGAATGTGGCCATCAATAATGAATCCTGGTAGGACTTCTAATTTTCTTAAAATGGTCTCACTGTATAGTTTGAAAATGTCTGGTGAGATGACGCATCCTTGTCTTACACCTGTTTTTAATTTAAAAGTTTTTTTTCTATCCCTATGCAAGCGGTTTGCTGTCAGTATAGGGTCTGGATTATTCTAATATCCTTCCCATGTATGTCAAGGTTACCTAAGAGTTCTAACAGTTCTTTTCGACGTGTTTTATCAAACACTTTTGCATAATCTATGAAACATGGAGTGTACAGACTTTTGCATTTGTATTGCTCTTTCGGATATCATTTTGAGCATAAATATTGCATTCTTTGTTCCAGTGTCTTTAACAAACCCGCACTGTTCTTGACCTATTTCCGCTCTGATTCTGCTGAACGCACTATTCTGTAAGATTCGGATGATAAGTTTTGTTATATGGCTCATTAGGCTTATTGTCCGATAAAGTTTGCACCTGGCTTCTAGGGCATTTCTATGAAAATAGATATACTGTACTACATTTCATGTATTATGGCCGTAATTTTGTTAATGTAGAAATCATCTACTACTGCCAGCATCTCTATTACAATTCCCTTTATTTTGTTTCAGTTCAGTTTGGCCAGTGCTGATTACAATTCACATTTTAATATTTCTGTCCGTTATTTTTGTTGTATTGTCGGCTGTTCTCTTTCGCCGTGGAAGAATTCTTCGATGTATTCGTTCCAACTTTCTTTATTTCTTCTTTCCCTAATATCAGTGTCCCGTTTTTAACGATTTTATTTATCATGCTGTTGTAATTTTGGCTAATCCCTGTCGTTAAAATGTTTTAATCTAGGGAAGGCTACTGAATCGAATAATCAAACGAAGGTTGGTAAGGAACGATAATACTTAAGACAAGAACAACGCATATAAGATTCGCCAGAGACGCGTAGAAGAAGTAGTAAACTCCTAAAAGTGAGTCAAGTGAATTCCACAATGAAGTCTAGATCAACATACAGTATTTACTACTGTATTTATGGGAATGGGGGCATACCCATTATCGTCCGAATGTATGCTACAACACATGCTGATGTGCATATCTTTTGTCCTGTTAGTTCTTTTCTTTATTTTTATGCATATATGCTTTATTTGTGACATTATTGTTTTCTATTTTTGCACATTCTTTGTTGAGTCATGCCTCTATAGCTCACCTGCATCTGTTCCTAATGTCTTTGTGCAATCTCTTATAATCTGTGTCGTACCTTGGCATTGTTTTTGTCTCCTTTTCATCATGTCGAGAATTTCATCTGCCATCCATTTTTTTTATTTCTCTGTTGTGTTTATTCTGTACTTGATTTAGTTCATTTTTGAATGTGCTGCTTTGTATTTTGACTTGTAATCATATTGCCGTAACCTAAATAGTTTGACCAAAATTTGAACTTAATTGTACAAATATCTTGCCATATTTCTGTTACAGTGCATTTAAAAACCTAAGGTAATTTGGGCAGTTAATTTTCCGCTCCATTTATTACTTTATAGTAGACATCACAACTTAGTATAAATTAAATCTTAATGAAATATAATCTACTGGTTCCCTACCGGAATACATGAATTTGAGCCAAGCCGACACGTAGAACAAGATGCTTTCATTCCGCTTCTTTTTATCTTTTTATTACTATTATATATTATAGCTTGGGAAGGGTGTGAATCCAACCCTTATTTCCCCAGCTATGGGTGACTGCCAGGAAGGACCGGATCTTATAGCCTTGGGTCGCAGCCGGTCTGGGAGAGGGAGGGACTTTGGGTTTAAAGATGGCCTGGAGAGGGTTGGGCTCTATTGGGCCATCTTGACTAGGACAGCAATGTTGCAGTTTATGCGTTGACCCTAATGGGTTACGGGTATAGTGATATATATATATATATATATATATATATATATATATATATATATATATATATATATATATATATATATATATATGCCAAATGAAGAGTGTAAAATTCCAACGTTTATAACATTTAACTTAAAAGAGGGCTAAATACAAAGTAGAGCAATATTCTTTATTTTAGGATATTACATCAAAAACATGTAAAAAAAAACGCTACACAAATGCAGACGCGTTTCGATGCGAATCAACGCATCTCATCAGGCGTAAATAACTTGACATGTTATGTTCTTGATGTAATATCCTAAAATAAAGTATATATATATATATATGTACCACCAAAGAAAATCCATATCTAACGTTTAAAATGACACTAAGAAATGAAAATTCTTGCTTTTAATTTATTTTTAATTTCAAGTTACTTGCTATACACAAGCTATTATATATATATATAGGCAAGGGGCTACAGAAGATTTGGAGCGAGAGCAGATAGGAATGAAAGGTGAAAGGATGTGGAGAAGGGAAGTGGATAGATCAAGGCAACTGGAGATGTCGATTGACGTTACACTTAAATAGTTGGAGATTATATTTGTCAGGGAAACAGGAATAAGGAAGGGAGTTCCACAGGCGAGATGTGCGAGACATGAAGCTATTGGAGTAGAAGAGACGTCTACATCTAACAGTTTCAACGATGAAGGGGTGGGAACGGGATGTCAGCCTCGTAGGACGTTTAAATTCATGAGGCCTGGGAACCAGCGAAAGCAGCTCATCGGAGCAATTACCGTGAAAATGGATGTGTGTATGCCAAGTATATATGTATGGTAAATTTCCTATGGACGGCGACTAAACCGTACCCAATCCCATGTGAGTGAAGAGGGCTATTAGTAACTCTGTAGGATAAAAAACAAGTCATATCAAAAGGCGGAAGCACTATAGACAAGTCAACGGCTAGCTAACTAAAGGTATTGTTTCAATAAATCACCGTTTCAGATAGAAAATATGGAAATCATAGGAGAATCATCCTGTACTTTCAGTCTGATTTGAATGTAACTTCAAATTATACATCACGCCACATGCTTCTAAAATGTTGAAATTATTCTATTTTATTAATATTATTACTTTATAGTTAATTGTATTTTCAATGTTGGGGAACTTGTAGCTGTCACGCAAATTTTAGCGAATCCTTAAACAGTCCGAACTTTATTTTACCAGAGAATTTGACAGAATAATTTACTCCCTACTTCAAGTACTCGGGAATCAAATCTCTAATTAATGAGTTTTTGTAAATAACAAGGGGAGTCGGACATTAATGTACACGTCACCAAAACGACAGAGCAGCACGTCTCGATAACTTCTGACACCGTCTATCCAATGTGTGTCTATATATATATATATATATATATATATATATATATATATATATATATATATATATATATATATATATTTATATATATATATAAATGTGTATATACAGGTTATGATGGGTGAATTGTCTTCTAAATTACGCAAAAATGAAAATAACTCTAACATCTCATTTTAACAGATATATTTTCCAAAATTACAAAAAATATTTTGAAATACTAA
The DNA here is from genome assembly GCA_964036315.1 of Acanthosepion esculentum. Lineage (NCBI taxonomy): Eukaryota > Metazoa > Mollusca > Cephalopoda > Sepiida > Sepiidae > Acanthosepion > Acanthosepion esculentum. The sequence goes on from OZ038478.1 coordinate 44,825,673, forward strand.
AGAGTAAATTTATTTAATAAAATTGCCATTGACTTCAACCGCAGCTTCCAGACGACTTTGGAATCTCCTGCAAATCTTCTGGACCGACTCCTTGTTTAATTTGATGAATGCTACCATATTCCTTGCCTTCAGTTTATCTTTGGTGTTACAAGTAGTTTTGTTGGTCTCTCGCTCAAATTCACCCCACATATAATAAAGATGGTTGCATTCTGGGGAGTTAGGTGGCCAGACATAAGGAGTGATGTCGTCTCTGAAGTTGTCTCACAGCCATGACAGGTTTTTTCTACATGTGCGGCATGATGCAGAGTTTTGTTGCCAGATATAATGTCTTCCAGTAGCCACCCTCTTAACGCAGGGCAGCACTGTCTCCCCAAGGCACATGACGTAGGCTTCCTTGTTGAGACTGAGGCCTTAACCAAAACATTCGGGAGTTTTTTGTTATCAGAACGACCAGCGTGTGTTTTCCGAGCTGCCGTATCTTCGTAATCACCATTAGACTCATCCAACTCTCTTCGAATCCTCTGCACTGCCCTCAGATTGACACCGAAACACTTTAGATATTCTTATTGGAGCTTTCGGCGCGAATGCCAAGCAGAACAGCATGCCGCTTTCAAATTTCTGGTGGAGTGAATTGCGTCATAGTGCTCTTTGTCTCACAGGAGGTGCCCAACCGACCCCACTATACTGTGTAGTTAGCAAATTCAAAAACAAAAAACGCGCATACACGAAATTAAAAATAGAAAAATGGCGACAATTTACTCATCGCACCCTCTATGTATATGTGTATATTTGTGCATATATATATATGTGTGTGTGTATATATATATATATATATATATATATATATATATATATATATATATATATATATATCTGGAAAATTTCTTGTGACGCGTTTCATCGAACTGGGCTTTGATGTTGCCACGTCTACACATGCGCACGAAACGAGAGACGCAGCTAGTTTTAAACTTTTTTTGAAAAAATATTTTTGAAAGAATAATTTTTTTTTTCAATCTAGCCAAATTAATCTGTATTCTTTTTCATTTTCTCTCCATCACCTTTGACCCTGACTATCCCACACTGTGACAATATAAAATTTACCAAGAACGTAAGGTGATGTAAGAGCCTGGATGCAAATTTATCGTCGCTGAACTAGCGATCAAGGCACTTTCCAGACATTTTCGTCCTAGTAGATTATTTTCTCTTTTAATCAAAGTAGCATTCCCTATGTCAAAATTGTGGCCCGTTTTGTCACGGTGAACAACCAATGCGTTTTCTGTGTTGTTATTTAAAATGTTCCTTTTCTGTTCGTATAGTCATTTGTTTATACTTCAGAATTCTGAAATGTATTCGTTCTGGCAATTCCTGCTTTTGATAGAGTAAGTTCCTCCTTCAAGTTTTGCTGGTTGTTTTGTTTTTTATTAAATCTTCGATTGCTTTAGATGTAGTTGTGACAAATGTTATGTTGAGTTTCGATAAATTTTTCTAAATACTGTTTGTTGATATATAACATTATGCATAATTATATATCGTTATATTATATATATGTATGTGTTTATATATATATGTATATGCATGTATATATGTATATGCATGTATATATATATATATATATATGTATATATATATATGTATATATATGAGTGTGTGTGTGTATGTGTTGTGTTGTTTGTGTGTACGTGCTTCTAACAAAAAGTACCACAAACTATATTATGCGTATTATTTCCGATTAACATTCAAAATTCCAAACAGTTCATCCTCCTCTTAGATCGAATGGTACCTAAAACGACAATTATAACCAGTATCGTGTGTATTTTCTGCATTATTTATAGGAAATCGAAAAAATCTTTTGTGGCCACTTGCAGTTTTGGCCTGAGTAAAAGTAGTTTAGTCAAGTGCACACTCACGCATTCTTTTGTCCGTCAAACATCGGATACATAGATAGATAGTGTTGTGGTAGGATCCACCTAATCTGAATAGGTGACTATCAACTATATAAATAATGGTTGGTACCGGAAGACGAGGAGAAGGAATCACGAGATCCAACTAGAGACTCTGATCGACTGCGACTAGTCAACACATTCTCCAGGAACGTCTTCCCAGAAATATACAGAAATACTATATGTACTTATTGTGTACACTTTCTTGTTATAATACATTCTTGTTCTAAGTACATTTTGTGTTGCATTATTATTCCATGCAATAGGCGAGATTCAACAATGAGTCAAGACTCAACAATGGCGACGAAGTAGAACGAACCATACGTCAAGTTTCAACAATGGCGACGAAGTAGAACGAACCATACGGAAAGAAGAAAGAATTAATAGTGAAAGTTTTCAACAATTGGGACAAGTCAAAGTACCCAGTAGAGAAAAATTGGAGAAAAAATTCAGCGTATTTTAATAATAGACAAGAAAATAAAAAGAACGAAAATAAAAAGGTCCCACCATATAATTGCAGACGTTGTAACGAAAGACATTGGGAGATAAATTGCCCATATAGAAATAAGAAATGTTTCGTGTGCCAAAAGAATGGTCACAAAGGATCGTGTTGTAAAACGAAAAAATTCAAGAGCCGAATTAGGCAAACAAATTCGAATATCAAATCAGATAGAGATTTGAGGAAATATGTGACGACTGAAATATTCAAAAAGAATATCAAATTTCAACTCGATTCGGGGTCAGATTTAACAATAATGAACGATAAAACATGGAAAATTTTAAAAAGTCCTACAATAATGAAGTCAACGAAACTCGCTCGAACGGTAACTGGAAAGCAAATTAACTTCGAAGGCGAGGTTGTACTTCCAATGAAAGTGAATGGGATCGTTAAAAAAATAAAAGTTTTCATTCTGAAAAATGGAGAAAACTTGTTGGGTACAGATTTTATTGAAACATTCGAATTGTGGGATAAACCGTTAAACTCTTTCTGCAGAAAAGTAGAAAGTAATACGCAATCAAGACAGGACATTAAAGAGGAATTAAAGAAAAAGTTTCCGGAAACCTTTACACCTGGTCTTGGAAGATGTAACAAATTTGAAGCTAAATTTGAATTAAAAGAAAATACTATGCCTATATTTAAAAAGAAACGTAACGTGCCTTTCGCAAGTGTAGAGAAAGTTAACGAAGAACTTGATAGGTTGGAAAAAATGGGAATTATTTCAAAAGTAGAATCTAATTCATGGGCTGCGCCGATTGTGTGCATAAAAAAGAAATCAAACCAAATCAGAGTCTGCGTTGATTTTTCGACAGGGTTGAACTCTGTAATGAAGGACTACCATTACCCGTTACCGAGTCCTGAGGAGATTTTTAACAAGCTAAATGGCGGAGTGATTTTTTCAAAAATCGACTTATCAGATGCCTATCTCCAAATTCCCGTCGAAGAAGAATGTTCGAAGTTACTAGGGATAAACACGCATAGGGGTTTATTCAAGTACAACAGGCTTCCTTTTGGTATTAAAGTGGCACCAGCCATTTTTCAACAAGCCATGGACGTCATGTTGAATGACTTAGACTTTGCGTGTGCCTACTTAGATGATATTATAGTAAGGAGTGCAAATGTCGACGAACATCGAGAGCATCTCAATCAAGTATTTAAAAAGATTCAGGACTTTGGATTTAAAGTCAAAGAATCAAAGTGTGAATTTGGTTTGGAGGAAATTAAATATTTAGGTCACATAATCAACAAAAATGGCAGATTTCCAGATCCGGAAAGGTCCATTGCGATTAGAAACATGCCGACGCCCACTAACGTGGCGACACTACAGAGTTTTCTGGGGCTCGCGAACTATTATCAAGCATTCATTAAAGGAATGTACAATCTAAGAGCTCCGTTGAATGAACTACTGAAAAAAGACAAGGCATGGGAATGGACGGTAGAATGTCAAAAAGCCTTTGATGAAATTAAGAAAATGCTTACATCCGACCTCTTTTTAACCCATTACAATCCTAAACTGGATATTGTAGTGGCAAGTGATGCTAGTTCATACGGGGTAGGAGCATGTATTCAACACATAATGCCAGATGGTTCTAGAAAACCGATTGCGCATGCTTCGAGGGCATTACTCCCAGGAGAGCGAAGTTATTCACAGATAGAAAAGGAAGCGCTGAGTATCATTTTTGCCATAACAAAATTTCATAGGTACATCTACGGCAGACATTTCAGGTTAGAAACGGACCATAAACCTCTGATCACTATTTTTGGGTCAAAGAAAGGGTTACCCGTTTACACGGCAAATCGACTGTTAAGATGGGGAACCATTCTTCTCAATTATGATTTCCACATAAAACACCTATCATCCAAAAATATAATTCATGCGGATACCTTATCAAGACTCGTACCGAATAAAGATGAAGGATTCGAAGAAACAATCATTGCAAATATCAGAGCAGATTATGAGGTCAAAAGCATGGTAAACAACATTGTAAGAGAGCTACCGGTTACATCAAAGGAAATCAAAAAAGAATCTGAAAGCGATGATTTCATTTTAGGAATAAAAAGTAAAATGGTAGCAAATGACCAAAAAGTTCAGGAGATCTATTCAATTTGTGACGAAATTTTATTATATGGTGAGAGAGTAGTAGTACCAAAAAAGTTGCAGAAAAGAATCCTACGGGACTTTCATATGGGTCCCCCGGGGATTAATAGAACAAAAAGCTTAATGCGAAGCTTTGTATATTGGAAAGGAATGAATGTGGATATCGAAAACATGGTTCATCGATGTAAAGGGTGTGCATTAGCAGCTAAGGCACCACCTATAGTACACAAACCATGGCCCAAGACGGATCATCCGTGGGAAAGATTACACATTGATTTCGCTGGTCCAGTAGAAGATTATTACTACTTAATAGTAGTAGATAGCTTTACAAAATGGCCGGAAGTACTACGCTGCAAAAAGCCTACGTCCAATACCACAACAACTTTTTTGCATGAACTATTTGCACGGTTCGGTGTGCCAGAGTGTATTGTGAGTGACAAGGTACACAATTCACTTCTGACGAATTTAAGGAATTTTGTGAGTTATATCAAATTAACCACATAACGACGCCGCCGTATCATCCGAGATCCAATGGACTCGCAGAAAGATTTGTAGATACGTTAAAGCGCGCTCTGAAGAAAGCCTCAGGAGTTCCAACGGAAAAGGCGCTTCAGCAATTCCTACAAGTATACAGAATCACGCCTAACCAGAGAACACCATCAAAAATGGCACCAGCTGAACTAATGTTCACTAGGAAAGTTAAGTCAGTGTTTGACAAGCTTTTGCCAGGAAGAAATAGAATAAAGAACACTATGTATACAGCTAGAAAAAGATACACCCTCGGAGAGAAGGTCTTTTTCAAGTGCTATAGAAACAACATTGAGTTCTGGGAGCGAGGCATAGTGGACAAGAGAATCGGTGACCTGATTTACATAATAAAAGGGCCGAAGAATACTCATAAAAGGCACCAGAACCAACTCAAAAAATGCTACGTGCTAGAGCATGAAGAGAGTATACCGGATGAGGAGGAAGATACCATTGATGTAATGTATGATACTTTTCAAGTAGAACCTCCGCAGAGTGCTCCTGAACCGAGAAGATCCGGTAGGAAACGGAAGTTCACGGACCCATTGGACGGGAATCCAAAACGAAAAAGATATTGAAAAAAACAACAACAGATATACATATGAACTATGCAAAGGGGATCTACAAAGAAATAGCCATCATCATCCCATATAGAAGCCAGTTTGAAATCCAAAAGGATTCCAAGGCTTGGGAGGGGGTGTTGTGGTAGGATCCACCTAATCTGAATAGGTGACTATCAACTATATAAATAATGGTTGGTACCGGAAGACGAGGAGAATGAATCACGAGATCCAACTAGAGACTCTGATCGACTGCGACTAGTCAACACATTCTCCAGGAACGTCTTCCCAGAAATATACAGAAATACTATATGTACTTATTGTGTACACTTTCTTGTTATAATACATTCTTGTTCTAAGTACATTTTGTGTTGCATTATTATTCCATGCAATAGGCGAGATTCAACAATGAGTCCAGACTCAACAGATAGATAGATAGATAGATGCGCTGATATATTGGATATTTGGGAATTTAAATAAATTAAAGAATCCAGTGCGCGGGCATTTCTCACATTTCCCCAAATCACATTACTAGGAAATAAAGAACTATATTTTCTATCGGGAGTAATACGCATGCGAGAATTATAGCGACCTCTAAATTTGGGTGACGAAGTTCTGAAAACAATTGTTTCGTGTATAATACGCACTGATTTCTTAGAAATTATAGTATCTAAATGTAACATTTGCTCAATTTCATACGGTCCGTAACAACTAGTAAAAAGGATTTATAATATTTTGCATTATGTTTTGAAACACAAAATTTACAATATTAAACATATGGACATATTCAGGAAAAAATGAAACAAGATTGTGGCGAAGATAATCTTACAGTAAGAGACCCCCACCTCTCAAAAAAAAAAAAACCAAAAAAAAACACACACACAAAAAAAACAAAACAAAACACATGTATTTGTTAATGGCAATTTTACTTCGGCGGCGTAAGACAAAAGGGAATATTACTACTACTTCCGCAGGCAGCAAATAAAAGAATCGAAAAAAATTCTGATATCATTCACCGGCAGCCCTCTACGATTTAACTATTCTAGAGGATTAATCTGCCTCAGAAATTGACAATTTTAACTGAGTTAACGTCCAGCCGTGTAATTTAATATTGTTCTTGGTGAAAGGCTTGTGGAAGGATTTTTCCTATGTACGTATATAAAAAAACGTAACGAACAAGATGGCGAATTCTCTGATCAAAAATTCAGTAATAAACCGACAAATGAATTTCAAACAATAAAAATACAATTTTTGTGAATAAAACGGCTAAAAAAGAAAAGAAAAGAAGTTTGGACAAGTTGAGTAGCACTGGGATACGATTTCACTTAAATTATTTACAACAATCTTGAAAGTACCTCCCAGAGATTAAACTGTAATATGGTCGGGGTAAACACAAACAGAGAATATTTGAACTGGCTACGGATTGCTGGCAACATCATATAATAATTGTGCATGTCTCTACCTTCGTTAGTTCCTTAGTTCGCACGACTGTTACGCCTTGCCAGTAATGGGCTATTTCGTTTTGATCGAGTGGGAAGATGAAAGACATCAAATACGCTACTTTGTTTCAGAGAGAAAAAAGGGAAGTAGAAGTGTTTAACATCTGTTTCAGTGAAATAGAAAAAGTTGTCAATTTCAAATCTTTTTATTTTTACACCCTTTATGCCCCCATTCATCTTCTCACAGGGCCTCAGCCTGAACACGGAAGCCTACACCAAGTTCCTTAAGGAGGTAGTGCTGCCCTGGGTCAAAAGGGTGGCTGCTGGAAGACCCCATGTCTGGCAACAGGACTCTGCACCATGCCACAAAGCTGGAGAATCCAGTCATGGTTCTCAGACAATTTCTGTTACCACATTAATCCTTACATCTAGCTACCTAATTTCCCTGACGGCAACTCCTTGATTATTATGTGTGGGGCACATTTGAACGAGAGACCAACAAAACTTGTAACACCAAAGATGAACTGAAGGTAAGGATTATGGCAGCATTCACTAACTTAAACAAGGTGACCGTCCAGAAAAAATTGCAGGAGATTCCGACGCCGTCTGGAGGCCATGGTTGAATCCAATGGCGATTTTATTGAATCAATTTATTCTTCAATATTTCAAGATGTTTTTATGTAATTTTGGTAAATATATCTGTTAAAATGAGATATCTGTATTATTTTTACCTTTGCGTAATTTAGATGACAATTTATCCATCGCACCATGTATAACGCTACACAATACGTGTGTATATTATTTAAACAATTTACATTCTTTGTTGTTGTATCAGCTGTTGTACCCTGTGAACTTCTTCCGATTGATATCCATCTGGGTAACATACGTCTTGAAGGGACGGATATATTAAAAGTATATATATAAAACCCCGATATATGTATTAATATGTTCGGATATCTATATCTATAATTCTCAAAATATGTGTGTATGTATGTGTGTGTGTGTGTGTGTGATCGGATGTTGTTTATGCGTTTCCACAGTTTTCATCCGATTTCGATGGAATTTTTTTGTTTGATAGATAATTCTTTAGTGCCGGTTTTAAGTCCGAATTGGCTGGAAAAATTACAAGCTTGAAGTTGAAAAATCGGAAAAACTGATTTATTTTACACTTTGCACAAAACTCAAAGACAAAATTTAATATCTGTAAAAAACAGCGTGCAATCAATTTAGAGAGTTGAAATCTAGCGCAAAAGATTATTAGACTTATAAAAAATATATATTATAAATAAAAATTATCGTATATTATTATTAAGATGGCCCACGGAAGAGATTCCTTCCTTGCAAGATTAAGAACGCAAAAATCGCCCTTTTCAGTGCCCACCCCCATTCAAATTGTTAACCCCCCCATTTTGGATGTACCTCAGTTGCATCCAATTGCTGTTACTAATATTTTCAGGTGGGCTGACTTTAAACTTAAACTGCTCGAATTGAACGGCAAAAATTCCCAGTAATGAAACGCCCGGTCGAAGACGGTTTATATATAACAGGCAACAACACAGCACACACGCGCGTGCGCACACACACAGAAACAAACACTCATGCTACTTCGTGTGGGATGTTAGCATAGAACTTACGCTGTTTCAACTGTAAATTGATGAGACCTAGCCGCTAATCTAGCACTGCGTTTAAATTGATATAGTCTCAGTACGACACAGGGAGGCTTAACATGAAAATATTTAACATGAAAATATTTAGAGAAAAGGCACGGGGAAGCTAAATTACGCTGGTGGGAAAGTGACTAAAGCCGAGATGTCAGGTCAGGACTGATAACATTGCATATTCTTTGTATATTTTCAAGGATCTCTAAATACATAGAAACACAAGATGTAACAGCAATATTCAATGCACGGAAGAATGGTAGACTTAAAAATGTGTATGCTAGATTATTATTTTTACGAAAAATGTACGTAGTTCTGAACAAGTCTTCACTACTACTACTACTACTACTACTACTACAACTACTACTACTACTACGACTACGACTACTACGACTACTACTACGACTACTACTACTACTACTACTACTACTACTACTACGACTACTACTACGACTACTACTACTACGACTACTACTACTACTATAATCAAATCATATGTGCAGGATAGTCTGGCTGTTCGTTTCTATAACTATGGATATTATATTCATAGTTCGAAACTTCTAAAAAAATCACAAATTATTCAAAACTAAATACGGAATCAAGTATTTATGATAAATTAAGTAAGGGCGTGCAAATATTTGCATTTCCTTAGAAAATATACAAATGCTCTGTGTGGGCGAATAATTCTGTACACGATATATATCTATATTAATAGCGATGAACATCCGTGTGTATGTTTTTGTGTCTGTGTGTCTGTCTGTACATCTATAAGAAGGAAAACCACTTCACCGATCCTCATTACATTTGGAACATAGACAGTAGACATAAAAGGGAGTGTAACGAGCTGTGTTTGATTTATTTTTGAGGGGAGCAAAGGGAGCAGAAGCCCCATCCCCCTGAAAATAAATGAATATCTATAGGAAGAAAAAACTAATTCGCCTATCTTCATTAAATTTGGAACATAGACAGTAGACATAGGACTATATATTTTAGTCACCTTGATATATTTTGAAGCCAACTCTCAAAGTACTTATATAGAGTCCGAAGGAGTGAAGTGAGGGTTTTAGCCTCCTAAAAATCTAACACACACAACCATTGGATAGATTCTTACGAAATTTGAAAGAGATTGACACCTAATAACATAGACTATATATCTAACTTATTTAAAAAGAAGTCGGGGTCCTGGTGTGAATCAATCCCCGCCCCCAAAAGTTGGATTTAAATGAAACTTAACCCATACCATCTTTTTGCATTCATTTCATTTTTGCATCTAAACATTTAATTGAGACGTCAAAGTTAGTTTCCGATAACCTCCACAATAGCTACTGTTTCAATTTTATATAATGATCTAATTAATATGGATCCTTGTATAGTTTTTCCATAAATTTTGCCTCTTTTGGGCTAAGGTGGCATCACTTGAACCTATACAATAACTACTATTTCATTCATATGCAACTTTACAATTCATTTGAATTCTTGATAAAGTCGTTTATCCTATAATGACCAAACATAAACAGCTCTATATTTTTCAGATGTCTGTTTCTGCCTGCTGACTATTGCAAATAATAATTAGGCTACACCCTTACTACACTGCCTCCCCAAAAGTTCCGTTTTGGACCACCTAAGCCATCCCAGCAGAAGAAAAAAAAACCTGAAGATCAGCTGAGCAAGAGAAGGACAGAAGACATAGAAAGTCATGCAGCTTCACGAGCGTCGCAAAGAAAAAGCGGGAAGAGTAGATGCTCAATGGAATGCAGCATTAAGAAAATCAAGAAAAGGCTAACAAAAGGCGTACATAAAATGCTCAACGGACAGCAAAAGTTAGCGGGAACAACAGTTTGAACAAGGCCAGCGTCTGCAATAGGGATTAGCTAGCCGCCCTAGTAGAGGTGTATCCTCGAATACGAGCGGCCAGCTATACACTTTAGGGAGTTGTTTTATTTTGTGTTAAAAATGCTCTTTTACGGGGGCACTATGGGACCGATATTGTCAAACGCTATGCATTATGCTCCTTTGCCGATGTGCAAGTCTTCCTGGGCTGTCGAGCATTTTTATGGAAAACTTGTAAACTTATTCTTGAGATTGGGGGAGGATTTTTCACCTCAAATAGAAGGAATTTTTTGGCAATGCTATTCTCAGACGAATGGGTATTTACTCTTTGGTGGTTTTAGTTGTTGAGTATATTATGCGTTTTCAACAGCTACCATTAGGTTACTCGCATAGAAATAAATGCACATGTCACCTAATGACCAGCAGCGTCCGTCTAACGACTGCAAGAAATATCTCGCACGAAATTGCAGACGTGGCCAGTCATATGTAAGCCGGGTTATTTTATCATATAGTAAAAATGACAGACAGTTTTTGTCGATTAATTTTGATGATCGACCTCTTTAAGTTACAATTAATCTTTCTCGGACAAGAAGGAAATTCGATCAAAACCTGATCGAAGTTCATTTCGGAAGAACAGTTGAGGGAATCTGGTCAATGCTTTCGATTTTCTTAAGTAAATCATCAGGGTAGGTAGAGATAATTGGTAGTTTCGTAAAAATAGTGAGTGTTGGTACGTAAGCGAGGTGTGACGTGTGACGTTTACTGTCTCTCTCTATCTCTCTCTCTCTCTCTCTATATATATATATATATATAGTACAGCAAAAACCAACATTACCAAAACAGCCATCTTCACCTCTTGAATGTCCAGACAAACACTTAAGAGCTGAAGACGACTGGGTTCTGACCAGCTTGAAATAGTCTATACTCATGTTGAGACAGTTTTTTTGCTGTAAAAAATATATATGCTCTGTTATATTAAATAATATTGAGCTCTCTGTGGACCAGTTTTAATATTCTTATTACTAGGATCCACCTGCATAATATACCAACGGATCTATTACCTGTACTATATATATATATATATATATATATATATATATATATATATATATATATATATATATATATATATATATATATATATAATGTCTTAAAATAATACAGATTTTGGTCGGGGAACAGTAGCCAAATCTTCTACCGAGTCAATTCATGAATCTAAAGAGTCTTATTCACCTGCACGTGTATCACATGACACTCCACGTAAATAGCATTTTAGAAAATGCAAGCTTCATTAGATCATGTGTCTTATTTATCATAGCTTTTGGACTAAGCAAAATTTAGCACAAGACTGCACTATTGAGAAACGATCTTGCAGAATTAGAACGTTAACCACAGCACTAAGAATCAGTGAAGAATGTGCACATTTTTATTGTTTACCAAAATGGCTGACAGATGTTATGGAAGTGTGGTTTGCCAAAATATTCACTCCGCAATTTGTTTCTATGTCAAATATTATATCCTACCAGTGTTGATACATACATGTTAAATTCAAGTAATAATTATTGATTCGTTCCCTTAATTCTCGATGAGTAAAGGATTTTTTATTTATTTAATAATAACATTTAAGGTAAGATCAAAGACAATACGGATAAAAGTAGAATTTTGAAACATTTTTAATAAAAAGAATTCCACAGATTCTTTGAAAATCTTTATAAAATTGTTAACCTAAATATTTATTTTTTATATAGCAAAGGTCTACCATAATTTATCCTGAGAAATGTAGTAACGGGAGATTTAAAAGAAATTATCAAGAGTGCGAGGATGATAGCTATTATAAAGTTATTTAACCTGGATGGACATTTCGTCACTGAGATCTATCTATCTATCTATCTATCTATCTATCTATCTATCTATCTATCTATCTATCTATCTATCTATCTATCTTGAGAGAGAGGGAGAGAGATAGAGAGAGACTGTGTACAACACCGAGCGGCGACAGTCTGTTTTATGCTTGACCTGAAGAGAGCGATCAAGCTTAAATCAGATTGTCGCAACTCGGTGTTAACCTCAGTGTCCCCTTTTATAATTACCTACGCTGTATCCCAGATATTGAGCACTTTTGCCCATAAATATAGCATACGTTGAAACTATATATTTACCATAGGTGCATATATATATATATATATATATATATATATATATATATATATATATATATATATATTCATACATGTTTCATTAAATAATATAGACAAGTGTTGTCTATTTATTTTATGTAAGTTCTTTTCATATAGTCTGATAAGCTTAATAACATTATCATTAAACGAAGAAAGAAAATCACAATATTGATACATATTTTTTTTTAATCCAATCTAAGCAATTGATGATAGTCTGTTTTTTGTTTACATGGATGATTTCCAAGCAACGATAAACACGTGCATATAAGACGCTGAAAGCGAAAATCGCACCACAGCTCATGACGTCACACATGACCACGCGAGAGTGAATTCGATGAGTATTGAGTATGGAAAGCCGTTGGTATAAACCAATGGCTTCTGTTACCAATTATATTATATTATATAATCATGTTCTTGTGTTTAGGTTATGAATCATTATTATTGTTAGTAATAATAAATATGCAGTTATGTTTATTAAATATCACCACCATAGGCTCCAATTCATTGTTTTCTGGAGTTGTATTATGGGTCACATCGGCCATAATCTTACTTCGACGATGTTTGAAAAAGAGGCAAAGACGTTTTATGTTTTGTAGAGTAATAACAAAATAACACAATGAACACATCAATACCGGGGAATTTATTCAGAAAAAATATTTTAAAGAAATAAAAATACGATGTTCTTGTGCTGGACATTATTCACCCCTTAAATATGTATGCAATGTCGATGTCTTGAATAAGGAGTCGTGTTTTTTTTTATTTTTAATATCAAATGAGCCAATCATTCTGACTCAAAAGACAATCTTCTTAATGCAAGAAAGATCTCGAAGAAGTTACCCTTCTTGTCTCATCTTTGCCCGATATTTTTGATCGGATTAAAATCGAGGCTTAAGGTAAACAAGCTCATAAAAAAAGTACTTTAAAAAGGATCGCAAGGTGAATCGGAATTGGCTGGGACACATGTTTAGTCTTACACAGTATATGGGCGCGTATCAAAGTGGTTAGAACATTTGCTTTCTGACAATGAGACCCGGGTTCGAATCTCACCTTAGTCGATCCGTCAAGAAGGTGACTTCTTGATGTTATCGGTCTGGGGAGAAGGTTCCAGCGTGAGGCATCGATAGAAAGTGCTTGTAAACCATAGCACTAGTTGACCCAAGCCTTGCGAATGAAATTAGCTAGAAGGAATTGTTCGCTGATGATTTTGCTAGCACAAAGTCCTTTATGACTGAAAAAGTAAATAAAAAAATCAGATTGATCGTACTGGTCTTGTTTAAACTGTTGATAACACCAGAGGTGTGTGGAACAAGGAGAAATAAATCTGAGCAGGCGTCTGCAGCAGGGATTGACAAGACGTCTTAGCAGATAGCCATACTGGGAAACGAGCGCCTAGCCATTATATTATATTAAGCATGCATGCTTACGGTTAACGTGCTTGTAGCAGAAATTATTGCTTACATTTTCGTTTTTTTTTAGTAGGTCCTCCATATTGTCTTACTCCAACAAATATGTCATGTTCACCACTGTCAAACCTAACAATGATTGTAACACTTTACAGAGTTATCATCACTTTATTGGTAATTATGTAAGAGTGTCATACCTAAGTGCCGACTCATCGATCACTTCGTTAATCATCGTGGGTTCCCGGAACAAGAGATTTTCGTTTCACATCAGGTGGTAGGGTAGGGAATAGAGTTGTGCAATCAAACGCGATATAAACAGCTCCAGACAAAATACGAAATCATTTAAGCGATTTGCCTATTCCATTTTTCATGCCAGTAACCATCACGGGACCTTGCACATCCAATAATATCACTCAAATTGTGGAGTAATGGATAGAGGCTCGGATTGAGCCGAGTTCGAATTCCAGTCGAATCCATTGCATTCACTTACGTGCTAATACCCTTGGGAAAGGTATGAATCATCTTCTTCTCCACTCCAGCTATGGGTAAATAGCAGGACAGACCCGGTTCTATAGCCTTGGATGGCAACTGGTCTACCGTAGAAAGAAATGGCAACTTACTGCGGGAAAAATCTACCTCGTCAGTCATGTATCGAAAGATCGCCTAAGCGTGTATCCTGTATGGCACATGGCTGACTGATATAGAAATGAGAAAGTGTATGCTTTCGGTATTTCCAGGCGTCGTAATCTCTTTTCCCGCCCCATTTTATATATTTTTCATCATTTTATTTACTCGTTTAAACTTTAATGCAATAAAAAAAAATGTCAACTGTTAAACAGTATACAAATAAGTTTGTTGGATGTGCAGTGTGGCATAATGGATAACGGCCCGGAGAGCCGAGTTCGAATTCCAGTCGAGATTGTTACATTCACTTACGCGCGAATACCCCCTTTCTGGTGGATATCTGTGTGTAAGTGAACGTAACAATCAAGACTGGAATTCGAACTCGGCTCTCCGGGCCTTATTCATTATACCCCACCGCACAACCAAAAAGGTTTATTTGCATACTGCTTAGCCGTTGACACATTTTTATATCCACCTCTCCTCCCCGCGACTATGGTTTGAATAGTACAAAGGGATTAGTTGTCAACAAGTCTACCGCAAAAAAGAAATGGCTGCCTATTGAGGGAAATCTTCTGCCTCGTCAGTTATGAATCGAAAGAGACTCAATCTCCCAAGCGTGTATTCTGTATTACACTTGATTTAAATAGCCTTTTAGAAAATGAATGTCTTATTAGATCATATGCCTTATTTATCATGGCTTTTGGGTTGAGCAAAATCTGGCACAAGACTGCACTTTTGAGAATCGATCTTGCAGAACTAGAACGTTAACCACAACACTAAGAATCAGTGAAGACGGTGCACATCTTTATTGTTTACCAAAATGACTGTCAGATGTTATGGAAGTGTGGTTTGACTAAATATTAACCCCCAAATTCTTTTCTCTGTCAAATATGTTTTCACGCTAGCGATAACACATTAGTAAATCACTGTTGTTTTTAATTGAATAAAAACATTTAAGGTCAAAGGTAATACGTATGAAAGAAGAATTTTGAAATATTTTTAATAAAAAAATTCGACTAATTCTTTGAAAATCTTTATAAAATTGTTCGCCATAATATTTATTTTTTACATAGCAAAGGTCTACCATAGAGTCTTAAAATGTAATTAAAATCTGTCAAACGAATCAATAATTAGTTTTATTTTGCTGTTTTAGATTTTCCGGTTAAGGGCATAATTTCGGTCCCAGAATTAAACAAAAATGAACTTTTTAAAACATGAAAAATTACCGATGAAAATGTATTTTATTGAAGTTTAATCAGACTGGAGCTATTTACATTAAAAGAAAAGTATTCCTCTAATTTTCATTATCCATTAAACAACTCTCCCATCCAAGCTTACAGCACTCACTAGAAACTTATTAAGTTCTACGTTGCTTAACTTCGGTGATCGGAATGGTACCGGTGTTCCAAAGTGCAATGGACATTAAGCCAATTTTTAAAACTGAAGATTAAAGATATTCGATGAAACTTAAACTGACGCAAGGCCACGAATGCGAGAGTCAAATTCACTGTAATATTAATGGTGTGAGAGACTAGCTTGCTAACCATTTTTCTTGGGTGACGCTCATAAAGATATTAATTATTTAATCGGCTTCACCTAGTCTTGAATATTTTCAAGTCCCATTTTTGAAAGTCTTAATATTTATGCAATATCGGGTACTTAAGTGTTGTGGATATCGGCTTTCTCATATGAATCATGTCTTTGTGAAAATACATTCTATTTTTTCTGTTTTCATAAAATCCATTAAGAAAACCGTTTCATATTTACATTTATACCAAGAACACAGATGTTCCAATTTTTTTCTTTTAATTATTATTATTATTACTGTCTCTCTTTCTCCCCCGGCCAAATGTAACGAAAATATCAATCTATTTTTGTTTGCTTGCAAGCAGATGGTACTCAGTTGGTCATTTCTGTAGTTGACTTGTCTGCTCAGGTTGAGAGCACGCTATGTTCCCTTGCAATATCTTCATTTTATGATTGCTCTGAAGATCAGATCCAAGAACAGATGTAGGTTCATTTATTTAGTCTTCTTCTTCTTCTTCTTCTTGCTCTTGCTCTTGTTGTTCTTCTTGTTCTTGTTCTTGTTCTTCTTGTTCTTGTTCTTGTTCTTCTTCTTCTTCTTCTTCTTCTTCTTCTTCTTCTTCTTCTTCTTCTTCTTCTTATTATTATTATTATTATTATTATTATTATTATTATTATTATTATTATTAGTAGTAGTAGTAGTAGTAGTAGTAAATTCACAGTGCTTAATGACTCGTCTAAGTTCTGGCGCGGATTTTGTTTTACTTGACTGAGCGACCAGGTAAGCTTGACTCTATTTTGCCTGATAGAAAACAGACCAGTACAAGACTAAGAAGAGATTGAAAAAATCTTTGTTCGTAAATGTTGTGAGAACGTTTCAGCACCAGCCTTAATAAGCTAGAGTTTATGTTATTTTTGTCAGATATTTCTATTACTGGAGATACTAATAATCTTCACACTGCTTAAAACTGACAAAATCCCGAAAAAATAATTTTCATATTTTAATTGAATTCTGTCAGAATTTCTAAGATGAGCTGCTGGCAATATTCGAAGATTCCTTGACACTAAAACTTCGTCTCTGTTACTTGCATTGGGCTTCCTAATAGCTTGTTTGATGTCACGCAGATAAAAATATCAATACGTAAGTATTTCAGCGGCATAAAGATTAAAACTGAAATTTAATAATTCTAAAAGTTCCTCGGAAGATTGCTGAACACGAGCAAAGTTTCAGTGCAACGGACTTTTGCTCAAAACATATCAAGGCTCCTGTTCAAATATCCTAAAATCTATTGGATTATATTTGCATTGTCTGGAAAGCAGCCTGATCGAAAACGGGTTTCTATTAATGATCTGAGAGACACCTTTCTGCCTTCTGTCAGCATGGCTGATGCTAACCTCCAGGAGAGTGATTTATTGCGCCTTCTCGGACACGTGTTCTCTGCTGACATGAAGTGGAAAAATTATATCAAATCTGCTCGGTCTCCTGTTAAGAAAGTTGGTTCCCTGAGTAGGGCTAGACAATTCTTCTCTCCAGAATCTACTTAACATATTTTATAAGTTTACCATTCATCCATGCTTAGAATATTGTTGCCTCATACAGTCTGGTGCGCCTGCTATATATTTAGAGATTTTTCATAAAATCAAAAAAAGAATCTGCAATGTCACTGGTTCTGACCTGGCATGCCGGTGTCAGTTAATTCCCCCACCGCCGAAATGTAGATTACCTGTGCATTTTCCATGAATATTTTCATGCTTATTGTTCTGATTAACTTTGCTCTTTGGTACCTAGACTTTTATGAATTTAAACCCATTACTAGATTAGCAACAAGGTTTCATCAATTTACAGGTGAATTGGCTAGCTGTAACCGTACATTCTATGTTAACATTTTATTTTCTCACCCTTATCGCCTGTGTAACTCTCTTCTGGCTTCTTGCCTTGCAGCCAACTTTAAATGCAATGTCAATCGTTATCTACTGTCTTCTTGACTCCTCCGCTTTTATTTACCTAGCTCCTTAATAATGTTTTTCTTACTCTTTCACACTCAGTAACCCCTTGTGTCTTAGTGGCTTTACTGCCTTGCTTGGAGTGAAATGATCACAAAAAGATTGTTTTGATAAACACAATTAAGATGGGAATTCTTTTCCTCAACGGTTTATTCTCTTAGGTGGAGTCATAAATAATTTCCTTTCTGCTTATCAATTTCATGCTTTCAAAAAATAAAGTACAATTAAATTTCATTTAATTATATATTCACCATTATTTGCGTTGATTTGTTGCTATTTACCAGGCAGCGCTTCGATAACTTTTGATTAAACTTCTGCAGGTTTTGATGTGAAAATGTCTTCGATGGATTCTTGGAAATTTTCTTCATCGAAGCGTTCTGCAGCGATCGAAAAGAAAAAAGAGGTGTAATCGGGTAATGCAAGGTCATGTGCATATAGCGGCTGGGATAGAGAGGACGAAACATTTCCCCTGTGTTATTCCCGCTCTATGCAGCGTTGCTTTATTATGTAAGAGAACAGAATTTTCCCCATTGACGAATAGAAGGTGCCTTTTGACGAAACCTTATGGGCATGTTGCAAATGTTAGACATATAAATATGCGTGTAGTATTTTGTTTTTAGAACTTTAAATGAATACTACTCCAACTGCACTCACAACGCTACTCTTTTTCATGGAGCTCAGCTTTTGGGAGATTTATTCTTGTCAAGGAGTCACGGTTGTGTAATGCATAGCAGCTCGGATTGACGAATCGGAGAGCTGAGTTCGAATTCCAGTCGAATCGATTAAATTCACTTACGTGCTAATACCCTTGGGAAAGCTATGAATCCTCTTCTTCTAAGCTAGCAGAGTAAATAGCAGGACAGACCGGCTTTTATAGCCTTGGATGCCAACTGGTCTACGATGGCAACTGGTCTACCGCAGAAAGAAATGGCAACCTACTGCAAGGAAAAAATCTGACGATCGGTATCTTCTGATACTCGCTTAGGCGATCATGTATCACGCATGGCACGTAACTGACTGAAGTTCACTTACGTTGTAATACCATTGGGAAAGGTAGGAATCCTCTTCTTCTCTCACCAGCTGTGGGTAAATAGCAGGACAAACCGGGTTCTATAGCCTTGGATGGCAACAGCTAAAAAAAAAAAAGAAAAATTGCCGAAAGATACGTGAACGCCTAAGCATGTATCACGCATGGCACATAACTGACTGACTGATCCTTGTCAATCCACTGAACATTGTTATATATAACCTATTTTTCATCGCCTGTTATGATATATTTGAGGAACGGTTAGTTAGTTTGATACATTCGTCATTACAATTGGTTCCCGAAAACGGAAATTACTTCTAAGACGGATATACAAGTTAACGCCTTTTATAAAAATGGCTTTTGATTTGGGATTGGTATAAAAATATTTGGGCATTATGTTACATTTTAGATCAAGAACAAGTCAATCCTGCGCTTCTTACTCCCAGCAGCACCAATCTCACGAAATCAGGGAACATGATTACAATTATTTCCGAACTAAATTTAGAGTTTTTCTGAGAGCTACGAGGAGGAAACTTTTTCCTATCAAGCAAGGATTTTAGTGATATAAATAAAGAGATCATAAGTATATATTTTTTATGTTAGATTTTTAATGTCATGTTTAACTATGAAATCTGTAAATTATGAATCTCGTCTTATGTTTTGAATTATTAATTTATAGACTGTATTGAATATGTAATTTTGTTGCACAAGTTTGAATCCAAAGTCAAGGTATGTAGTGCTCGGATTAACAATCTTATAAAAATGTAAGTTTGTCCCGATAGTGGCTGAGATTATTAGCTTGAGCAACTTGTGGAATAGTTATATTGATTCAACTCAGAATTTCAAACAAGATTAATAAATCTCAGAAGCGGATCTTAATTTCTTCTTTATACGCGCCCATTGTAACCGTTTCGCTTTTGCCACTGCTGATTGGTTCCTGTTTTACACCCCATCATCCAGATATACTCCCTCATCCAGAAATACCCCATCATGCAGATACACACACACACAACGATAGAAAAAGAAGGAACAGATAGAGACACGGAAAAAAAACAGACAAGCAAGAAGACAGAGTAAGCGAGATGAAGAGAGTGCACGTGTGCGCGCAAGAGAGAGAGAGAGAGAGAGAGAGAGAAAGAGAAAGAGAGAGAGTGTGTGTGTGAGAGAGAGAGAGAAAGAAAAAGAGTGAGAAATGCCCAGACTGACTAGAAGATTGAGATAGCGAGAGAAAGTGTGCGTGCGAAAGAGACACATAAAGACATAGAAATAAACAGACAGCGACAGTGAAACAGAAAGAGAGAGAGAGACAGAGACAGAGAGAGACAGAGAGAGAGAGAGAGAGAATCAAAAGGAGAAAGAGAAGATAATTATATCGAATATTTTTAGATATCCTATTTAAAGAAATCACTTCCTAGTTCCCTATGACGTATCCAGACATTATTTTTTCACTAACAATTTTTTTAGGGATACACAAATACTAAACTGACGAGAAAAGGACCTTAGTTTAGAAATTTTGTTGCAAACAAAGAATATGGTATTGAATCTCTTCTGTAATATTAGTTCTCCTATATGACTGTGAATGCTCAACAATCTGCTCACTGATGAATAAGTGACTTGAAGTAACAAAAAATGTGGTTCTACAGAAGGATGCTGAGAATACCATCGACTGAAAATGCGAGTAACGACGAAGCTTTATAGAAAATGGAAACAAAAAGGACACATACTTAACATGAGGAAGAGACAGCTGAAATTTCTAGGGCACATAATGTGGAAAGAGGGCTTGGAAAATTTGATACTCACAGGACAGATTGAAGGCAAAGAGAGATAGAACAAGACAACGCATAACCTACCTAGCAAGTTTTAGGTAAAATGGAAACAAAAAGGACACTTATACTTAACATCAGGAAGAGACAGCTGACATTTCTAGGGCACGTAATAAGGAAAGAGGGCTTAGAAAATGTTGAATAGTTGACAGAACAGTGATTAGGAGGAATAATAAAATACAACTTTACAAATTACCGGAAATTATGGAGAGCCATGATCGCCCACGTCCTTAAGACGGAAGAAGAAGCTTAGTAAATTGTCAAAGGGGACCTTACTGTACAACAATTGTTATTGATATAGTCGAGTACGTTATTTAATGATGTAGCTAATTCCATCGCCAATGGATGTCCCGCATTCACAGCTTTGTTCCGCATAAGCTTAGTAAATGTCTAAAGCAATTCGTTCCTCACTGAGTAGCCCACAGCTGGTTTTTTGTGATTTATACTAGTAGCGATAATACGCAAGCAGACGAGGCCATAAACAGCATGAGAGAAGCAAGAGATTATTTGTTACATCAGAAGTAATGTACTTTTCGAAGCATAGAAGACAATGCATTTCTTGTTGAACAGAAAACGATGCAGTTCTTATATAGAAAGCGATAAACCATGTTGTTGTATGGAAGTCAATGCAATGCATGTTGCATAGATTACAAAGAACCTCTTGTTGCATCGAAAGAAATGCTCTTTTTGTAGAATGAAAAGTAATGAAATGCTTGTTGCATCGGGTATAAAGCGCTTTGTTTGCATAGAAAGCGATGCACTTTTTGTAGTATTGTCTCTAATCGTTTCACTCCATGTAAGGCAATAAATCTGCTAATACGCAACTGTCAGAGAATATGAGAAAAACTACTATTAAAGAAAGAAAACAATAAAATAATATGAATTAAGAAGATACCGATTGCCATTACATTTATATTTTTGAAGATGAAATTTGACATTGAAGGAAGAACCCGAAGGAGAGTTCCACAAGTGAGAAGTACGATAAAAGAAACTCTCAGCTTAGAACTTAAGGTTATATCTCGCCATTTCAACTGTAAAATGATGAGACATTGTCCCCAATCTTGTACTGCACTTAAATTCATAAAGTCTACGTACCATAGAGGAAAGTTCATCAGAATATGGAAAGTGATGTAATGCTTCTTGCATAGAGTACACTGCACTTATTCTTGCATAAAAAGCAATGCACTTTTTGTAGCATCGAAAACAATGCAACGCTTTTGTAGTATAGAAAACAATGCCATGCTTGTCTTGCGGTATAGAAAACAACGTATTATTTGTTGCATGAAACACAATGTAGTTATTAATTGTCGCATATAAATTAATGCACTTCTAGTTGTGATTCATAATCCATTGTTCTTAAGGACGGCTTAAGTTGCTATCCTCTTTGAAACCGCTCCCTGTTGTATTGTGATTGCTTAGTGTGCTATTCCGTTATCTTAAATCACTTAACATTGTCTGATACATTAAAAAAAAAGTTCATATCATTGAATTGCGTCGATTTTATAAGTATTTTTCTACTTGCAGTGAAATGTATAACTAGACAAAAGCTATATTCCATAGGAGAGTTTTTAACTTTTCTGATCAAGAAGTACAGAAATACTTGGCAATAATCAAGTTTTACTTAAGGCTGAAGTGTATCAGTGAAAAATTCAAAAGAATTTATCAGTCGAAACGTTGTGATGAAAAAACAAAAAAACAAAAAAAACAAAGCCTTGTTTTTTTTTTTTTTAAATTTGTGTCGAGTGAAAAGGTAAATAAAGTATATTGCAAAGATTGAGCGTTTGAAACTGATAGTAGGAGGTCCTGATCCAAGAAGGCAATGATTCTGTTATAAGTAGAAAAACGTTATGCTGTCAACGCGACCCTTTGTTGCCACTGTTAGGATGTCAACGTATACTTGCTTGATACTTCGTCTATACCCGCGTAGTAGGACACTTTGTAATCGCAGATACCAATTATAATACGCTTTTAAACAATACTAGTGTCAGACGTCTTCGAATAATACTCGTGCTTCATATAGTGAAATAGTATAGAGAAGATAATAGCAGTCCGGATAGTAACAGAGATAGAGGAAAATAGCGAACACGGTAAGGGGGATGTAGACTAGAATAGCAAAACACGTAGCATAGAATAGACTAGAATAGTGAACACGATGTTTAACAACACGCCCACGTGTGTCGAATGTGGCACAAGGCCGGTTTAATGTGGGCTTTCCCCTAGAATAGTGAACACACTAGACGTCACGCGACTTCCTCTATATATACGTTTTCTCCAAGGTCACGTGATCCACCTAGTTTAACAATGAGATCGCATGCGTTTGTTTACTGACGATCCTACGTTCAGAGGCAAGTGTCAGTAGTGACACTTCATTCCTGTATCACAAAAATATATATAGAAACTGATATATGTTCTTTGGTCCAGGACTGTCTTTGCATTTGGATTTCTTACTGTCTCCTACTTTTGCTTTAGCAATGTGCACTTTCAACAAAGACGATGATTAATCTGGTAGGTAATAACATTATCGACAACGTATGCCCGTTAGAAAGATATTTATCATTGGTAAATTAAGTTTTGATTTCAGTTCGATCATATAAATTGCCTCACTTTAGGCGTTTGTTTTTTTCCCTGATTAAACCGACGAGAAAGTTTTAATTGCGTTTTATCAGATTCAGTGAAGAATAACGCAATAAAACGCGTATCGTTCAACATGTCCTATTCATGCAAATTACATATTCACACTTGTAAAATCGCACAGTGTTGATATTTAAATGAAATTAAGGCGTTATCTTTGAGTGTCCCTCACATGATAAAAAAAAGAAGGAGCTAAGAACGTGCTAAAGACACCACTGGTATGTATGCCTGTATTTAGTTCTGCTGATAAAACTGCTTAACGTAAAAGACAAATCTAATTGTTCAGGAATAAACTGCGTGCTAAGCAATAGGCAACCAGTTAATTGAAGAACAAACAAAAAGTGGCGATAAGCCTGCCACTCTTTGTTAAAGTTTCTCTCTTGCATTAACGAAGCCATTTTGTCTCCTCGTTCTTGGACGATGCGTTCGTCTTTATTTGAGATAGAAAGAAAAAAATGTCATACTGAGTTTAAAGAAAAAGAAACGAATACCTTCAGCCTATTACTAATTCTTGATAAGAAGAGAAAAAACTAAGATTTAAGTTTTGGCCAACGCTTAATTATCTTGAATAGAAAGATAAGGAAAGAACAGAACGAACGAGAACGAGAGAAAGGCGGGATTTGGTAAGCTTTTTTGATCTCATGTAAGCGATGTCGGTATAAACTTATTTCTAAGTTTTTTCAAATGTGAAGCACCATAAACAACTTAGCGCATCGTTTATTTATTGTGCTCAGTCGCTGTCACCCAACGTTATCAAAATTTTCGTGCCTCTTACATTTTCTACACGAACCGGATGTTGACCGCTAGACAACCCAAAGCAGATTGCGTAAATACGTTTACTGCGCAGAGGCTCCACGCATACATGCGCTTCAACCAAAATAAAACGAACAATTTATTGATCAATCAGAGCTACTCTCGCTCCAAAAACCCAAAACCTTAACTCGGAGCCAAACAATGACTATACATTCTCTAATTAAAACAAACTCAACACAGGCCAACTTGGACGTTAAGCTGAGTGACGCGACACAAACCAGTCTTCATGTCAATACCAACGCGCTGAGAGAAAAACTATAACAACAACAACAACAGTCATCATCAATGTCTAATTGTACTATTCTCTCTCCCTGCTGTCTTAGTAATAGCAACAGATAAAAGTTACTAGATTTGTACGTATGTAAATAAATCATACATTTATTTGCCCATACTCAAATGTATTCGTTTTTACTTGAACTTACGTTTGCCGAGGCGGCGAATGAATTAACCTCCACAACAGTAACAACAAAAACAACAACAAGGCTCTGTCTTCCAGGTTACCCATTTCCGCCTCCGCAACAAAGTTATTTTCCTCTTCCTGCTGTTAATTTCTATTATTTTCTTTGTTTTCGTTTCTTATTTATATTTTCTTGCTTTAAGTATTATTCCTAATTATCATCATTATCAATAATAATAAAAATAATAATGACAATCACGAACATTGTCCGTACGGAAACTCAAAAGAAGATCTCTGAAACGTTAAAATAAATTAATTTAGCAAACTAGCTTAGAAATAATAAAGGGTGTTCCAATAACTTGGACCGATTTTAAATGTGAATTAAGTTTAAGCGTTTATTGATTTTTTTCTTTTTCTTTCAGATTTGGCGGACATTTGGGTGATACTATTTATCACACATAATTCCCATGACTTAAATAACATGATCTAATAGAGAAATAAATAAATTTTCACCAATGACACTGATTTATTTACTGCTGACTTTGATCCGTCTTAATGAAACACCCTTTATTAAAATTAAGCATGAATGGTAAGAACAGATCCCATGCAAATGTCTGCGATTTGCAAATCGAAACAGACAATTCAAGCACAAAGCAAAGCTGTTCCAGAGAACATAAAGTATGACGTTTTTAGTTAGAAATTAAAGCCAATCAACCAATAGAAGCGGGAGGCTACATTTAGTCTTCGTAAATAAATAATATCAGATGTTGCTTTTCTGGCAGATCGTAGAGTGGAAATGAAACAGTGAAAGCAGATTAACATCTGAACCTTCTGAAAAATCTAATAAAAAATACTAGCAGTATCACCCGTCTTCGACCGGGTGTTTCATTACTGGGAATTTTTGCCACCCTAAAATCAATATTATTAACAATAATTGGGTGCAACTGAGAAAAATCCCCAAATGGGCGGTTAACAATTTGAATGGGGGGGGGGGTAGCCATGAAAAGGGCCATTTTTGAGTTTTCAATCTTACAATGAAGAACCACTTCCATGGACCGTCATAATAATAATATACGATAATTTTTTATTTATAATATATTTTTTTTAGAATTCTAATAATCTTTGGCGTTAGATTTCAACTCTCTAAATTGATTCTACGCTGTTTTTACAGACATTAAATTTTTCCTTTGATTTTTGTGCAAAGTGTAAAAAAATCATTTTTTTTTTTCGATTTTTCACCTTCAAGATTGTAATTTTTTTCCCCAGCCAATTTGGACTCAAAGCCGGTACTGAAGAATTATCTATCAAACAAAAAAAAAAATCATCGAAATTGGATGAAAACTGAAAACGCATGAACAGCATCCGATCACACACACACACACACACACATGCATACATACACACACATACATACATACATACACACACACAGATATTGAGAATTATAGATATAGATAAACATACTCTATCATTATTATAGCGTTTGAAACAGTTTCAGAGATCTTCACGGAACTAACAAAAGAATTAGGACCGAGATTGCAAATTGAATCTGTTAAGAAAACAGTAATAACATCGTCAAGTATACTTAGTTGCCAAGGCTTCCTCTCCCCCCTAATATCTAGTTACATACGTAAAAATGAAATCCTTCTTACTTATGGTTATCTTCTGGTGGTAAATAATGACAAGTTTCAGGAAATCTCCATCACACTTCTCAGTATTCTTGCAGATTTTTACCTTGTTGTATTCAGCATTGTCTTAATTCTTACTCAGATGTCTATTTTCAACGATGTGCAATCTGTACAAGGCCCGAGAGCCCCTCGAAGTAGAGGGTTACAGAGTAAAATGCAAGTGGACACTGGAAATGAAAGAGACGGAAAATACTTTCGAGAGAATCGAAAACCCAGTCGTAAACAGAAATCAAGGGATAAATCTCTACTCCGGCGAGGAGTCTGAATCGGACAAAAGGCATACCTATTTACTCCGATTAAAGAAACAAAATGTAAATTAATAGTAAATGAAAGTTCAAACTTTTAGGCGGGAACGTTAAAAGTATAAAGTTTAAGTAAACTCTTGTAGGAACCCAACCCTAAACATGAAACAAGGGATGAATCTCTACTCCTGTTCAAAGACCGGAGAGGAGTATGAACAGGACAATAGGCAAACCCATCTACTATTAAGGAAACAAAATGTAAATTAATATTAAATAAAAGCTCAAAGTTTTAGGCAGAGATGTTAAAAGTATAGAGTTTTATCAGCTGAGAACGTGAGCCTTCTTGGGCTCACGTTCTCAGCTGACATGAAGTGGAGAGACTATATTGAATACATTGCAAGGTTAGCTGCTAAGAAAGTAGGTTTACTGTGTCGTGCGGGAGACTTTTTCTTTCCAGAATCTACCTTACATATCTATAAGTCTACCATCCGTCCATGCTTAGAATATTGCTACCTTATATGGTTCGCTGCCCTTGCTATTTACCTTGAGCTCCTTGATAAGATCCAAAGAAGAATCAGCAATATTATTAGTCCTGATCTGGCATCTCGGCTTCAGTCGCTTTCCCACAGCCGTAGGGTTGCATCTCTATATCTTTTCAATAAATTCTTTCATGGTAATTCTGCAGATGAGCTCTTCGCTATGGTACCGAAACATTTTTTAATTTAAGCGCAGTACTAGTCTGGCATCAAGACCTCACCAATTTTCAACTGAGCTGGCTAGATGTAGCCGCAAGCTCGATGCTAACAGTTTATTTACTCGCACTTCTCGCTTGTGGAACTCTCTTCCGGCTCCATGCTTTCCAGACAACTTTAATCTGCAAAAATTTAAATGCAATGTCAATCGATATTTAATGTACTCCTGATTACAGTTTTCTCTTTCCGCTCATTATTAATGTTTCTGTTCCTAATTCTTCCTTGTATCCCGATGTGGTTTAATGACTTTCCTACCTTGTACGGGGTGATACAGATTGAAAAAAGGTATGAATAAGTTTTTATTCATATGTATGAATAATTATTTTTCATATATATATATATATATATATATATATATATATATATATATATATATATATATATATATATATTTTATATATAATTATTTAATTATATAAGTAATTATTTATATTATATGAAATTAATTATATGAAATTAATTATATGAATTGCTACCCCATCCTCCTTACTCACCAAACTTAGCTCCATCTGACGTCTCCCCGTTTCCTAGACTCAAATCGAACATGCGTGGTTGAGATTTTAGAAACAATGATGAGAACATGCGTTTTGTGGAGGATTTTTTGAAGGACCAGGACCCCAGCTTCTTTTTCAAGGGATTGCAATGCTTAAGAATGATCGTACCAAGTGCACTGATGTCAGGGGGAACTACACTGAAAAATACAGAAAATTGTCTTATTTCTGGGTGAGACTCAGGAATTTTTGAAAGACCCTCGTATATTAATTATATTTATTATTTATATCATATATTAATTATATTTATTAATTATGTAATTAATTATATATTTATTCATATAATTGAATTATTTATCCATATATATATATATATATATATATATATATATATATATATATATATATATATATATATATGTATTTGTGTATTTCGGCAGCAATCCTTCTTTCATGCACATTTCATTAAAAACGACTGACAAGGTGCTTTTATTTAGTTTTTTTATATAATTTCTCGTGCGATCTAATAAAGTTTTTCTTTTCAGAGGATAAATTATATAAAAACTGTCCGAAAAAAAAATGAATCACTTTATAAAACATACATATAACAAACTATTTCTATTTCTAATTCTAACAGTTGAAATATAATCCTTGAAAATGGCTAAATGTATAGCCGAAAGCGATCGGATAAAAAGAACATTCGGAGAGGTTTTATATAATTGATCCTCTTAAAAGAAAAACTTTATTAGATCGCACGAGAAATTATATAAAAAACTAAATAAAAGCACCTTGTCAGTCGTTTATAATGAAATGTGCATATATATATATATATATATATATATATATATATATATATATATATATATATATATATATATGTTGAGAGAGAGGGAGAGGGAGAGGGAGAGAGAAAGATAGATAATAATTCAATTGTTTATATATGATTATTTATATTATATATAATTATATTAATAATTGTTTATTCATATATATATATATATATATATATATATATATATATATATAAAGGGTGTTCCAATAACTTGGACAGATTTTAAATGTGAATTAAATTTAAGCGTCTAATGATTTTTTTCTTTTAGATTTGGCGGACATTTTCGCGATATTATTTTTCACACATAATTGCCATGACTTAAATAGCATGATCCAACAGGGAAATAAATAAATTTTCACCAATAACATTGATTTATTTACTGCTGACTTTGATCCGTCTTAATGAAACACCCTTTATATATATATATATATATATATATATATATATATATATATATATAAACGGATACGTAAACCCGGTTTGACACCGCCGGTTCTGTGCCTCATCTTGTGTGAAATGAAAAGTCATTTGCAGGAGGTGTCCCAGGTCCACCGCCATCACTGACAATAGAAGGGACCATAATGCATCAAACCCACGTCTCATTTTGACGCACCCAGTGTGGTTCAATTAACCGCAGTAATCATCGCATCCTCGCGTTCCTCGATGCAGGGGCACAAACACGTTCAAGAGGACCGTAGATGTTATAACTACTCAGGTGCCCGGACGAGTACCTCGTGTCAGCTGGTCATTGAATTGATTGCATCAGAGACAACCAACTTCATATAAAGTGTTTGTTATTCGTGTATATAAGAATTGATTCGTGGGAGACACGACAGGTGATGTATGCGTCAAACAACACGTCTTACCAGAATTTTCCCTGAAGGACATACATCTGTTGCCACCTGATTTCTCAGCCCAGACATCACGGCTCAACTGAAAGATGCAAAGGAAAATAGCCTGTGCATATGCCCATACAGAAAACTCATTCCAAAGATACCTATTTCCATTCCGTTTCTTCCGACGGCAACCAAGAGGCACCTATTGGAACGATGGATACGGAACCATTTCAAGTCCAGCGCGTTTAATACATGTCCACACCAACACTTACAGACCATGATAGGAAAGCCAATGAGCATTACCTTCGTCCCTGAAGCGACGCCATCAGCGGTCCACACACCGATCCCTGTCCCCCACTATTGATAGAAGAGAGTGAAAGAAGACCTCGATCGAGACGTCGTACTGGGTATAATTGAACCAGAAGAGATTGAAAACTGATAACACTGTGGATTCAGAAGGCCAAATACGAAATAATGAAGAATACTAACATCAGGCGATATTATCAGCCTCAAGTCAGCACCCACGTCGAAACACACGAGCACCTCGAACTCTATCCCCACAAATGCGAGTACAATCGCACATATATTTGGGGGCAGAACTTCAATGGTCAGAGAAAGGAGGGTGCATGTAGAGTAGAAAGGTCTTATTAGATAATGGGGGATTTCCGCAGGCAGACACTGGAGGACATGTTAGCACCTCCGGTGTTATATAAACAGCTGAGTAGCCAGGAGCTAAGTGTATTTTTATATTTGTATCTCATTGATACTACTACCATTGCCGTTGTGGTTATTTTACAGTGTCAAAATTGTTAAATCCACTTTTGCGCGAATACGCTTCTGAAAGGTATGAATCCATCCCCTCCTCCATCGACTCAGGTTAGCCCCTCTAGCCGTAGCAACTGATATAAGAAAAGGATAACTCTGAATTCAAAGATGCATGTGGCCCTGGAAGGGTACATACATGAACAAAAAATAAGGCCCACTAAGCATTGTTGCATTATAAATCACAGTTTGGCTCTGTGGGTGTCGAAGAAGCATAAATGAGCCCGAGAAGACTGGATAGTTGGAAATGAGCAACGATACTGAAGATGGGAAATCACAGTGATTTACAGTCGAAACATCTGTGATGACGATAAAGCGCATTACTTAACTGTGTTGCATTTGGTTTTATCTATATTTTCTTTCACTTGGCACCTCAGCGCAGGGTAATGATAAGAGAGTCTAGTCTGGTTGAGCATTACTTATGAATCAGCGAGTTCGATCCTCACTAGGTGCCTCATACATGTGCACTTATTTAAAACTAATCTAATCTTATAAAATAACAATTTGCTTTTATTTTTTTCTAATATATTACAAAATTTTGAATTTCTGGGATGAGGAGGTCTCATTATTCACATTATGACGGACTATTACATCTTTGTTGTCGATTTTCACAACGTTGCAACCGTGCTGTTCTCGAGGCCTCATTACTTGATTGTCTATCCGGGTAACCTTGAGGGATTTTCGAACTGAACCCTTTATTTAATCTATAGTGGAAGATTGTTCTCGTTTCGCAGTCCATATTCATGGATACCTTGTCTAGTTCTTATTTTAGTACTGCCTAGTTATTTCCACTGAATTCAAGTGCACATTGCTCGATTCAGGGACTGAACACGCAATTACTATGTTACCAAATTTACAAACCACTAGGCTATTGTCATGTGGGTCAATTCTGAGTGAAAAACTTAGTCTTAATTCTAAACACTTAGAATTATTCCACGGGACAATAGTCTAATGTATTAAAACATGATTCGTGAATTTTTGTGAAATAGCAAGTGCGAGTTTTAATCGCTGGTCTGGGCAGTGTGTATTTGGATTGAGTGGAATCAAGGCGTGTAATATCTGAGGAGAACTAAAAATACACTCTACCCCCATAGATTAAATAGAGGACTCAGTTCAAAATTCCCTGAAGGTTACCCGGATAGAAAATCACGTAATGAAGGCTGGAGAATAACACAGCCAAAACGTGATAACAACAAGAAACATGGGGATAATAATCCTCGTGTAAATAATGTAAATGGGATAACTCCTCATCTCAGAAATTCAGAATGTTGTAACGTATTAAAACAAAAAAGAAGAAGCTTAGATTAGTATTGACACAAGGGTATATATATGAGGCACCTAGTAAAGGTCGAATTGCTATGTAATATTAATGATCAACCAGGCCAGCCTAGCCTCATTAATCATTACACCACGCTGAGGCGCCAAGTGAAAGCAAATATAGGTAAAACCGAATGCATCACTGTTAAGTATACAAGGAAAATATATAACGTTCCTAATAAAGGCTGGAGAACACAACGAAGTGTTGTGACAATAACAACAAAGATGGGGACAATGGTCCACGTGTAAATAATGTGACTGACGTTGTAATTGTTATAGAATAATTACTGATTACCGATTTCTCTATTTGCATGGTCCTTTTTTAATTTACCAATGCTATTTTAACTGTGGCTTTTTTTTTGTTTTCAAGGTCTTTCAAATCAGTTATTCGTTTATTTTCTTGCCATATTCGATACTTAGCTTATTGTAACTGCATCCATAATTGCCGCCTTTGTTTCGCCTTGATGCATTTTCATTTTTTATTTATAAATGCAATTTCGTCTTATTAATTTGAATAATTACTGGTTGTTTAATTCCAGATTTGTTTACTTTGAAAACTGTGCTGCTATAACGAATGAATAAATTTTCCCTGTTATGCCACCATGACTTATCTTAATCTGTTAGCGGGAGAAAACAAAAACTGGCAATTCGTCACACTTCGCTATTTATTAGAACGAATGCATAAATATTTTTTTCATGTTCTAGACAAAAGCAATAAACAAACTGTATAGCCATAGTCAAGTGCTCTTAAACAGCAAAAGAACCAAAAATATCTAAGACAGCAAATGAAAAAAAGAAAAAAAAAGGAGACCGAAATCATAAGTGTTTTAATTTTGTCTCTGCTACCGTTTCTATCTTCTTAAATCTCTCGCCAGAAAGTTACTTTCAGTACCATTTGAAAGCGCCAGCGTACGTGAAGCATGTCTGAGTGTGGGTAAAAATAAATAGGAAAAAAACAAAACAAAAAAACAACTCCCGCGAGAAATGTCATTTATACAAGCATAGATCTACATACGTTTGTGCCTCTATGTTTTTTTATTAATTTTATTAATATACTGTATATGTGAATTTAAATATTCATGATCGTTTTAAAAAATTTTTTTCCCGGCAAATTTGATTTTGGTAAAATGACATTTAGAATATATATATATGACCAACACACTTATTTCAAAATCATTCCCCCCAAGCAAGGCGATAAAGCCACTAAGACATGAGGGATTAATGAGTGTGAAAGAACCTGAGAAAAATGATTATTAATGAGAGATGATTTGTACCATTTGTCATAAACAATGTAAAAAAAAAGAAGCTTGGTCTCCCCAGTCATGTAAACGGGCATTATATTGATCCTGAAAACATGGGACAAATAAATGCCCAAAATAATAAGTAATCATTACTTGTACGGTAACTTCATAACGTATTAAAACAAAGCTTAGATTACTTTTGACACAAGAGTAACAGACTAAAAAGAAATTTTATATTAATAGAAAAAAGGAGTAGGCATTGTGTGTAAACCCATGTTGTGTTTTTAAACGAGTTAAAAGGAAAAGAACATGAATGAAGGGGACAGAAGATGACGTTTGACTTTGCATTTAAAGTTTTGAGGATCAAAGGTGACTAGAAACCAAGAGATCTGAAGATGGTCCCCCAAACGTGAAACAAGGTTACGGCGGTGGGAAACTGACTGAAGCAGAAGAGCTAGGTCAGCACCGATGACATTGCAGATTGTTTGGATTTTATTAAGAATATCTAAATACATGACAGATGTACAGGACAAGATGTAGCTGCAATATTCAATGCATGGGCGGGCGGTAGATTTATAAAGGTGTAAGATAAATTCTGGCGGAAAAATTGTCTAGCACGACACAGTGAACCAACTTTTCTAGTAGCAAATCTAGCAATTAATTCAATATAATCTTTCCACTTCATGTCGACCCGAGACGTCTCAATGAATCACTCACTTGGATGTTAGCATCAGCCATGCTGATGAAAGGCAAAAAAAGTTCTCTCAGACAATCAAAAGAGAGCAGTTTTGTTCTGGGGGCAGTAAAATTAACAAGCCATTCCTTGCTTAGGTTAACAACAGATTATCGGTCATATTGGAGCTCAGCAGCCAATTTGATCTTATCGAACCGATCAGACTTACCATTAAGAAAAAAGCAAATAGGTGTGTCATCATCAAAGATACCGAGTTATTTTTCAATTGTCGAAAGATACATGATTGACCAAGCTTGTATCACGTATGACACTTCACTGACTGAAGATAAATTCTGGCAGAAAAATTGTCTAGCACGACACAGTGAACCAACTTTTCTAGCAGCAAATCTAGCAATTAATTCAATATAATCGTTTCAATTTATGTTAGTGGAAAACGTTATCCCGAGAAGGAGTAATGAGTCAATCTCATGTTGCTTTTTTTCTTTCCTCTTTTTATGTGCCATGTTCTTTCAGGACGTAGGCGATCATGGCTCTCCACCTCCCTCTATCCCTTGCAGCTCTCAACATCTTCCTTCCCTCTGCTTCCTCCTCCAGACCACGTTCTGTCATAGTAAGTAAAAAAGGTTATCTAAGGGGTTTAAGAGAGAAACATTTGGCTTTAGAGCCGTTAAAATTAACACACCATTCTTGCCCCACTTAACAACAGGTTGAAGGTCATTTTTGAGATCGGCTGCCATTTTGAATTTGTCGAAATTATCAGACTTTTCATTAAAACAGGAGTAAATAGGTGTGTCATCAGAAATAATTTTACTGACAAAATAATTTTGAGAGTGCTTTTTAGCTAAGATGAAGTCACTAATTTCGAAAATGGTATCCATTTTGAACTATCACATTAAGTTATTACTTTCTGACATACACATATTTTATGATGCATAGTGTAAATTACACTTTTTAAAAATTAATTCACCTCAAGCAAGGCGATAATGCCACTAAGCGGCTGTTGGGAGTGAAAGAGAATAGGAAGACTATAGAATGAATCGGAAACCCAATCACCTCTTAATTGCTGTGTTTCCAAGGTCCACCTTGACTTGGAGTGGGCGAATCTGTTAGGATCCCATCTATGTGCAAATACTGAACCCCCAAACTGAGGTCAAAACATGAAAATATAAAAATACATTAAAAGAAATTAACAGCAATACATTTTCATAGTAAAAAAGTAAAAAAAAAAATTACCAGCAATACATTATTGGGAAAAAATTACCAGCAATACATTTTGGGAAAAATTACCAGCAATACATTTTTGGGAAAAAATTACCAGCAATACATTTTGGGAAAAATTACCAACAATACATTTTTGGAAAAAATTACCAGCAATACATTTTGGAAAAAATTACCAGCAATACATTATTGGGAAAAAATTACCAGCAATACATTTTGGGAAAAATTACCAGCAATACATTATTGGGAAAAATTACCAGCAATACATTTTGGGAAAAATTACC
The DNA here is from genome assembly GCA_964036315.1 of Acanthosepion esculentum. NCBI lineage: Eukaryota > Metazoa > Mollusca > Cephalopoda > Sepiida > Sepiidae > Acanthosepion > Acanthosepion esculentum. The sequence goes on from OZ038478.1 coordinate 44,861,062, forward strand.
AACAATACATTTTTGGAAAAAATTACCAGCAATACATTATTGGGAAAAATACCGGCAAAACATTATTGGGAAAAAATTACCAGCAATACATTTTGGGAAAAATTACCAGCAATACATTTTGGGAAAAATTACCAGCAATACATTATTGGAAAAAATTACCAGCAATACATTATTGGGGAAAAAATTACCATCAATACATTTTTGGGAAAAAATTACCAGCAATACATTTTTGGGAAAAAATTACCAGCAATACATTTTGGGAAAAATTACCAGCAATACATTTTGGGAAAAATTACCAGCAATACATTATTGGAAAAAATTACCAGCAATATATTATTGGGGAAAAATTACCAGCAATACATTTTTGGGAAAAAATTACCAGCAATACATTTTGGGAAAAAATTACCAGCAATACATTTTTGGGAAAAAATTACCAGCAATACATTTTGGGAAAAAATTACCAGCAATACATTTTTGGGAAAAAATTACCAGCAATACATTTTGGGAAAAAACACACAAGAGCTCACAAGAAAATAGAATGTTGGCATTACATGACCCATAAGAAGTCAATATGCCGTTAAGCAAACCAACCAAAACTATATTAGCTTACTGACGTGGCCTTCATAACCAATCATATGGTCTGATTCTTTCACATGTCTGATTCTCTGCTGTTCTTCGCTGTCTAATATTTTTACTTCATTCAACTACTGAATTCTCCTAAATATGGCTTTTAAACATTCTCCTAGTCCTTACTTTTATAGGCCGGTTAATTTCACCGTTGTATTCTTTGCTACAAATTGAAGGAGTAAGTGGGTTTTCTTTATGTTTCTTTGTTTATTATCGACCCGTTCACCTTCTATTGCTACAAGTAATTAAATTTCCTTTTTCATTGGTGTGACTGAAAAATAACTATAGGAGTTATAATTTCTTCTTAATAGACGTTATTGGGGATTAGACATTTACTTGAAGGAGCCATGAAATTTTCATGGTTTTCCTATTTAAATTTTCCGACGAGTCGTAATTCTTAAGGTAATGATTGAGTAAGCTCATGGCGAGTTCTATGTCAATAAAATATCCGTAGAAATTCTCCTATCGAATCGCTAAATATTCGAGCTTATCAAAATATGGCAATAACAATCTTAAATATGGATGCTGATTTGTTATTTTAAGAAGTAAGGGGGTACAAATGAAAAGATTTGAAATTGACAACTTTTCCCATTTCACTGAAGCAGCCATTAAAAACTACTATCTTCCCTTCTTTATTTCATTCATTCATTTTCTCAATGAAACCCAATAATGTCTCCCCCACCTTTTCCACGCGATCAAAACGGAATAGTACATTAATTATGAGGTATTGGCAGGAGGCGTTCCCCCGTCTTACGATCATTTCTCTTAATAATACTTTTAAAATAATTCATTAGAGGATTTTATTTTATTTATAGTCACTGGATTTTTGGCGGTTGCCTTACTCGGTTTCCGTCGTTCGAAAATGTGCATCTGAAAAATGGCACTTTTATCGCGGTCGCCTTTGCATTTCCGCCTTTTAGCTAACATCAAAGTTTAGTATTTTTCTTTAGCATTTTTTCAGCTTAATCTGATTCTCTTTCTCCACTTCTATCTTCCTTTCTTTCTTTAATTTTCTCACTGAAACCAAGTAGTGTCTTTTCCCCTCCTCCCACGCGATCAAAACTGAATAGTCTGTTATTTATAAGGTATTGACACATCCTTTTCTTACACCCCCTTTCTTTTTTTGCATATTTAATAACTTCATTTTTCTATCCGTATGAAGGTAGTTTGCACCCAGTATAAGTTCTGAATTATTCGAATATCTTTCCCAAATATGTTAAGGTTACTGTTATGGGATCTTACCTGTAACGACAATGAACTCTTCCTGACACTATAAAGACTGCGCCTCTCAAGAGAGACGATAGAAGAAGGGGGACGAGTCGGGACAATAGTAGTTAACTCTAAACCAGACTGACAGTCATACTAACACCTTCAACTTCTTCTATTATTATTCTATTTAATATATCTTTGTTATTCCTACTCTTGTGTTCGTGTTGTGCTTCTTTGGTCCTAACCTTGGACCATAACAGTGGTGCGAGGATATTGGACCATAACAAAAATACCTTACAAAATAATTAAATAAGGAACAAGTAAGAAAATTTTTTCATAATTAGAGTGTTGACTTATTGATATATCTACGTAGACGTATGCTTATAAGCACATAAATATGAATTGAAAATATGGAGTAAATCCGACAAAAGTATCAAATAAAGAACAAATAAAAGAAACCTTTATAAATTTGACGTGTTCTTCTTTTTATATTTTCACTTCATCAGAAAGTATTTTGCATTCCCAAAATATTTCTGATGAAGCTAAAATAAAATGAACGTGGGAAAGCTAAAAAGCTAAATTCTGTTCTGTTATTCGTTGATTTCTCCAAAGCCTTCGATTCGATTCGTGGAGGTAAAATGGAAGAAATACTGCTAGCACCAAACGAAACTGTAAAAGCCATTGTGATGCTCTACACACATATTCAGTAGTACGATCCCCAGATGGCGATACAGATTTCTTTGAAATTGTTGCAGGGGTGCTTCATGGCGCTATTTCACTTTCGAGTCATCAGATAGCATTAGTATGAAAATGACAGAAATAATTGTATGCCTATGACTAATTTTTGTCTATACTCAAAAATAGCTCTGGTCTATAAAAATTAAAATTTTTTAACAATGATGTCCGCCTTATACACGGCTCAAGGGCCACTCGAGGTAGAGGGTTACAGAGTAAGAAGCACAGTTTATGGAGATATGATGGAAAGATAACAGTTGACGGTAGATTTGAATAGCTTAAGATTGTATTGATTTGGAAGCCTCCTATTGTGTGTCGGTTCCACAAAGCAGCGGTTCTTGGAAAGAAGCTGTTCGAGTGGAACTTACATCTCACCAATGGAATACGAAGGGAATAAGCGTGGTTCGTTAAAATGTGCGTGGGATGACAGGTCTTAGCTGTGAAGGTTAAAACTGCTGGAACTAAGGAATGTTGGTCTGAACACTTTTCTTGGAAATAGCAGCGAGAGGTTTGCAACGTTTGGACTGTGGGAAAGGGGTTGTTGGGTGGGAAATAATTTCATCAACCACAAGGACGCGGAGACGCTTTTGGACTCTGTCAAGGCGGGAAAGTGAAGACTTGGCAGTTCCTGCCCATATATAGCAGCAGTACCCCATTTTCTGTCTGATCTGACTCTTGTAAATATAGAGGATAGCAGGTGGAGTCAGGTACTTATTGGAGCGGTGCAGGGAACCAAACATTTTCCCAGCATCTTTACCGATGGATCTGGGTAGATTTCAAGCTCTAATAGGTTTTCAAGGCATGGGACCTCCCTAAGAGATCACTCGTTCATCGCGGTAGGTGAAAATTCAGGGTTCGCGTTGTGATGATGGAGCTTCATTAGTTTGGTTAAGTACAACAATGTTGCAGTAAAAACGACAATCTTTGTTTTGTTTTTTAAATCAAACTTTAAAAAATATAATCAATTCTTTTTTTACCTTTTATTTAATTCATTTCTTTCGATCCATATTTATAAGCAATATCTAAAAAATATCCGATGTCGAGAGGAAAAATAATTTATCGTACTCCTTTGTGGAATATGATGATCTCAACAGGGAAATACGAAGATTTTATGTGTCATAAAAATACTTTATCAAGATTCGACAAGGGAGAAATATTTTTGGAGAGGAAGTTACTGTCAAGCAACATTGGTTTACAGCTCACCCTTAAATAGAGTATTTCCGTCACTCATTGTCAACAAGATGTTCATCTTTGTTATTTTAGCAGTTCAATCTACTCATCCATTTTAGATTAGCTGTACACAGAGTGATCTAAAATGACAGATCAGCGTCCCAACTGTATAAAATGGATTTGATTTTTGTCGTTTGATGGAAGTGCTGTAATCAGAATCGATTCTTTTGGCGCGCTGTTTATACCTGGGTCTATAATAATAGTAGGGACAAACTAGAATAGCGAGGGACAAAGCCGACATTTGAATGAATCAATATAGTGGAGAGAAGACGAAACTGACGCAGGTAAATCATTAAAGTTAATCATTTGAAAAGTCTTATAAATCCAACTCTTTTTACACAGTAGACTCATTTTGGTAATAGTTATTCAAATAATATGAAGAACATTGATACGATTGATAGTGAAAATATAAGCCAATTGTGTTTTGTATAGAATTGAAGATTATCCAAATACAGGGTGTCTCAAAAAAATATACTCACACTTTCCCTTGGTGCGCGTTATCAGCGTTGTCTGGACAATAATGGTCATCAATTTGAACATTTACGAACATGATTCTTCAATTACATTTTTCTTCTGTATTCTAAGCTATTCCATTTCACTCTATGTTCATAAATAAAGGTTTTCTCGTCATTCAAAGTGTGAGTACATTTTTTGCGACACCCTGTATATTAAAAATTATCAATTTCTTTTTATATTTTATTGTCATAGAACTTGCCATGAGCTTATTCAATCATTAACTTAAGAATTAAGATTCATCGGAAAATTCAAATAGGTAAACCGTGAAATTTTCACGGGTCCTTCTAGTAAATATCTAATACCCAATAACCTCTATTAAGAAGAAATCATAACTCCTATAGTTATTTTCAGCCATGCCTATAAAAAAGGAGGAAATGTAATTACTTTTAGGAATATTCGGTTGAAGGTGTCAATAACAAACAAAGAAAAATAAACAAAACTCACCGAAAACATAAATGAAAATTATAATGGATGGGAAATTATTTCAAGCGGGCATTTCTTGAATGGTCAGTCGATTGCTTTCTTTTGAAGATGGGCATCACTGGCAACCTGGAACCTGATTCGTTTCCAGACGACAGTTCAAGTGGCATCGAGTTGGATTTGATCAAGTTAAATAAAACCATGCTTGCAACACAATTCTGCTTCCGACGTGAAACACATATGTTTACCTTCCATTCTACGGCATTAATAACAGTCGTGACGAGCACGTTGTGCATTTTAGCACAAAGTTGAAAACCTCAGTTGCAGTTGTAAAAAGAAATCGCAAGAGACTGAAACGTATACAAAAACAATACCCTGCACAGTGAAAAAAAGCTGCTGGTGGCACTAGGGGTGGCAGTATTCCCTTAGCCACCGAAACTGTCTTACCTCCCCTGTTTGTCGGCTGACGGTGGCAGGTTATTGCACGTGCTTGTATGTAGAAAATTGACATGAAAAACTACAGGAAATATATATATATATATATATATATATATATATATATATATATATATATATATATATATATATGTATGTATATATGGAAAATATTAAAAACGACAGACATTTTGTGTCAATTAATTTTTTTTAATGGTCGACTTTTTCAAATTATGAATGATCCTCTGACAAGGAGGAAATTTCGCCAGGAATTGACTCAAGTTCATTTCGAAAAATAGTACATATATGACCTAAGCTTTCGACTTTAAGTCATCATCAGGATAGGTAGAGATAATTGGTGTTGTAATGTAGGCAAGGTGTAACGTGTGTTTTTTTTTAAATATAAATTTGATTTTCTGGCTCTTAATTTATAATTGTTTTTATATATTGATTTTTGTTTTTGTTACATGAATATTACTTTAAGTCTGTTTTTACTATTTGATTTTTCTGGTATTTTCGTAATAGTATATGAGTAGCTGTCTAATGTTACTATCATCCTAATGCTGCTTATTAAGGTGTTGTCTGATTCCACTCTGGTCCGAAATGAGTCTACGTGAGAGTGTGATTGCGGCATATCGTATGAACTTCGGATAATTTCTGACGGAATTTTATCCTCATGTGAGAAAATTTTGAGTTCACATTGTTAATAACACAATAACATAAAAAGAACAGTTTTGTTTTAATTTAGTTTTATTTTCGACAATGTTTACTTCCACAAACATGGCCGCAGATCGTCTTCGAGGCTTCTCCTGTCCTGTCGACACTTAGCATTGCAACATTAACACCTTTATATATGACGCGATGTCCTAATAGTAGACATTTTGTATATTGGTATAGATTTCCTGCGGCGCAATTAGTTCCAGAAAAAAATTTAATAACAGCGCGATAATTTATTTTTTCATGCTGATTTTCGTTGGGCTTTTTTCTTGATTTTCTTTATTGTTCCTGAAATATAAAAGACAAGAAAATATTAAAACCAAAATAAAGGTTCGAAATTTGTGAAAACATAAAGAATATCTTGAATTTTCGGCAGTTAAATAAAACATTAATTTGAATCTTTGGAAAAGAAATCATATTCAACACCTCTCAACGTTAATTCGACTACACATGAGCAGGGCCGGCGTGAACTACCCCCGAACACCCCGACGAATGTGTGTGTGTGTGTGTGTGTGTGTGTGTTTAGGAGGGAGTATCAAGCCTAATTGCAGACTACGGGCAGTTCTTTGTGAAATTCGCTATCTTATCAACATTTGTTTTTTTTCTACCTACATTTATATACGTTACAAATGAATGTAAGCCCCATTAAAGAACGAAAGATTTTCGCGGGTTTTGACGTCATTCTGGAGTTTTTGTTTTGGTCCACATCCCTGAATTTTCTTTTCTCGTGCGAAGTCTCGAAAAAGCAAGATATAAAATTCCCTGTTTTTTTATCCATAATGTATGCGTTAAAATTATTCAATTTTCAACAAGAGAAATTTCAAGTTGATGTTAAAAATTTCCACAAAACTCTGTCGATTTATTTAAGATGGAATGATTTATTGTCTCACTAATTTGTATTTAGATACATTGTATGTATTTTCAATTTTTCTAGTTGAATTGTTCATCTAAATTACATATGCTCCATTATTGTGCATAATTAGGTTATGATAAAATTTGTATTTCATATGAATATTACCTTATGAAAACTGAGATGTAGTAGAGTAATGGGAGGTTCATCGATTCGGTGAGGAGTACGAGACCCTTGCACCGACCCTGCACATAAGCCACACATGCCTCACCCATCCATACCTCTGGAGAATGAATATTAACCAACATGTAGAACATGCCAAGCCGCCCACACTCTGAAACAGATTTTAACTGAATGTACTTACCTGTACATGTAAGACACAAATACTACAAGGAAATCAACATGAGAAAAGTATTTGAAAATACTGAAACCGGTAACATAATGTTCTACCTTAAAGAAATAGTATTATACTAAAACATATAACACCTACAATATATCATTTACAGACTATATATCTAAAAGTCATACATTTACCCTAAAAGTGTAAAATATCAGTAGTTGAAGACATAAAACTGCTTTCAAAATATATGCAATTGGAGCCATAAAATTGTGTACAAAATACTTTCGGCATTAAATAACACATAGAGGTTGATATGCTGCTAAATTCAAATAAAACCTATCAACACATCTGGTATTATGTATGCATTTGAGGTGCTACATCAATATGTAAGTGAATGGGGAGGGTGGATATAACAATGCGAGCGTGGCTTGCAATTATGTACCGAGAGGAAATGCTAAATTTTGAAATTTAATTATTTGACGTGTTTGGATGTGCAGTCTAGCCGATCTCATTCTGTTTCCTTATACTTTTGTTTCTATCACTTTTCTTATTATGTATTCCACATTCTGATAATAGAAAATCTACAAGAAAGGTGAATTATTTGAGAACCTGGAAGCAAAATTACCGTGGATGATCTAGCAATCGAAGCACTTTCTATACATTATTACCTTAATAAATTGCTTTCTCTTTTAATTAAAGTAGCATTTTTAAATCGAAATTAATGTCGCGTTTTTTTTAGATCTCTCCGTCTGCTTCCGTACGATAATCTCGTTTGCTGATGTAACTAAAACTTTATGTGTTCCATTTTGAATTTTCATTCTCTTTAAATTTGTTGTATTATATTTGCCTTTAACGCTGTCAATATACGTCTCTTTGCAGTTTGGGTAATTCTGTTGCCTATTCTAATTTGGCTTTCGCTTTCTTTAATATCCGCAGTTTTATTTTGACGTTCCACATGACTGAAATGTGGTCGATCCAGCAGTCGGCACGTATGTTCGTTCTTATTGATCGTTATGTAGTCAATCTTCAATTTTCGTTTCTTTTCTTGGGTTTCTCCATGTCTATAAGCGCCTAGAGCAGTGTTTCTCAGTCGGTGTTCCCCGGAACCCTAGGGCTCCGCAAGAGGTCGCTATGGGTTCGGCGAGAAACAGTGATAAATAGACTAATGCTTTTGAGTAATTTTAGTTTAATTCTATATTCGTAATATTACTATACACGTACGGTGTATTGTTGGAAAATTCTTGGTTATTATAATAAAGGCTTCAACAGCGTATACTATTTAAAACTATAATTCTCGTAGGAAATGTATTTAGTAATGTCTGTGTGGCGTCAGTGTGAAACCGCCTTCACTGGTTAGTGGGCAGAACGTATGCGTGTCTCATTGAGTGACTCATTAGAGTACAGGACGCATGCGCGGTGTCCATGTATTATGTTTACCACATGAACTATGATAAAAATATCAAAGATAGATATTAATAATGGTATGTAATAATTTTTATGCAGGGGCTCCTCGAGACATGAAAACTATTTCAAGGTTTCCGCAAGGGTAAAAATTTTGAGAAATGCTGGTCTAGAGTGTTCTTGAAGACAGGTGTTGGCTACTGCCTTGTTGGTTGGTTTTTCTTCGCGTCCATTACAAGTTTATAGACCGAATTTGGCAACTATTTCACAATTTCTCATATCAATAATTTGGTAAATTAATAAATGACCAAGTAATTTATATGTTGACCAACTCCAAAATTTCGGGCAATACTGCTCCTCGACATCAAAGAATTCAATAAACTGATGAGCGGATTTACGCAAGTATAGACCGATTTTTTTATAATGAGTTTCTTACGCAAAATAAGGGATCGCACTATACAAAGGTAAGTATGTTGACGAGGTTAAAGACCATGCATTTTCAGTGACCGGTTGCACTATACACAGGTAAATATTCTGGATGGCTTAAAATTCATGCAAAGATATTGGGTAGCATTATACATGAATTTGGTTTATACACGATTTTCACCTTTTCTCTCTCTCCCTATATATATATATATATATATATATATATATATATATATATATATATATATATATATATATATATATATATATATACATACATACATATATATATATATATATATATATATATATATTAGTGATAATAAGAAGACGGAGACTTTAATTATCAATTTCATTTGGTAAATCTACGGAGGAGATTTCGGTCTGAAGAGTTGAACAACTCAGTGTTCACCAAATAAATTATAAACGAAATGGATAATTAAAGTCTCCATGTTCTTAATATCATTATAATGCTCTGTAGTCTACATTGAGCTCTCCCTGGATTTATATCCTCCTCGGAATTAATCCTTCCAGTCACAAATTGGCAAGCCGTATATATATATATATATATATATGTAAAATGTGTGTCTGTATATATATATATATATATATAGTTATCCACAGACAGACTGGCGCACGGCAGGGATGAAGATGAATTTAAGCGTATTTATTTTTAGATAAACCACAGTGACTGAGAGAACTCGATTCAATTTACCGAAGAGTCTTGCATTATTAGCCGTAATAGTCACTGTTTACAAACCCACACTTCCTTACCAGAGAGCTCAACCGAAATAAATTTTTTCATGAGCATATATATTGTCATCCACAGACAAACGTTTTCGCTGTATCATCAGTGTGGCTATCCGGTTGCCTCTAGCTAGGATCGAAACCCGATTAAATTGGTGTCAGTCGGGGATTCTACACCTAAGCCGTTGGCGCACGGCAGGGATGAAGATGAATTTAAGCGTATTTATGTTAATGTAATTTTTATATACATTATTTATAAGTTATATATGCGCGATACTTATTGGAAAGCGCTCAATATCAGTGATAGAGTTAACATATTTAGATGGATTGATGTAAATTTGTGACCCTCGATTGCAGAGGGCGTTAAACCCAAGGTCACAAACTCGCATCAATCGAACTATATATGTGTGTGTGTGTGTGTGTGTGTGCGCGCGCGTTTGTGCGTTTGGCCGTGTGTGTGTGCGTTTTTGCGTATGTGCGTGTGTGTGTGTGAGCAAGATATTTTGGAAAGGGTAATTTTCTTTTATTAGATGTATACAAACGTTTTTAGAGATAACTGGCTTTCTGTGGATTCAATATCTAGTTTGAAAAGAAGGGCTGATATCAAATTTTGCGCACATCTAATTAGGGCTTACCTGTTCTGATACACAGATAAAGAGAGAGAGAGTGGTGGGGAGTGAAGAAAGATATGTAAGTAAATTATGGACACCCGATACGGGAAAGAAAAGCTGAGACAAAACATATGTTCTAAAGTGGAAGGCCAGCGTGTTACACATTCAAACACGCATACATACAGTGGTCGTCCAAACCAAAAGACGAGGAGGGCTTCAAAGAAAAAAACAAAACAAAACAAAATATCCAATACAGCTTCAAAGAGAAAGAGTTAAGCAAAATCTGGGAAAATGTTGGAAGATGTTTGTGTGATACAAGTTTGATGCAACTTACGTATACGTAAATCGAGCCTCAAGAGACTTCTGCTCCACTCAGCTGAAAGCAATAGAACGATTTCATTCATTTCCATAAATATTTCTGACTTAAGCACTTGTTACAGCTTATGCTTTGAAATATGATGATACATCTGCTGAACCGTGCGGTTGATAGAATATATTCTGCTCTTTCTTTCTTTCTTCCTTTCTTCCTTTCTTTCTTTCTTTCTTTCTTTCTTTCTTTCTTTCCGTTTTTGTATATGTCCCTCGTTAACTAAATGCGATTTCAGAATATCTAGATTCATACAGTTTACATAAAACGAACTCAATCATAGTTGGGAATATATATATATATATATATATATATATATATATATATATATATATATATATAAACGAATACTGACCAAATTTTATATTATTAATCCTTTCTTGTTCGGAATGAGACATTTTCAGCCCCATGTAGGATATATATATATATATATATATATATATATATATATATATATATATATATAATTATTTATTTGAATATTACAACATAAATATGTTATAAAATCACGACAAAAGTAGCCATTTTGTTTCAACACTTCTTGTGTCTTGTCAAGTGATAATATAGAATATAGAATAAATGGTTTTAAAAGTTTCAAATTAATCAACGATCCTTAGCTAAGAGTAAACGCTGTTACGTAAGCCAGAGTGGCCAATCAAAAAACAAGTATAGGATGATTCGAAAAATTTGACAACTAAGCAAGGCTATCTAGATATTAAAAGATTTATAAAATTTGAAATTAAAATTAAAAGTAAAAAATTAAAATTACCTATTTAGAAATCTAAATCAGATCTCTATTAAGTTTTAAATTGTAGAATTACTAAGGAGAAAAAAAAAAAAAAAATAAATAAATAAATAAATAAATAAATAAATCTAAAAATAAAAATAAAAGATATATATGCTATTTAATTTATATTTTCATTGAAATTAAGTTGAAAGTTGTATTTAGAGTCCCAGACATAGATGTATACATTTTTCGTTACATTTCAGCATGTTAGTCGCCTCTCACGTGAAATCACTCGAACAACGGCATGCCAAACGCTCGGACGCATCTAGATATATACACACACATACAAAAAAGCAAACCACACATAGGCAAATGCACTACACCTACACACACACATCGATACACACAGGCACACACATCTACATTCAATATGATCCAGACGGTCAAATGTCGAAGCTATTCGTGGCTTAATATGTTATTAGACGAATTTAAACTTGAAAAATTTAAACAAATAACCATATATAAATATATATATATATATATATATACATATATATATATATACATATACACACACATACACATATATATACATATATACATTTTTGAAAACATATAGTTTTCGACACATTTACAGACAAAAGTAAATAACTACCTCCACATATAATTGAACACTCGCACATCCGCATATAAATTAATACATGCACCCGCATAGGCACATATAAGGATAATAGGTACGCATACACAGACCTACGTACATAAACATACACATAGATAAGCACATATAAATATAATGGCCCATACGTCGACGCAGAAAAGTAAATAAGGCAAGTGAAGAAATACATATAAAGATGCAACCATATACAAGCACACACATACATACATACACATCTAGATGTACATACATAAGCACGCATGCATATATGTATATACACTAAATATATATATAGACATTTACAAATACAAGTGTATACATGAAAAATTAAACAAACGTAAATTAAAACGACATGAGTATAAAAATGCATATACACATCCGCTAGTACATATATATACACACATACATACGCAACTACACATAGATATATACACATATATATCTACAGACATACATATACATACATACATACATATTCACAAATATATATACGCATATATACATATACATATATATATATATATATATATATATATATATATATATACACATACATACATAAACACACATACACATATACATACACACACATACACATATACGCACACACACATACATATACAAACATATATACATATATACATAAACATATAGACACATGCATAAAAAAGGAAAAAGAAATAAGCATACATAGACCAACTTATATTCTAATAATATTCCAACAACATTATGATAAAATATATTAAAAGTTAATCATAATTTAAGAAAAGAACAACGGTCTGTAAGCAATTAAAGGTACTTTATCAACAAAAGTAGATTTTAGTTTGTATCTATGATACACTCCAAGACACTAAAGCCTACATACAAATACACATACAATGACACACCAACATATATATATAAATATCTAATCCTATATAAATACCCATATCGACACATCCAGATAAACAATACAGAGACAGTCGAGCTCAACCATATAATCACCCACACATACATATAAATATACACCCATATACAAACACATATACATAAGCATATACATATTTAAACATACATATATATACATATATATGCATATATAAACCTATACATACACATAGAAACATACATACTACATATACATACATATATGCACACTCACACATACATATACATACATATGCAATAGGCATACATATATCTACACTCACACAAGTACACATAAATATCCCCATATACCCATACATATACTCACACATTTAGTGGTAGACACTTACCAGAATTTACTCCCTTACTCATACATATAAACAGGTTAACCTATGATAGAAGCCAATATACGCAACGATATACCTTCATAAAAAAAAAAAAAAAAAAAAATTATATATATATCCCTATATACACATATACATATCCTACAGTAGAAATAACTCTACATAACATACACATATATATATCTAAATACAGACACGTATGATACTTTGTAAGTACCCAGTACACATTCATATCGATAAGGCGACTATCATGCTAAAAAGGTAATAGTCTATTAAGTTTCATTTATCATTATCATAGAAAGTATATGATTTCTATACTAAGTTAAATTTAAGACGATGCTTACAGTTAACTGTTAGTTCATATCTTTGATTTAAAAGATCAGTCTTATTTTTAAATCTAATTATTTCAAGTTTCTCGTTAAGGCATAAGTAACACGGGGCATATAGTGAGTTACATGTCCGGGCCTTTCTAATTAATTTCCATTTAACCTTAGGTGTTTTATTTTTCTCTTTTAGACTCCAAAAGTATATATATATATTAGACTGCAGATCATATTTTATATCATAATGAAACAATTTATACAATCAATTAATTAGCAATGTTAATGTGATTAATGGCGAAATCACTTCGCTAACAAGGCTTAATGAGACATTAACTTACTATCAATTCTTTGAATAATAAAATCTTTATATTCGAGTTGTCGGATGGAATACAAATACCAAGTACTTTTCAACAGTTTCAAATCACTTCGCTCTACACAGATTTCGTCTTGGTGTTTGCCTATGTATAGGAAAAAAATTGCGGCATGAAGATGACAATTTGAAATTGTTGAAATTTTCTTTCTTGTCTTTTAGAGTTTATCACGGTGTAGAAATGCTTGATTTCTTTGAAATGGTTTTGAACTGTTAAAATGTACACTTGAAATTGCTTTTATATAATTTTGTAGGCTTTTCCCTGATTTTTGACAGTCACAAACTTTATCTTGAGATCCTCAATAAGTTCTTTAAACTTTATCTATTCCCTTCTGTCGAGATGGTGAACATTGCAAATGCTACTCAGTCCTGAAAACGCATTATTCTACACTACCGTATTAACCGGAGGCACGGTGGAGTAATTGGATAGCGGTTCGGATTGAGGAATCGGAGAGCCGAGTTCAAATTCCAGTCGAATCCATTAATACCCTTGGGAAAGGTAAGAATCCTCTTCTTCTCCACACCCAGCTATGGTTAAATAGTAGGACAAACCGGATTCTATAGCCTTGGATGGCAACTGGTCTACCACAGAAAGAAATGGCAACCTACTGCGGGAAAAAATCTGCCTGGTCAGTCATGTATAGAAAGATACATGATCGTTTAAGCGTCTAGTTTACATTCGAATATAGTGAAGAACTCTTTAATATAAAGGAGAAAACCCAACTAACTACACACATTGTTCATTTCAATTTTGTAAGATCTTCTTCATCTACGACGTGGACGGTCATAGCTCTCCGCAACCTCCTATACTTTGAAGCCCTTAGCAACATTTGTCCCTTTACCAAACCTTCCGCATCCCCGTTCCGCCATCTATTTACGCATGCTTATCAGATAGGTAAACCGGTGTCTTTCCCTGTTCCTTTTGCCTTTGATATGTCCTGTGAGTGTCGAATTCTCCAAGTCTTCCTACCTCATTATGTGTCCAAGAAATTTCAGTTATCTCTTCCTGATTTTAAGTTTTCTTTTTCTTGTCATTTTCTTTAAGACTATTGAGGGGGTCTCCCCTTTTTACAAAAATGGACTCGCCCAAGGTATACATATACTCCTGCCAGTGAATACCCGGTAGTACGTTAAGTCAAGTCGGACAGTCAAGTCAAGTCAAGTCAAGTTAAGTTAAGTTAAGTCAAGTCAAGTCAAGTCTAGTAGTAGAACGTAGAGTCGGTCGGTAGAATAACGTAGCGGTAAGAGTCACAGTAACAAGCACGTAGACTCAGTAAGAAATCATACAGCGATACCTCGATACCAAAGACTATATATATATATTTCTACTAACCCGCATTCCTGGAACTACTAACCTGTATTACCAGTTTGTATTATTACGTTAATACATTTATTTCCTATATTCATTCTTGGCGTTTGTTATTATTTGATACCGGATTTCATCCGGGAATCCACAATAACTTGGCGACGAGAATATCGAACTCACACAGGAAGAAAAAAAAAAACAAAATTCTCCCTCGTTATCCACAACAACTTGACAACGAGGAATTCGAACTCACACGAAAGAAAAATTCTCCCTTGCCGACCACAACAACTTGGTGACGAGAAATTGTGACCTACACGGAAAGAAAATTTTTTTCTCTCTTCTCACCACAACAGCTTGGGCGACAAGAATTTGCACTTATCAGAGACTCAAAAGAAAAAATTGCCGTTTTTTGTCATTATCCACAACAACTTGGCGACAAAGATTTACGAGGATTAAAATACGGAAAATCGAGTTTTCGTAAGACTCTTATCATGGAAGAATTTGAAAGTATTTTAGTAGAACTTGTAAAATACCAAAATGAACAGCAATTACAACTCCAAGAAAGACAAAATGAACAGCAATTCCAATTCCAAGAAAGAATGGAAGAGAAGTGGCAAAAGCAATTACTACAAACGCAGAAGGAAAATCAAGAAAGACAAATGCAAAATGAAGAAAGACAAATGCAACTGCAGGAGCTAATATTAAAGGTTGCGAGTAACAAACAACAAAATATTGAAAAAGAGGCGACTTTTCCCCAAGGCGCAGTGTGGAATACGATAGAAACATTCAATTACTCCCTAGAAGAGGATAAAAATTTCGGGGATTATTTCCGACGTTATGAAGACATCTACAACATCGATTGTCAAAACTGGACGGAAGCTACGTCTGTTACTCAGAAAATTAGGAACAGAAGAATACACAATATTTGTGGATTACATCTGGTCAAAAAAGACAAATGAGTTAACGTTTGACGAAGCAGTTACATGCCTTACAGAGCTTTTCAGTCCAAAGACGTCACTATTTCACAAAAGGTGGAAATGTCTTCGTAAAGGACGAAAATCAGGACTATTCCACGTTCGCCGCAATCGTGAACAAACATTGTGACAACGTCAAGTTAGAAGAATTAATTCCGGACAATTTCAAGTGTCTTATTTTTGTACAAGGGTTAGTCTCAGCTAAGGATAGCGAAATGCGCAATGCTTTCAAGACTACAAAAGCCTGGATTAACACTACAAAAATTATCAGAAGACTGCCAAAAATGCCTGAGTATAAAGAACGACTCGAAGAATATCGAGGAGTCAGGAGTAGCGCATATACATAAGTTGAACAAAAGTTTACGTTTTTCACCCTCCCCGGAAAGAAAACAAAAATTCTATAATAATGAAAAAAGATTTCCCCCCTCCCCGGAAAGAAAACAAAAAATCTATAATAATGGAAAAAGTACAACGTATAGGGCAAATAATGACAAAAATCTAAGCAAATATAAGCTCCCCCCCATCCGTATGTTATCGATGTGGAGGACTACACTGGAATAAGGATTGTTGTTTTAAGTATAAATGTCTAGCGTGTGGAAAAATGGGTCACAAGGCATCCCAATGTAGGAACAGAAAATTTACTATTAAGATAAGAGCTACTAGAATGCACGACGAAGACAATATTAACATAAGAAAATACGTGGAACTTGAAATTTTAAATAAAAAGATAAAATTACAACTAGACATAGGTTCGGATCTAACGATAATTAACCTACAGACATTGAGAAAGCTTAATAGACCGACCATGATACATACGCAGAGAATTGCTAAGTCAGTTACAGGGAAGCGTATAAAATTCGAAGGCAAAGTGATGTTAAATGTGAAATTCCACGGAAAAACTAAAAAAACTCAAGATATTCGTAATGAAAGATACAGAAAATCTGGTGGGCACAGACTGGATACAAAAGTTCGACGTATGGGATTTACCTATCAGTTCTTTTTGTAAAAAGATAAAGTGCGAACCATCGGCAATTTATTAGCATTATTTGTTAACATTTTCCAGCGGACTTAGAAGTGTAACAAATAATTTTCTAGTTTCCTTTATTGCTTGGTGGAGATTCATTTTTTCTTTTAAAATTTCTTTTACTTCACGTATTATTCGTCGCTTTCAGACTCTACCCGTCTCTCTCTAAGACCTCATCTAGGAAATAGTAGACGAGAAAACAGAGGCAAATAATTTCATCATATCTTTATCATTAGTGCCTACAGATAAATATCTTTTGTAAGAGTTATTTTACGCCGAGGCCAACGTGACGAGGACTCCAGTAATTAAATGCCATTTTTTTTCTATTTTTTCCTTCTCTCCCATTTCGATTGTCTTGAAAACATTAAAAACCAAGTATTGCAATAATTTTTAGTCATGTTTACTGGAGTGAAATAAATGCTCACTACACTTTGCTTTGAATCGGATATTGAAGGAGACCATGTTTTATTCATTAAGCTATTATACCCTATATCACAGTTTATAAGTATTCAAATCTCTCTTCTATCATCTATTAACCCCTAATTTATCTATCTATCTATGATATATATATATATATATATATATATATATATATATATATATATATATATATATATATATATATATATATATATATATTATTAAATATAACTAACAATGAAAATCTGTTATGTCTAATCATGAACCGTTCTAATGTTCGAATGTTTGCTTTAATTTCTGGTGAAAATAAAGACAAAATTTGTCCAACATTTGTATATTTTTTTATTAAGTTGGACCTAAGTTTTCGGCTCACATGCTAACACAATAATACTCACACATACACACAGTAAAAAGAACCTTCAGATATTGGAGGCCATCTACATTAAGATGAAAGAAACCCACACTCAACAAAATTCCATTTCAAACTAGTCCCAACACATTACATTGCATCTAGACATTGGTTCTATTGTAATACTTCGGTTTCTCGCGTGATTTGATCACATCTTGAACTTATGATTTTCGTCTACTATTCCGCGACCGTTATCGTCGCACGGCAATCTTCTATCTCAAAATAAAAAATATATGGATATCTTTGTTTCATGTCTGTATAATCACTCCGAGGATGGCTCATATGAGCCGAAAGCTTAGGACGAACTTAATAAAAAAATATCCAAATGTTGAACAATATTTAACTTAGTTTCTCTTCGCCATTCTACATTGATGACAATTCAGAAATTCCGGGGAGAGGGTATGAATCATTTCAATTGGCCCTACTCTCTGTCAAGATGGGAATTTTACCATCACTCGGACAGATAGACTAACCGACAACTCGAGAAGAGGTGGGCAGTTTCACTGTCGATCTCTTTACAAGACAATTACAAGTCGAACGTAGCTTAGATATGGCTCAAGGCCGCAAGTACGGAGTACATCCAGTGAGGATCGCATCTACTACTCACTCGTAATTGACCTAGTGAGGCAAGTTTACAAACCATTACACCACGATAATAACAAAAATTCAGCCTGTTTATGGATTCTCTTCTCAGTGGTGTATTTTCAGAATTCTTAAGCCAGCCCATTTCAAAATATACCCGACCCATTAATAATATACCCGCCCAAAATTAAATTACTGAATTTCATAAATAAACAAAATCGAATCTACAGCTGAATTCATTTTTGAAAAAGAAACACCTTAACTTTTCGTGATATTCATTTTAAAATTATACGACTATTGAAAATCAACAAATAAAAACGACCTCTTAATTTTTACTCACATGAGAACAATAAGATAAAACCAGGAATAATTAGGCATTTATTTAAAATCTCTTAGATTTTGTCACCATTGAACATCAACGTAAAAAAGAAAAAAAATACACTGAAAAGTGTTTCTAAAATCCTCCACCATCCT
This sequence comes from Acanthosepion esculentum, assembly GCA_964036315.1. NCBI lineage: Eukaryota > Metazoa > Mollusca > Cephalopoda > Sepiida > Sepiidae > Acanthosepion > Acanthosepion esculentum. The sequence continues at coordinate 44,880,207 of OZ038478.1, forward strand.
AGTTATTTCATATTCAATGCCAAAAGAAAAGTATAAAAAATGCACAAAATCCAAAACTTATAAAACTACAATTCTAACCTGGTTGGTATTGGAACGGTACGAGAAAGGAATATGACTCGAAGTTGACAATAGGAGTTACGAGACACTTTTATATTCGATTTATCTGGATGGAATTGAAATACTTGCTGGCGTGTTGGTAAATTTCACTCGTAATTGGTGAGCATCTCATCTAATTTTCGAAGAAGCCTCCATTATGCTGTTCCTGTAAACAATAGCAATAAACAAATAACGCAATTGCTGTTGTTTTCAAGTGCAATTTTCTGAAAATGCATTTCTATTACTTTAATTTACAACTAGGTTATTTTTTTAAGTACCGCATCTAATCGCGCAATTACTACTGCTTGCTTGAAACATCTAGCAACAGAGAGGCCGTCTATGTTGCCACTCCTATGATTGTAGTAAAAAATATAACATAAATCTCTGTTCTGTGGTTGAGAATGCGCGTTTTATTGGGATGTAGAATAAAGAGAGTACGAATAAATGACAATGTTTCCTCAATCCATATCTTCTCTGTCATCTAAAATACAATCTTCCTTATTTGCGAATAAGGAACAAGTCGAATACGGAACAAGGTTTCCTGATTTCAAATCGTCTAACCACTTCAGCTAAATGAACATTCAGAAAAATTTCATTGACCACACCAGTGTGGTCTCTCTTAGCTCAAGACACAAAACCGAATATAAGTGACTTATTGATCACATTTGTCACGTCTAATTTTTGCTGAAGAGGTGATGCCAAATATGTGGCATATCTTTGATCTCGCCAGCCATGGCTCTCTTTGCTGAAGACGCAGTACCGAATATGAGTGATGTATCATTGATCATATGTCATCACTCTTTGCTGAAGAAGCGATACCGAATATGAGTGACGTATCACTGATCACATGTCATCACTTTTTGCTGAAGAAGCGATACCAAATATGAGTGACGTATCATTGATCACATGCCATCACTCTTTGCTGAAGACGGGATACCGAATATGAGTGACGTATCATTGCTCACGGGTCATCACTCTTTGCTGATGAAGCGATACCTGATATGAGTAACGTATCATTGATCACATGTTATCACTCTTTGCTGAAGAAGCGATGCCGAATATCAGTGACGTACCATCACATTCCATCACTCTTTGCTGAAGACGCGATACGGAATATGAGTGACGTAGCATTGATCATGCCAGCCATGACACTCTTTGTTCAACAGATGGTGCCGAATATTAGTGACGTATCATTGATCACATGTCATCACTCTTTGCCGAAGAAGCGATACCGAATTGATCACACCAGTGATGGCTATCTTTGTTTAGCATAACATGCCGAATGTGTTACAACATTTCTGTGAGGACATATAATGTAAACAATGTTATTGTCTTTGGCGTTTAAATTATAACTTAAAGAGTTTTTCTGTTGCTTCAGATTGTCTATTATTTCTTTTCTTTCTTTGAATAAAAATGCTATCTGCTCATTGAATAATCCCCGATTTAGTTCTATAATCCATTTCCGTGATAATGTGTTAGAAATCTAATTCTATATCTTAATCCTTATTAAATTCTGACTATTCCTTTATTTGACAACTTGGATTAATATCAAGTATTTTCTTCAATATTTGGACGCAATTTTCATTATATCGATTTTTTAAGGGTGGCTTACATTCTTCCATTAATTGTTATTATATTGTTATTATTATTATTATTATTATTATTATTATTATTATTATTATTATTATTATTATTATATAAGCTATACTCTAAAACTAATGGCGGTGAGTTCAATCCTCACCGTGTGTAAGATTTATGCGTCCATTGGCTAATAGAAAAAAAACACACATGAAATGTTTACATATATTAATATTAAAGAGTGAATACCGTAGAGTGTGGGATAAAAAAGGGGCCCAGAGAATCTAGAGAATTAAGATCATGGCTTGGCAAATCTATCGGTTTGACGTGGTATAAGACGCGGCTAAACTTAGCAAATGCGTACCTTTTCCGTCACCGAAAGTGTAGTTGACTAACCGAGTTCGGATTCCTGTCTACGTTCGCCCACGTCTTGAGTGGATATGGTATTAGAACACCTCTAACCATATGGAAAATCTCAGTTTTAAAGCCCATTTGACCTCTTGTCGTACGATGATGCAGTCAGTTATGTGCCATGTGTGGTACACGCTTAGGCGATCATGTATCTTTCGATACATCACTGACGAAGCAGATTTTTCCCGCAGTAGGTTGCCATTTCTTTCTGCGGTAGACCAGTTGCCATCCAAGGCTATAGACCCTGCCTGTCCTGCTATTTACCCATAGCTGATGGGGAAGGGTGGAGAAGAAAAGAATTCATATTCTTTCCCAAGGGTATTAGCACATACGTGAATATCATGGATTCGACTAGAATACGAACTCGGTTCTCCAATTCCTCAATCCGAGCCGCTATCCATTACTCCTCCGATGAAGCAATGACCATTAAAATCAAGAAATATTTGCAGCACCTCAACTTTTGTACCTCATTTTCTACACTGACAACAGTTCATCAGAGCAGAAAAAAAATTATTAACTATATGTTGGTTTTGATATTCGGTAAGATTGAAATATATATTTTATTGATTTTACACAAGAACAATTAGAACTTGATTGTATCCTGAATTAATCTCGGTGCATTCATCCACAAATTAGAAACTAATTTTGAAATTTCATTGGCGAATTCATTTCTAATTTTTAGAGAAATGCGATGCTGTATATATTCTTCTTGTTCAATATCTTTTTATCTGGAATGAAAATTATTTTGCATTTTAAAAATTAATATTAAAACGACGAATTAAACAGTTATAATATTTCGTTTGCTTCTGTATTTTGAAGAATATCGCAACATGAAAAAATAATATATTATTCTGTTTCTATCTATATATCTATCTAATTCTTTTTATCTTTTTATTTTATTTTTATCTATGTATCTGATTCTGTTACTTTCATTCTATCTATTTTGTTTCTATCTATATATCTATCTAATTCTTTTTATCTATGTATCTGATTCTGTTACTTTCTTTCTTTCATTCTATCTATTTTGTTTCTATCTATATATCTATATAATTCTTTTTATCTTTTTATCTATGTATCTGATTCTGTTACTTTCTTTCTTTCATTCTATCTATTTTGTTTCTATCTATCTAATTATTTTGTTTCTATCTATCTATCTCCAAATCCTATTATAGTGATTTTCCAAGCGTAGTTTAGATGTGGCACAAGGCCGAAAAAATCGAACTCACTACTCAGTCGTAATTGTTCTAGCGAGACAAGCTTGCTACCCATTACACCACGTAGAGGTGCCGAATTCAAATCCTATTATAGTGGATACTTCATATTTGAAAGAAATGTCGCATTTTTATTTATTAAGCAGTGTGTATTACGTCTGTTGACCTAAAATTTGATTATTTCGTTTTCTCCGGCTTATCAACAGTTTGAAGGTTATTTAAAGCCAGAAAATATTGTTAGGGTTAATAAAGCTTTAGTGATACAAGTCTTACAAATTATTAACCCATATCTGGGAGGAGAGGAGGTGGATTCATACTTTCCCTAAGGGTATTTGCGCGTTAGCGAATATAACAAACCCAATCCAATTAAAAATTCTGAGTGATTATATCTTCCAAGCTTACAGCACTTGATATTCCCAAGCGGTTACCTATCAAGGTACTGACCAGAACTGACGTTGATTAACTTTCGATATCGTACGGGGGCCGGTGTTTCAACGTGATATAGTCGTAAGCTCATATTCGGGAAATCTTAGTGAAGAAGATAGACGTATACCCAGTGTTTAATAAACAAAAATCGGGCATCTATTTCAAGTTCGAAGTATTCACTATAATAACATTTGAGGTAATAAATATATATATTTATATTTATAAAGACAGATAGATAGAGAGAGAGAGAGAGAGAGAGAGAGAGAGAGAGAGAGGGAGAGAGAGAGGAGGGAGAGAGAGAGGAGGGAGAGAGAGAGAGAGAGACAGGGAGAGGTGGGACGCAAATCTTTCCTGTTGCGACATTCATTACAAAATAAAAGTAAAACGAAAAATTATAATACTAAGTTATAATTAATACTATAATATAATACTAATGTAAAACTATATAATACTATATTATTATATTAATATCAATAATAATATAATATTAATATAATACTAAGTTATAATATAAGTCATAATTATAATACAAAAAAATCATAGTACTAAGTATCCACTATAATAACGTTTGAGGCAATAAAAAATTATTTTCTTGCCAGAATCTATCTTACATTGTCATAAGTTTACCATTCGTCCTTACTTTGAATATTGCTGTCATATCTGGTCTGGTGCTCCAGCTATATATTTAGAGATTCTTGATAAAATACAAAGAAGAATCTGCAATGTTATTGGTCCTGACCTGGCATCTTGACTTCAATCCCTTTTCCACTGACGTAATGTAGCTTCTATGTGCCTCTTTTATAAATACTTTTATGGTAATTGTTCTGATGAACTTTCCTCTAGACTTAATGAATTTAAGCGCAGAGTTAGATTGGCGGCAAGGTCTCGTCATTTTACAGTTGAAATTGTCAGATGTAACCGTTAGTTCTATGCTAACAGTTTCTTCTATTGCACTTCTCGCTTGTGGATGTTTTTTTTCCGTTTTTTTGCTTTATAGTCAACTTTGATCTTCAAAGATTTAAATGCAATGTCACTCGTTATCTTTTGTCTTCTTAATTCTTGTTCTTTTATTGTCCTCTCTTGTTAATAGTAGCTTTTTCTCATTTTCTGTAACACCCAGTAACCGCTTGCGTCCTAATATCTTTATTGCCTTGTTTCGAGTGGAATAATAAAAAATATTTTTATATTATATAGATAGAGAGACTATGCACGTGTATTTCTTACAGAAATTAGGTATAGTAGACCAAGGAGAGAAATTCAAAGAAACAAATGTGACAAATGAAAAGATTTGGAATTGACAACTTTTTCCATTTCACTGAAACAGACGTTAAACACTTCTATCTTTTTTGTTTCTTTCTTTTTTTCATTTTCTCACTAAACCAAGATGTTATGTCAGTTTCGGGTTTTCACGCGGTCAAAACGGAATAGTCCATTGTTTATGAGGTGTTAACACGGCGTAATGGTCGTGTGAGCTAATTAAGGAACTAACTGCCAAAGGGAAGGACAAGCATAAATATATATTTATTGTATATTATTCGGCCATCAGACAAAATAGAAGTATGAGAAAAATATTCAGAATCGGAATTGAGCTTTTTGGCGGAAACCGGGTTGTTTTGTGCATGTGTAGATTAATTTATTTATTTTTAGTAAGGATTCGTGAACGTTAGTGGACATTTGATCCTTGGCGAGATTATTTCAGTAAGTGTATACTGTTTTAACCTCGCTGGTGGATATAAAACTATTTTTATTATTCCCCCACCCACTGTTATTTCGTGGGTGTGGGATTTTGGTAATCTTTAATGTGTCTAAATGCATGTGTAATACGGTCAGAGTAATTTATTTTGCTGATTAAATCTAGTACTTTTTTAGCTATTTGTCTGCAACTATTAGGGTCGTGGAGATTTCGTAGATGTCTTTTTGTGTCAACTGTATCCATTGGGTATGCCTAAATTTCTAATAAATCTAGAATGTGGCAATTCATTTTAAAAATGAATTTTTCCTCGGATTTTTGGACAGTAAAATGATGCATCTTACGTTATCAATACTATGATCCAATTAGTTGAAATGTCCAGTATAGACTGTCTATATTTCTGAGATGAGGTATTATGCACACTATTTATATTGTTCGGACTATCATCCTCATCTTTGTTGTCACATTTATCATATTGATAAATATGGCAACAAAGATGAGAATGATAGTCCGAACAATGTAAATAGTGTCCAATGTAAAGACAATTTATGTTGTTGTCTCTGATTGTTTACTTGTGTTTGTTAAACCGAAGACGGAATTACATACCATTTTCACCGATATAATTTCTTCCATTGCATTTATTGAAAAAATTAAATATATTTCAACTGTCACAATTCAAGGGAGGAGGTCGGATCATTGTATGTGCGGTAGATATAATCCATTCCTGAACAATCACGAGGAATGGTTAGATTTAGTAAGCATAATATTTTTCAATTGCATTCAAAGTGACTTGGTTCAATTGGATCGGAGAGCCGAGTTCGAATTCCATTACATTCACTTAACCTTGGGAAAGGTATGAATCCTCTTCTGCCCCAAGCTATGGGTAAATAGCAGGACAGACCGGGTTCTATAGCCTTGGATGGCAACTGGTCTACCGCAGAGAGAAATGACAACCTACTGCGGGAAAAAATCTGCCTCGTTAGTCATGTATCGAAAGATACATGATCGCCTAAGCGTGTATCACGCATGGCACATAACTGACTGAATTTTTATGAAAAAGTGGTGGTGTCTCACATTTTTAAAGGCCGCTATATCTTTGCCATTGACAGTGACGTTTCACCGCCAAGCAGCTGTAAAATAATACCGGAAACGACAGTCTGTCATTATACTCACCCGTACCTCCCCGTATTACAAATGTGTTATATTTTTGGCAAATTTGGACCTTCGTGCCCGAAAAAAAGCAAACGGAGTGTCACAAGGATGGATTTTCCATTGACACTGCTATTATTTTAACTACCTCCACTGCTACCTTCACCTTCAAAATCTGCCTTTATTTCTGAGATGAGGTGTTGTAATTATTTACATTATTTACATTGTTCAGACTGATGTCGTCATCTTTATAGCCATATTCACCTTCAAAATCTGCCCTTATTTCTGAGATGAGGTATTGTAATTATTTACATTATCTACATTGTTCAGACTGATGTCGTCATCTTTATAGCCATATTCACCTTCAAAATCTGTCTCTATTTCTGAGATGAGGTATTGTAATTATTTACATTGTTAACATTGTTCGGACTGATGTACTCATCTTTATCGCCATATTCATTTATTAGATTGTTTATTGGAATAGTTGGCAGAGTATTTTAGTGATACAGTTGCGTTATGTTTTTATATTCAGCTGTGTTTTATCCTTTAAATCTATCACCTAAGAGAATTGGAAATAGCTATAAGAAGAAATGGAGTCGCTCTGAAATCACTAGTTCTCGTGCAATCGCCGTAGTTAAGCAGTGTCAAGCCTGGTCATGATAGATGAAAGACCGCTTGGGAATGTCGGTTACTGTAAGCATGAAAGTATTGAACCGCGACAAAAATAAGACAGACTTGATCTTTGTGCCCGCAAAAAAACGGAGTGTCAAAAGAATGTTTTTTTCCATTGACCCCGTATTATTTTAACTACCTTCTATTCTAGGCAATGATATAAAAGCGATAATTAGAATTGAAATGAAACCTAAAGATATGATGAAATTGAATGTATACATTTCTAGAGAATGTACAACAAAAATATTAAACACTATTTATTTTTTAGATTGTTTATTTACAAGAATAATTTACATCTACAAAATTCTAATAACTAACATAATTAAAATTAGTTCAATGCAATATTTACCATTTACCAATTTATAAAGAAATAATTATGAAAACAATTTTTTATTTATAAATGTGAATCAACTATAATGAAACGCTAATTATTTACCATTTTATAAAGTTCGAATCAGTTGACAATTAGCCGATGTTTTGTGATCTGTGATCAGTATTAAATGATGCGAAATATTCCTTAAGAACAGAAAACAGATAGAGGATAATTTCCCATAAATAAAGTGTTTAGTTCGACATTCCATTAATTTTATCAAATATGAAGACAAATACTTGATAAGGTATATCAGTCGAAACATGATGAGCCTAACAACGAAAAAAGCATGAGAGTCCAAAGAGCAAAGCATATAATCATTATAACTCAGCTACAAAAGCTTTGACGAAATCATGTCTAATTTTATACAACAATAAATATAAGTTGTCAAATTTACAGATCTTCGATGTAGTTTGGCTATTAGGTTTTATTAGTTCAACAAGTCAGTTTATAAATATCGAAATTACATCTCAAACCGTGATTTGAAATCAAATCGGAAAACTGTATTTGCAGATGTACGAATTAATTGCAACACCCAAAACATGCCGAACAATGGAGTTTATCAGACTAAAAGAAATCGTCGGTTTAGAGGTACAATTCATATTTTATTTTCCTAATTTGCATCTCTGCTGTTTTATATATAAGAAGTCGGTAATAAAAATAAGAACGCCCATCGTCGCCTCAATCTAAAAACGGTCAGTCACATATCGTTAAACACAGACATCATTTGTCGTATTACCACATCTAATTTTCCCTCGAAATGCGATTTTCTTTGCATCTTTCTGGCGCCATCCTGCTCTGATTTCTATCATAAAAATCTGATCGACCATCACAAGATTATTTGAACAATATCATATTTACAGAAGTAAGTATGATTGCTTGAAAGAGAAACATGTCTGTTTTTCTAAACCGCTGCCAACGACAAAGCTTCATTTCACTGTAGTCAGAACGATGTCGATATTATATGCTCGCATTTAACATCTGGAAAATTCCCATATTTAGTGAAAATTGCTCAAAGGTCGAATCCTGTACAACTAACTCATGGAGTCGTGAACAGATCTATATTGTATTCAGAGCTCAGGGTTAAAATTGTGGTTTGAAGGAAAGAAGGAAGTAGCTGCTATTGGTTTAGAATAATTTGAAACAATTGATCAAAAGTATGTTTTTAAAGTAATGAGTTTCTTGGCTAAGGAAACAACAGTTTTCTTTAAAGGAAAGAGAGAATACAGAAGAAAAAAAAACACAGACATACTCATATATAATATCAGATAAGTATTAGCATGGCAGAAAACGAATTAAACGCAAACGAATGGAAAAGTGCAATAAACTGGGAATCCATGAGCACGTAACGCAAGATATAGTGAATTGGCCGAAGGGTTCGTTCAGTTTTTCAAATAAGAATAAACGATCCTTTAAAATTTCCTTTTTTACATTGACTTTATTGATTACAATATTTACTATTTTGTTTCACGATTTATTTCATTTTTTCAATAAATTTCCTAATTCTGTCTTCACACAATTTATTATCTTTCTGAACAGAGAAAAGCCCTTGGGACTTTTGTAGACTTCTCGGGAATTAAGTCTTTTTTAAAGATTATATATATATATATATATATATATATATATATATATATATATATATATATATATATATATATATATATATATATATATATATATATATCTTCTTTTTTAAGAATATATATACATATATATAATATAGATATATAGAATATATATATATATACATACATACATACATACATATATATATATATATATATATATATATATATATATATATATATATATATATATGCACTAGCATGAAACAGACTGTCGCCTCTAAGTGCTGACTTCCATGTACACTTTTATATTTACACACGCTCTATCTCTGATATTGAGAACTTTACCCCATAAATATAGCACACTTTAAGACTATATTTCTGCATATATATATATATATATATATATATATATATATATATATATATATATATATATATATAAAACATAATTATTTTCTTTTTAAAAAATATGATTCCATCGAGACACAGTTGCATTACTCCACCGTGCTACATAAAGATACGAAAAGAAAAGAAAATGATCAGCACAATTACGGAACCAAATGAACAAAGTGAAGATCTTTTCACTTTTATTGTTTTGCATACAAAAAATAATACTTCTATATTGCGCAAGCTAGACATTTTTTTTGGCACGGAAAAAATAATTCTTATTACAAACAGAAAAAACGTGTTAGTGTATGTGTGTGCGCAGTAAAGTCTCGCAGTGTTGCACGTTTCCAACGAGATCAGATTCCATCACGTCCTAACGAGACAACGAGGTACTTTTTCATCCCAATGAGGCAACCTGACTCTAATGGTGACGATCAAAGTATCCTCATTTTTCCTTAACTCGTGTGAAAAAGGAACTAGATGAATTCGTTTCCTTTTTGTGAGAGCTGGGCACGTTATAAAATCATCGTTAGTAATTAGGAACCATTTAGTATTTAAAAATAAAAGAGTAATAGTGGCGTCATGTCTCGGGAGAGTCTTGGCTATTAATTCACTAAATGGTATGATGTCGCCTATTCCTAATTTATGGAACTCTGCTGGAAACGACTGGATCTCTAAATGAACCCCTAAAAACTGCGGGGGGGTGACTTCTCTTTTTTTCATTTTTTTTTTATTCGTTTTAAAATAAAATCCATCAAAAGGGTCACTGATAAAAGGACTGATTTGGTTTTATTTTGTTTCGTTGAACTCTTTAAGTTTCTTGGCTTGGTGAAGGAAAAGGTAATGAGATTTCTCATAACATCAAGCGGCCATATTTCGTCGTCGAGTAAAGACTGCGAATAGGATTTGTTTTCCAGACCCGACTGTGAAAGGGACGAAACAAAACCATTCAGGATGCTTTACAAGTCAAAATATAAGTGTGAAAATATAAAGAAAAAGAAACCAAAACAAAACAAAAAAAAACAAACATATGTATGGTGCACATTTTTATTTGTACTTTTTGATTGTCTATATATTTTAAGAAACCTGATCACAAGAGCTTTATATGGCGTCTCTCGTGACGAAAGAAAAGCTTGTGTAATCAGTCGGCACGAAGCAAGTATAAAAACAGATATGTATGGTAGTAATAATTAGGAACACATGTCAATGCTGAAACTTTTATTTATTTTTTTTTAAAGCTTTTCACCCCAGGCAAGGCTGAAAGCCACTAGCACGCAAGGGGTTACAGAGGATTTGGAGCAAGAGCAGATAGGAGTGATAGAGGAAAGGATGTGGATAGTGGATAGATCAATGCAACTGGAGATGTCGATTGACGTTACATCTGAATAGTTGGAGATTATAGTTGTCAGGGAAACAAGAATAGGGAAGGGAGTTCCACAGGTGTGAGGTGCGAGATATGAAGCTATTGGAGTAAAAGAGACTGGTTACAGATTGTTTTAAACTCAGTTTAGTATCGCATAAGTTAATTACTTATTGCATTTAGCACGACGTTTGAGTGGTGCGATTTCACCTTGTCCATTGTCATCGCGTTCTCGTTACCTTTGAGTTTGGGAAGAATAGTCTCGACAATAAGTAACGCAAAAAAAGGTGGCATTAAATTAACTTGCGTACTTGAAGCTTTTATTTTAGTTTTAATTCCAATCTAATAGATTAAACTTAATATGTTCAATAAGCAAAATACTTTGCTGTATTTCAAAAACTAATTTAAATTGATTGGAAGAAGTTTTTTTTTTGCTAAAATAGCTGATTATCACCCCTTTTTAGTCGTTTTTTTATCGCAATGTAATTCTCTTTATTAAAAAATCTTACAAAAATAAAATATACTTTTCTGTAACGTTATTTGACAAATATTAGCTGATTTAAAGTATAATTAATCTGATTTGAAACAAATATGATCTACCTTAAGTTTAAAATATCGCAAAAATGGATTTTAAAACCTGACAGTAGCTGTATTGACAGCTTGATGACAGATCTAAGGTTGTTCCACGGTGACTTTATCATTAAAACATAATTGAAGAAAATGACGTGAGCGCCTTTTTATATGAATTTTAAGTACTCAATATACTTAAAAATTTAGGAATATAGGTTTTATTGAATTTTGGAAATGTTGACTTTAAATTTACTATAGTTATCGTGCTTATTTTCTGATAATTGCCTGTACTTACAAAATTCGGCAGGTTTATACACATACAAAAAAAAAAATAAATCAAGATTCTTTTAAAAATATTGGTGTGTGATGATTTGTGTTAAGCTTTTCCATTTACGATTAATAAATATAGTTTTCACTTAATAATAATCTAATCCTACGAGGCTGGCATCCCGTTCCCACCCTTTCACTGTTGAAACTGTTAAAAGTAGACGTCTCTTCTACTCCAATAGCTTCATATCTTGCACCTCAAGCCTATGGAACCCCCTTCCTCATTCCTGTTTCCCTGATGCCTATGTAACATCGACAATCTACAGTTGCCTTGATCTATCCTTCTCCACATCCTTTCCTCTAATACTCCTATTTGCTCTCGCTCCAAATCCTCTGTAACCCTTTGCGTGCTATTGGCTTCCAGCCTTGCCTGGAGTGAAAAGCTTAAAAAAAAAAATTTTAAAGGGTGAAAATAGTATAAAATTTTCAGATTTAAAACTTAATGATTTTTCTAATTAAAATTTAAAAAATAAACACATTCTTGTTAAAATTAATTATAGATCGAAAAAAATCTTTTTTCTTAAGACGATAGTGCTCTTAATATATCTTATTTATAAAAGCAATTAAAAGCTTTTCTAATTAAATAATGCCATAGTTTTATTGCCTTTTTTATTTTACGATTCAGAACAGATTTTTAGTAAATTGTGTTTGTGTTTGACAAAATCAAATTGATGATTTAAATTCTCCAAATGGTCCTTCTTTTAAGTAATATAAATATGAAGAGGATGAAATTTTATAAAATTAAGTAAGTGGGGGTAACAGATGTAAAAGAAAAATATTTTTACCAAGATTTTGTAAAACATTTTTTTAAAATAATTTATTTCATTTGTGAATACGTTCTGAAAATTTCATTAAAATCCGACAACTATTTGATTTTTGCAAGAATTTCCAAAACAATGTTTTATTAATGCAAAAAAGACGCTAACTATCCCTATACTAATTAATCTTTCGCCCATCCTTTGCCACAAGAAAAACAAGATTTTAAACTAAAATTTCGAACGCGCTAGAAAAATTAAAAAAAATAATCAAAAAATATTTTGGTCTTTCCTCTTAATAATAACAAACATTTTGACGATAAAACTTTGTATCAAGTTTGGGCTTTCAATATGGTATGGAAATACCTACATTAAATGTAATCAATAATAATTTAATAAGCTATAAATTCTCTTAAGGAGGGATTACGGCGACCACATGTTGAAATACTGGTTCTCCTACTATCACAGAAGTTAAGCAACATCGAGTCAGTAACTCGATGGGTGACCGCTTGGGCTGGGTGGGATAATAGATAATGGTTCTATTATAACGTTGGGTTCGTTATATTCATTTAAGCGCAAATACCCTTGGAAAGGCATGACTCCACCTCATCTCCTCCAAGCTATGGGTTAAGCAGTAAGACTTTTGCCACTAAACCATTATTGTCTAAAAAGATTCTTACAATCTAAAACTATTTTCTGGCTTTAAATAACATGCAAACTGTTGATAACTCGTATAAAACGAATCAATCAACTCAAGAAAAACAAGGTTTTAAACCAAAATTTCGAACGTGCTAGAAAGGATTAAAAAATTTAATAAAATAATCAAAACATATTTTTGTCTTTCCTCTTAATAATAACAAACATTTTGACGATCAAACTTTATATCAAGTTTTGGCCTTCAACATGGTATGGAAGTACCTATACATAAAATACTGCAATTTCTTCCTCTATTGGGTAGAGCGATTTCGTATGCTTTTCGGTTGCGCAGTGCTTATCCATAGTCGCACTCCGTGCGTAGATGGAACCCTGTATCGTCCACGAAAACAAAACTGGTCAAATTCGAATTCATAATAGATAACACAGATACTCTCATTGCATTTAGCCTGGAATCAGAGTTTCTTATAGCACAAGAACATACCGAGAAAAATTAAGCTCATTCGCTAATGATTTTCTAGGCTAGCATGTTAACAATCACTCCAACTCAGTCGCCTTGAAGAATTATTGCATGAATACAGAATGTAATATCCATAACGCCAAAATGTAGAAAGTAGTGCAAGCTTGTGTAGAACAGGAATAGAACAATTACACGAATAGAACATGACATAGCGAGAAAGGAGGTAATAGTCACTGCAGTGGGTGGAGAACAAAATGAAGCCAAAGCGCGGAGGATTTTCTTGAATCTCTACCCGATTTTCTGAGAGAATTAGAAGAGGCCAAGACAAAGAAAATTTACGCGAGTTATCTCGTCAGCCGCATCGGTAATTTCTCGTGATATCACGACAGCCGCTCTCGAGTGGTTAATCTAGGACACTTTTTTTTAGTGAAATAACCTGCAGCTTCAGTACCACGTGCACTGAAGATGAGATTTCTTAGCGCACAGCTGAGAAGAAACTGATTTTAATCTGGTCAATGGATGTGCATAAAATAATCCGAAAAAGCGAAACACTTTGAAAGGATTCTCTTGTGTTTTTTTTCTCATATTTTTACGATAAACCATCAGATTATTTCAGGAGCTTTGTATTCCTTATCAGGCAAAACAAATTCATTAAAAAAAAATACGGCCTGCATAATATTTGCGTTCGTAAATTCTTGTGTGTGTGTGCTGGGGTGGATATCTACCTTTCCTGACAAATGAATAAAGCTTATAAGAAATTATATTTTTTTTTGTATTTTTCAGTGCGCCCACGTCGCTACGGAATGTGACACAAAGTAAGTTTAAAATGGATTTAAGGGCAATACCGTGGAAAAATTGCTCAATCCTCCTTGATAATTTTTTGGGGATGCTTCAGGCACCGAGCAATAATCCAAGGCCCCTTTCGAAGGTACTGCCAGGGGCTTGGGCTAATATTAATTTCAAAACTACCCCAGCTGAAGCCGGGGAAGTATACAAAACTTATAAGACTTACTGTGTCAGTTACCTTGAAAAGTATGAGTCAGCGCTTGAAAAAATAAAATTTCTTCTGGAAATGAAAGCAAAGCCTTTGCCCTTAAATCCCCAAACATTTCCAATTATAACATACAAGTATTGGACATTTTGACGTAGTACAATGGTTAGCATATGGCATGGTTCAATGGTTAGCTTATCTCGATAGATTAATTTACGACTGAGCAGTGAGTTCGATCTGCACCGGGTGCTTCTTCCTTTCGGCTTTGTAGCACATCTAAACTATACCGAAAGCATGGGGCACCCAATAAGGATCAAACTCATTGTCATAATTCAGTCATAATTTATCTAGCGAAACAAGCTTGCTAAACTTTGCACCACGTTGAAGTACCCAAGAATAATGATTAATTTCTAAGCGTAGATTTGATGTGGCACAAAGCCGAATGTATGTATCACTCAGTGAGGATTTGACTCACTACTCAGTTGTCATTTTTTTTAAGCATTTCACCCCAAGCAAGGCGTGAGTGCCACTAGCACGCAATGGGTTACAGAGAGTGAGAGTAAGAGTAAAGGGACGTGATAGAGGAAAAGATGAAGATAAGGACGGGGTATAGATCAAGGCATCTGAAGATGTCGATTGACATTGCATTTGAATAGTTGGCGATTATAGCCATCAGGGAAGCAAGTAAGAGGAAGGGAGTTCCACAGACGCGAAGTGCGAAACATGAAGCTATTGGAGTAGAAGAGACGGGTACATTTAACCATTTCGACAGTGAAAAAGGTGTGACTGAAATGCCAACCTAGTAGTACGTTTAAATTCATGCAGTTTGGGAACTAGCGAAAGTAGCTCGTCGGAGCAGTTACCGTGAAAGTATTTGTAGAAAAGACAGAGGGAAGCCACTGTAAAAGAGATGACAGTCAGGGCTAATCGCATTGTATACCCGTCTCTGGATTTTGTCGATGACCTTTAGACAAACAGCGGGGAGCTCCAGACCATATATGACAGCAGTATTCTATGAGAGGGCGAATGGTTGATTTATAGATTTGAAGGATGGACTCGGCCGAGAAAAACATTTGTTCTAATAATTATCTAGTAATCTAATCTAGTAACTGTTCTAGCGAGACAAGCAATGCTAACCATGACACCACATCGTGGTACACATTGACACGTAGTTTTGAGCTGAATTTTTATTTGAAATACACGAGTATTACTCACCACTGATTTAAGCAGAGTGACAAAGATGGAGATTATTTTGAAAAATAATGTTATGTAAAATAATTGCATTTATCATTATTTATTTAGTAATATATTCACTGTCGAGCCTACGTATATATCATGATATGTGTCGAAATGTAATTCATATATATATATATATATATATATATATATATATATATATATATATATATATATATATATATATATATATATATATATATATATATATATATATATATATATATACTTGGATTATTTATAGACAAATTATCTGATCATCACAACCACGTAGACGATTCAACGTTACTTGATCGTTTCGTGGCTGGGACGGTCTAAAGCACGTCAGTTCTAACGACGGATTCTCAAACCAAGGTAGGGAGCACAGTTTCGAATCCTGCCGGAGAGCGTATATTTTTCTTTAATAAGATTTCTTAAATATTCTGACAGGTAGAAGAAAATAAATAAATATACTTTTTAATAAATAAATGGAGTGCCTACGCGTAACCACTAAAAATAACGTTTAAGTAATAAAATCATCTCAGACACAAAAATCGCTGCCGGTATTTAAATATAGACTGACGATCAGGTAGTTGCGCAATAAATAAAAACAAAAATAAGAAAGAAATACTTTAAAAATATTAATAATTGACAATGCTTTATATGAGAAATTCGAATACTATTACATTTAATACTACTAGTTTAAAATGCAAGCATATAAAAGAGTCGCCTATGACGTTCGGAAAAGTAAAGGCAATAGAAAAATGGTTAAATTTTCATGCTTCCTACTAGTTGGTTTTTGTAGCCTAACCGGTAAAATGCTGTCACGGAATGACAGATTCCAAATGAATACGAATATAAATCTAGTTTATTCTTTATTTTCGATTCTTGTTACTTTTTAATGTTTGTAGAATGACCCCCCACCTGTTAGATTATTTTGTGTACTTTAGTACTAGTGAGCAAACCCAAATGCCTTGACTCACTTTATAGTTCCCCAATTAAAGGTTAACCAATCAGGAGACGTGAAATATTCAATCCGTCGTGTATAAAGGCGGCCATTTTGATTACTCATTCCGAATATCCAGTGCCAACCTGTCAGGCGAATGAACAGAAGGAAGAACTACGCTCTGCTACTTTATTGGGATATCCACTGCTAACCTGAACTACGCTTCCTCGAAATATTCACTGCCAACCTCTGGATTCTATACTCAAAAACTACCGTCATCATGAACAACACCGCCCCCGCGATAAAAAGCAAGATAAATAAGATGAAAAGAATGCTAGTCAGAAGTTATTCTTAATAAAAAACAATTCATTTAATAAATTCGAAACCTATCGCTGAAAGTTTAATTCTTTCTGATTCTGTCCATTTATTAACGATCGTAGAATGATTCCCTAAGTAATTGTGACGAGAAGAAATTGGAACAAAGATGAAAGAAAAAATAGTTAAAATTAATAATGGTTGACAAGTCTTCGTCTAATATAAAATTACTAAAATTTTATTTATGAAATTATGCATTTAATATGATTTAATCTAGGATCCATTACTATTATATTACCGGTGAAAGAGAAAAATAATCCCATAATATGCCATCAAATAGTGTTTATATATATATATATATATATATATATATATATATATATATATATACACAAATGTAAAAGAACGAAGAATAAAATTGCAACTTTCAAAATATTAATTTAAAACAGGGATCAATACAAAAGTAGAGCAATAAATATTTTTTGTAGTGGATACTTACATGTTCTAATGTAATAGTGTATGTTACACACACATACGCGCGCACGCACACACACACATACATACATACATATATATATATATATATATATATATATATATATATATATATATATATGAAGAAATATAGTTTTAAAGTGTGCTATATTTATGGGATAAAGTGCTCAATATCAGAGATAGAGCGTGTGTAAATATAAAAGTGAACATAGAAGTCAACACTTAGAGGCCGTTTCATGCTAGTGCAATCGTCAGGCAACTCTGACGATTGCACTAGCATGAAACAGACTGTCGCCTCTAAGTGTTGACTTCTATGTTCACTTATATATATATATATATATATATATATATATATATATATATATATATGTTTATGTTAATCGAGTTCTCCCCAAGCAAATCAGTATAACCACCGAGACGCAAGTGTTTACTGGGAGTGGAAGAGTTAGAAACAGAAACTTTGCTAAAGAGTCAGAACACAGGAAGTGTAATCGGCAGGACAGCAGATAGCGATTGACATTGTATTTAAAATTTTGTAGTCTAAAGTTGGCTGGAAAACATGGAGCTGGAAAACATGGAGCTGGAAAACATGGAGCTGGAAAGGAGTTCCATAAGCGAGAAGCGCGAGAAAAGAAACTGGTAGCATTGAATTTACAGTTATATCTAGCCAACTCAGCTGTAAACTGGCCAGACCTCGTTGCTAGTCTAGTACTGTGCTTAAATTTGAAAGTATTTATAAAAAAGGCGAAGAGAGTTAACGCTACGGCGGTGGGAAAGTGACTAAAGCCAAGACGTCAGATCAGGGCCAATAACATTGTTGATTCTTTGGATTTTATCAAGGAGCTCTAGATAGATAGCAAAAGCATCGGACAAGGCAGCAATATTCTAAGCATGGACGAATGGTAGATAGATATATAAGATAGACTCTGGAGAGAAAACTTGTCTCGCACGACACAGTACACCAACCTTCCTGGAAGTTGACCTAAAAATGGATTCACTATAGTCTTTCCACTTGTCAACCGAGAACATTAGCCCAAGAAGGCGCAGCGAGTCACTCTCCTAGGGGTTAAGATTAGCCATGCTGATGGAAGGCAGAGAGGGTTCTTTCAGATGATTAATAAAGAACAGTTTAGTTTTGGAAGCGTTAAAATTAACAAGCCATCCTTTACCCCAGTTAACAACAGACTGAAGGTATATCAGTTGCCATTTTGAACTAATCAAACTTCTCAGACCTACTACCGGGGCAGGAGTAAATGGTTGTGTAATCAATGTAGATACACAGTCATTAATGAAATAAATGAAAATATAGTAGTACTAATGATGGAGCCCTGGGGACATCTGTTTTAATGAGAAAGGAACTGGAAGAGTAGCCATTCAGTATTACCTTTATTTCACGGGTCGATTGGATCAGTTCAAAAAATTTGTCCAGAGACACTAAGTTTTTAGCTTGTGGAGAAGGCCTGCATGCCAATCTCTGTTGAAAGCTTTCGAGATGTCCAAAGCTATAGTCCGTGATTAATCATTCTTATCTAGAGCTTGATAGAATCTTTCTGCAATTATCGACAATACATCATCAACAGCTGACCTGGAGGAACAAAAGCCATATTTCTTGTCTGTAAAAAAGACCCTTAATTGATATATGCGATGGGTATCGACTTGTATGACGATACCTAACATATTAACATATAAATTAAGATAATTATGCTTGAAAAGAAAATGCTGATTAACGAAATTGTTCACATTCCACGATACGTCAAACAAAATGCTAGGAAGGAAACCGCGATCAAAACTGGAAATGGCGATGACAGTTGCTGGACTTGAAAATTATATTTGCCGGAAAAAATGTTTTAAGAGAAAGATTTTATAAATTTCAAACGGTTGCCAAATGTTTCCTTATAAGGAAACGGTTAATATTACCATTAGGATTGCACTGACAATTTACATGCTTTCGACACACAAAAAAAAATTTTTTTATAAAATTATATGCAAAATATTACTACTGTTTATGCTGGCGTACAAGGCGACTGGGCGTATAAATTTTCAAGTTAAAATGTATTTTGGGCTATATTTGCCGTACAAGACGACCCCACCAAATCGTATTTTAAAATGTATTGTATTGAATTTATTAAATAGATTCAGTAAGCATATACTTTCTTTTTCATTCAAATTCTAACTAAAAAAACAAAACAACAACAAAAAAAAAAAACGGCAGGGAGACATTGTTAATTAACTTCCATAATCTACAAAATCTTCATGAGTGGGTGCTGTGTTTTCGTCTGGCTATTATACTAGCCTGAATGACTTTTCCCCGCTAACCATCCACTCGTTCCACTTTTCTCGAAGGCGATTTTAAACAGCTTGTTCAGACACACATTCAGTTGTATTTTTGTTCAACATCATCGAAAACAGGAGATGAGGCAGGGGTTAATCTACTGTCAAAAATTTTCCATGCTAACAACTTATCATAAACTACAGAATTTAAGGTTCACATTTTATACCTGGAATATAAGATGACCCCTTAATTTGGGGGAAATTTTTAATGTTAAAAGGTTGCCTTGTACGTCGACAAGTACGGTATGCAAAAATTGAATTATTATGCTAAAAACGTTAAAAATAAATATAAATTATTATTACAGGATTAAAATGAAATAAAATTGAGGAAATATATATAAGTGAGCTATAAATCGTGGGATCTACAATGGCTCTTAATCCCTGCAAGAGATTTACACACTTTTCCGCAAAGACGACACAGAAAAGGTCGAACTCACTGCAGCAGCAATGGTCTGCGAGGCGAGTTTGTTAAGTACAACTCCATGGTAAAATACCGCATTATATACGATTTCTTTCTTTCTTTCTTTCTTTCTTTTTTTTTGTTTGTTTGTTTATTTGTTTGTTTGTTTGTTTCTTTCTTTACTTTTCTTTCATTTCTTTCTTTCGTTCTTTCTTTTCCTTCATTTCTTTCTGCTCTTTTGTTACATTTCCTTCATTTCTTTCTTCCAACGTTTTTCTTTCTTTCTTTCTTTCTTTCTTTCTTTCTTTCTTTCTTTCTTTCTTTCTTTCTTTCCTTCTGCACTTTTGTTTCCTTTCCTTCATACCCCCTCACCTTTCCATTTCTTTTACCCCTTTCTTTTTCTTACTCAAATCCGTTCGTTTCCCTCCCGTCTATTTTTTCTTTTTTTACTTCCTGTATCCCTTTATCCAAGGGTGTTACACTTTATGAATCTGCCATTGAATTAAGAAACAGAAGTTTATTCCAGACTTAATACCATAAGCTTCTTAAATTCTTCCGGTAGCGAATCAAAATAAGGATTCATGGCTTGAACCGAAACTATCATCCTTTTCTAAAAATGATAATAAATTCTAAAAGTTGAATATATATTCTAAAAACACGATCAGTTTACATGAGTGGGATCAGATAAACTTCCGTTTTGACATACACTGATTAGTGAGCAAATAATCCTCCGTTTCTCATTACTCATTGGAATACGAAATAAGAAAAAGCAACAAACTCTGCAATGAGATAAAATGATTTGAAATGCTTTGATGAAAAAATAAAGAAAGAGAATTTATTAAAATTATATTATTGTATACATTATTGTATATTTTTATCAGCTTCAGGTTTATAGCGCTGTGGTTAAGCCTCAGATTAAATCTATCAAATTGAATAGCTCAAACTCTAATAATATTAAGCCTGTGATTGATTGATTTAAATTATAGTAATATACCTATTATGTAACGAGTACGTTTCAGCCTGAAAGGATATATACATGTATCTATACCCGAGAGTGAATCGATAAATTCGTAGTCTAACACGATGTGAAAAGCTAATTTTCATCTAATATATTCCTTCTTTATTGTCCAATCTATGTCAGTCTTGTTATCTACTGGATTAGGTGCATGAACAAAGAAGCAGATTATACAAATCTGTTTTCTGATTAAGCTACAGATTTACTGATCTGCTTATATCTTTATACTTGTACATGGTAAAGAAATATTTGAGCATGACTAAAAATAAGAACTAGATGAGATAGCCATGAACATTTGAACAAGAACAGTCTATTAAAATGCCCCGTAGGTTACCTGGATTAATATACACACCTGACGAAGGCCGAGATGCACAACAACCGAAACGTTGTGATAACAACAAAGATGGGGATAATAGTCCGAATGTAGGTGTAAATAATAACTCCTCATCCCAGAAATTAAAAAACAATCTCTCTCTCTCTCTCTCTCTCTCTCTCTCTCTCTCAAAGGTGAAAGTCATAAAAAAATATCCAAAACAAACAGCAAACATCTGCTTAGGAAGATTCATATTTATTGAAATAATATAAAATATGGATGCCTCTTTTTTTTTTCTCACTTAGTTTCATCTTTTCTAGGTAATTTGAAATAGAATATTGTTTGCTAAACTAGTTTCGTTGACCATTACCACTTAAGTGTTTTCTATTCTCATTTAAAAAAAGTTTTTTTTGTTCTTCCTTAAAAATGTGGATTCATAGTAAATAAATTAAACTTTATAAACTCGCTGTTACATAATAGGTATTATATCACTATCATAATTTAAATCAATCAACCACGGGTTTAATTTTATTAGAGTTTGAGACATTCAATTTGATAGATTTAATCTGAGGCTTAACCACGGCGCTATAAACCTGATGCTGATAAAATATACAATAATGTATACAATAATATAATTTTAATAAATTCTCTTTTTTTCTCATCACGGTAATTGCTCCGATGAGCTGCTTTCGCTGGTTCCCAGGCCTCATGAATTTAAGCGTCCTACGAGGCTGGCATCCCGTTCCCACCCCTTCACCGTTGAAACTGTTAGATGTAGACGTCTCTTCTACTCCAATAGCTTCATGTCTCGCACATCTCGCCTGTGGAACTCCCTTCCTTATTCCTGTTTTCCTGATAAATATAATCTCCAACTATTTAAGTGTAACGTCAATCGACATCTCCAGTTGCCTTGATCTATCCACTTCCCTTCTCCACATCCTTTCTCCTTTCTTTCCTATCTGCTCTCGCTCCAAATCTTCTGTAACCCCCTTGCCTTGATCGATCCACTATCTTTCTCCACATCTTCTCCTTTACCACTCCTATCTGCTCTTCCTCCAAACCTTCTGTAACCCTTTGCGTGTTAGTGGCTTCCAGGCTTGCTTGGGGTGAAAAGCTTTAAAAAAAACAAAATCAAAGCATTTCAAATTATAGGAGGTTAGTAGGTTAAGTAGCCGTGAACACCCCTCGGATTCCAGTAGTCAGTATTCGAACCTAGATAAAGCTATGGTATTGAATTCTGATTTTCAGAGCATGTAGTCCGGCTCGCCTTCGAAGGGATGCATAAGAAAATCTTCGTCACAGTAATATCTTTTTTCTATAAGTCTCTGCCATACAAAGGCAGGTTGAAAAGAAATCTCATAATTTGAGCTTGTTTAAGTGTAAGAATTTCTCCCGGTGAGTAATATATAAAGTGCTGATTGGGTAAAAGCTATGTTTTCCCATGAGATTAATGAGAATCTGATATTTTTCCTTTGGCACTCTGTTAAAATAATTGTAGATTTACAAATCACAACACGTGTTCTCGTCACGGTTCTCACATTTCGATAGAAAAGAAACCCACTCAGCGGAAGTTTGGAGGTGTACAGGCAAATGAGGCATGCCAAACTGAAGTCGGCTATTTTTGTTCAGTGCCCGTGTTAATGTTTTCTTTCCGGTATGAGTCAAGAAGGATGTGCGGGTAGCGTAGCGATTAGTGGGTCGAGTTCAAGTTCCACCCGAGTCAGTTGCGTTCATTTAGTACTATTGCTCTCTAGGAAAGAAAACAATCCATCTCTTCCCGTCTACTGCCAAGGATTAAGCAGCCGAGCGGAGGCAGTCAAAAAAAAAAAAAAAAGAAAAAAGAACAACACAGATTTCAGTACCGCAGACAAAGCTATGGGAAACTACTACGCTATCTTCCAAAGAAGCGATGGTAGTTCATAGAATTTAAAAAAAAAAGAAGATATGGAGAGTCACAATCATTTACGTCATGAAGTCACATGGCATCTAGAAAAGTGTCTAAAAGTGATATTAAAGGTTTGGTGTTTGTATTCGATCTCTTGCCATGAAACCAAAGTGAACTGTTACGTAATATCAATCCTTCTCTATGATAATGAATACTGGACAATCTCCTCAGACGAAGAAGAGACTTGAATCAACAGTAAGGTTACTGAAGAAATACGGTACATAGGAGAGAAATAACATATTCAGAACCTAAATCTTTTTTGCCTGCGCTTTGCAATATGTATTTTAGCGCTAAAATTCAAGAATAAATACCTTTTATATTGATCAGTAAAGCTGACTTTTTCAACTAAGGCTAGAATGTATTCAGTTAACGACAATATATCTCGGAATTGACTATTTCATTGCAATTCAACGCTTCATCTTCAACGATACCCTTTGTATTTCAGCAAACACAGAGCTTCAACTTCTCAAGCATTACTACTGGTTTTGTTACCCAAGACATTCCTTAGGTTGCAACCATTTTATATTTCGCTGAATATGATTATATTTAAATCAATTCTCTTTGATCCATTCCAAAAATGGCTTTGTAGCGTACCCGATCTATAAGTACGAAAAAGTGTTAACCTTTTGGGGAAATCTGATCATATGAAAACTTTTGGAGACTTGGGCTATAAGTGATATTTCTGTTGCCATTTTCTTTAAGACTTCCTCGCTCCGTCCATAGAATTCTCAGTATCATTCTGTAGAACCATAGTTCTGCTGCTTCTAGTTTTTTTTTCTCTCATCCCTGGAGGAATTGTCAAACATTTACTGCCATATAAGAGGATGAATACCACGTAGCAATCGAATGCGTTTCTCTTGGTTCTCAGTAACTTGCTTAGCTTTTGATGCCAAAAAAGTCTCGCTAAATTAACAATTTATTTAGAAAATCTTTTAATTATCCTATCCTAAATGCAAATTATTCACTACGCATATGAATCAAATTCACATCGATTCAACCCTAACTTCGAAATAAATTCTTCTTCTAAGTGCCATGCCCCTTCAGGACTTAGACGATCATGGTTTCTCACAATTCCATGTCCTTTGTAGGTCTTAATAAATCTTATCTTCTTGTTATCTCTCCTAAACTTTGCTCCGCCATTGACTTACTCAAGCTCACTAGGGAGGTCATGTGTTGTTTTCCTCTGTACCTCTTGCCTTCAATCTGTCCTGTGAGTATCAGATTTTCCAAGCCCTCTTTCTTCATTAAATGCCCTAGAAATATCAAGTGTCTCTTTCTGATGTTAAGTATGTTTCGTTTTTGTTTCCTTTGTCTCTAGAACTTCGTCGTTTGTCCCATGTTCGATTTATGGTATTCTCAGCATTCTGCTGTAGAACCAGATTTCCGTTTCTTCAAGTATGTTCTTCACTGCGAACAGTACGTCCATCATTCACTGTCATTTACGAAGATTATCCGCTCTTGCCAACTAAATTCAGCTTTCCTTCTTCCCGACTAAGTCTATAGTGCCCAGTCTATACATGCCAAGAGCATATAGAGAACTCGACTGGATTCCGAACTCTGCTATCCAATTTCTAATTATTCCACTTGTTTCAACGTGACATGGCCGGAATATATATATATATATATATATATATATATATATATATATATATATATATATATATATATATATGTATACCGATCAAAATAAAAAAATATATATATAAGTTAAAAAATAAAAATAAATAAAAACAACCAAAATAATTTGACCCAAATAAATAAACAAATAAACGACTTGCGGTAAAATAACCGCCAAAATAGACTACCCACAATAAGATATATAAAAAAATTTTACTACGTTAATAAAAACACCGATCAATATAAAAAAATAAAAAAAATATATAAGATAAAAAATAAAAATAAAATTAAATAAAAACAAGCAAAATAATTTGACACAAATAAATAAATAAACAAATAAATGACTTCCGGTAAAATAACCGCCAAAATAGACTACCCACAATGCACCACTGACCCGTATATATAAATAGCCGAGACAAATAACAGCTCTCGTGGCTTGAAGATTGCATCTAGCATGAAACAGACTGTCACCTCTAAGTGTTGACTTCTCTGTTCACTGTTATATTTACACACGCTCTATCTCTGATAATGAGCACTTTATCCAATAAATATAGCACACTTTAAGACTATATTTCTTCATATATATATATATATATATATATATATATATATATATATATATATATATAAATAAATTGTCACTTAGCTGATTGAGTATATTCAGCATCTCGACCCTGGAGTTTCGTAGATGAACGGTTTTGCAGTCGTTCCGTTCACTCGTCAGGAAGTTTCAGTAACTGTCTTCAGATTTTCTCATTTTCGTTATTTTTACATTAAGTTAAAATTAATTTATGCGCTAGTTGTCTCTTGATATATATATATATATATATGTATATATATATATATATATATATATATATATATATATATATATGTTCATTCATCCACTTAATTAAGCGTATGAATGAAAATACCTAAATTTTTTTTATCATTGGAAACCCAGACGACTCACTGAAGAACGGAAGTATAAGTTTATTAGCAGGCACCCTCATCCCACCTAAACTTAACCTGACTTTGTAAGTAACATATATTGGATACATAATCTGTCTGGGGACATTAAAACCCAGCCACCGTAAATTAAAATCGATTTTTCTTAACCCTAAGAAATCATAATATCAATATTGTCTGCACGTATAAATTAAGTAGATTTCTTTGAAAGTGTATTCCTATCATCGCTTGACATTGGAACGAGACTATGGATTTTAAGTTTGATTTTTATAATTAAATTTACAACTTTATTCTCAGTTTTGAAATATACAAATTTTTGTGTCGCGTTGGAATCATTTTAAATTTAAAAAAGAAAATAATTATAAAATTATGCTCTATTGTTTGTATCAAACACTGTTTTTTTTTAAATAAAAATAATTGCTAAGAACGTCGGATTATAAATCTTACTGTTCTTTCTTATTATTTTAATATATATATATATATATATATATATATATATATATATATATATATATATATATATATTGTTTAGTTAATAGTAAATTCTTACAGCATCTGGTTTTCTCAAGTTGTCACCCATCTAAGTATTGATCTGACTCAACATTGCTTATCTTCGGTGATCATAGAAGAACCAATGTTTCAACGTGATTTGGCCGTAAGCTCCATCTTAAAACAAAGGACAAACAAGACACTAAATGCATTTGATCTTTTCTTGCTTACGTATCATAACATTTCAATACACAGATACATTTCAATGAATAAATGTCTTTTTGAATGTGTGCTGCTTTATTTATTTGTGTGTGTGAGAATTTTTATTTGGATTTGGAGCAGCAGGAAATTAATAAAAGACTCCATTGCAAGTCTTTCACCTTGCTCTTACCAGGACGTTGACGGTTTTAAATATCCGACCATCCTGTCACGGGTTACTTTTTTCTTATATAAATTAGATGTACAGCAACTCCACGCTGATGACATTTAGCATAAGTTATAATAGGTATAACATGATTAATACCGTAATTCGTTGCGGAACAGGGGCGATCGTCGTGTGGAGTTGGCGATGGTCGTCGTGGGGGCAGGAAGTAAAGTTCAGACTGTCTGTTGAAGTGTAAATTAAAGCTGCAGGCACAGCGCGAATGTGTTCGATAGTTTCGCGCCGAGGATTGCTTTTCGAGAACAAACAGGTCACGTGATCATTTTAGAAGATTAAAAGCAAAAGCATCAACAGCGAAAGTTTTTAGCGAAGATTAAAAGTGAAGACAAATCCTGTTGCTTCATGGAATGTTTGGCTTCAAAGAAACAAAAGTACGTGTGTTTGTGTGTGTGCGTGTGCGTGTGCGTGTGCGTGTGCGTGTGTGCGTGCGTGCGGCCTGGGTGAATTGGATATATTAATGTTTTAAAATAATGGTTGAAACTTGCCGACCACAAAACAATTGGATTGAAACTGACAGACGCTATTCTTTGATGTCAGGCGAAAGAGGATTCTGGCGAGAATGTGATGAAAGATTTAGCTAAAAGCGTCTTCTGTATTTTTCTACACCGATGACTGAAAAATAAAACATATACATTGATTATGTATAATTGAAAATTCAGAGCCCTCTTAAGACCTAACACAGTATTCTACATACATACTTACATACATACAGACATACGGATAGGTACACATACATACTCTCATTTGCATACATATGAATACGTGTGAACATAATATATATCTATTTATGGGTTGATAGGCCGTAGAAAAATATATATGTCTCTATCACTATATGTCTGTCTGTCTATATCGCTATCTATCTATCTATCTATCTATCTATCTATCTATCTATCTATCTATCTATCTATCTATCTATCTATGTTTTCCTGTCTCTGTCTATCTCTCTATCTGTTTTAATGGGCTAGGTGCTAAGGAAGTGCAGAAACTGTCTGTAATGAATATTGTTCCAAGCGCTTTCGGCCAGTTCATTAGCCATTTTAAGCGGTTTGCTGTTAATGTTTTTGTTATATACCGTACTTATGAACACAAATGGGCATGTCCGAATCCTCATAAATACGTTGAGCACTATTGTAAGTGTGTGTATGTGTGGGGGGGATAATATGCTGTCTAAGTAGTCCATCACTAGCAGTGGTTTACCTACTTCACGCCGCTGGCGAGTATTGTATTTTGTTGATGATATAAAGTTTGCCATTTCATTTCCAACTTCCGTTTTGATTATTCTTCATTCAGTAACTCTTTCTAGGTTACAACAGTTTTCAATATTTCTGTTTTAAATTTTATTGTGTGGAAGAAGAAATTCTAAGCTGTGTGAAAGAAATGTGGTTGAGAGTCTTTTTAAAGACCACCAACCTGTTACTGCCTTTTGGTAACATACAGGTTGAGTATCCTTTATCCGAAATTCCCAAATCCGAAAACCTCCAAAATCCGAAAGTTTTTCTGTTGCTGACATGACTTGCCACAAGTGGAAATTTTCAGAAGGCACTGGAAGCTGCCCTGGGTTGGAGTTCCTCAGGCCAGCTATGTAGCCTACATTGGCACAAGTTTTTGTTAGCGATCGTCATAGCAACACCTTCGTTCGTAGATTACTTAGAAGATGTTATGTGCTCAGTAAAGGGATTATTAAAAAAATCAAGACCTGCAGGTACCCATATGAGTAGTGAAAAGAAAAAAAAGAAAGAAAGCATATATGTTTATCAATATCACAGCAAATTAAAATGTTGGAAAACTAGACAAGGGTGTAAGTGCGAAGCATCTGACTGAGGAACTCGGCGTTGGACCAACCACCATATACAACCTAAGGAAACAGAAAGAGAAATTGTTAAGGTTTCAGGCTGAAAGTGACGAACAGAAATTAATGAAAATAGAAAAACACTGCACAGAGCAAAAAATGATGATCTCAAACATGTATTGATGGAATGGATTCATCAGTGTCCTCTTATATAAAACTACCTTTAGGGTAAATGTATGTGCTGTGTTATGAAATGTAAAGATATAACGTTTTATGATTGTGTTCCATTGCCAAGCTGCTCCATTTTATACAAACTACAGACAAATTAAATAACCTGTATTCCAAAATACGAAAAAACAAAAAAAAACAATCTGAAAATCGAAGCTCTTCGGGTCCCAAGAATTTTAAATAAAGGGTTCTCAACCTGTAATAAGGTCAAATTTCCAAAATTTTTATAGAAGTCCTCTTAGTCGAGCTGAAAGATTTTTAGCACCCCTTCTGTTTAATGTATATTGGGAAAAAGTACCCAATATTAGAGAGGATTCATAGGCTGCATTTGATACATAAAAATAATAGTCATCATGCAGTACTAATATCAAAATCTATCTATCTATCTATCTATCTATCTATCTATCTATCTATCTATCTATCTATCTATCTCCCCCTCTCTCTCTCTCTATATATATATATATATAAAATAATAGTCATCATGCAGTACTAATATCAAAATCTATCTATCTATCTATCTATCTATCTCCCCCCCTCTCTCTCTCTCTCTCTCTCTCTCTATATATATATATATATATATATATATATATATAGATAGATAGATAGTTCCAATTATATAAATATAACATGAAGGAGAAAAAATTCTGCTATTTTTATTTTTGTATTTGCTTTGCATTGGTTAAGCAGACCTCACGCCTTGTCAAGTAGTGTTCGTGTGTATAATTCATGTGTGTATATGTGTGGCATAATTCTAGTTTGTCTATACAGAATTCGGATGATAATGTATGTGTGCTCGCGCGCCCTCGTGTCCGCGTGCGTCTGTGTGTTCTCTCTCACTCTTTTAATTTTTGTGTTTGTTTTTGCTTATGTGTGTATGTGCGATATTTTAAAAAAAAAATATACACAATAATCTATCTACTACTATAAATTCACTTTTCTATAATTCTTCTATTGATCACTTTTAACTCTGAAAAAAAAAACGTGTACGTTTCACGGTAGATTTCTGTCCCTTTATTTGATCGAAGTTGTTGAAAATGATATATACATAAACACGTATTTCTGTATCAGTCAGTTGTGTGCCATGCGTGATACACGCGTAGGCGATCATGTATCTTCCGATACATGACTGACGAGGTAGATTTTTTCCCGCAATAGGTTGCCATTTCTTTCTGCGGTAGACCAGTTGCATCCATGGCTATAGAACCCGGTCTGTTCTGCTATTTATCCATAGCTGAGGGGGAGGGAGAAGAAGAGGATTCATACCTTTCCCAAGGGTATTAGCCCGTAAGTGAATGTAATGGATTCGACTGGAATTCAAACACGGCTCTCCGAGCCGCTATCCATTACTACACCATGCCTCCTCTGTATACCAAGTTTTATAAAAAAAAAGTATCTGGATTGGTACTGTAAAAAGAAAACTACGATACATATCAATTCGCTATTTAATCTCCTTCGAAGTAGCCCGCTTCTGAAGCCACACACTTTATCAGCCGCCATTTCTATTGATAGAAAGATTCTTGGAGCTTCATTTTTGGGGATAGCGAGCAGTGCCTCGTCGTATTCTCTTGGATTTCTTCAACGTCTTGAAATCTTGTTCCTTTCATAAACAACGGAACGTTATAGCTTATGCGTGAGAATCTGTGACAAGTGGCTTCACTGCGTACTATGTCTCTGTTACCATAGTAGCACTCCCGATACCTTTATTGATCAAACATCGCAGGCATAAATAATGATAATATATATATATATATATATATATATATATATATATATATATATATATATATCGGTCTGTTATCATAGCAGCACTCCCGAAACCTTTTTGATCAAACATCGCATATATATATATATATATATATATATATATATATATATATATATATATATATATATATTGTATTGTATTGTATTGTATTGTTATCGTTTCGCCGTATCGCTGTGGCTAGACGTTCGTTTCCGATGGAAACCCGACCGATTTGGTATCAGTTAGAGATTCTACCCCTAGGCTATCGTCGCACGGAAATTTTAACGTTTCCTATGGGAAATACGTCAGTGGGCATTTCAATTCGGTAAACAGCAATGCGTTAATAGCAAATAGTAATAAATTCACCCTTTTCTCCAGAAAATATATCTTATCATCCACAGAGAGACTGTTGCGATGTATCACAGCTCTTCAGTGTGGCTAGACGTCCGATTGCTTCAAGCCGGGATCGAAACCCGACCGATTTGGTATCAGTCAGGGATTCTACCCCTATGATATTGTCGCATGCCAAAGAGGAAGGGAAATTTTAACATTTTCTATGCGAAATACATCAGTCACTCGGAGAGCTCAATTCTCTCTCTCTCTCTCTCACTCACACACACACACACAGACACACACACACACACATATATATATATATATATATATATATATATATATATATATATATATATATGTGTGTGTGTGTGTGATATATATATATATATGTGTGTGTGTGGAGGTGTTTGTGTGCGTGCGTGCGTGCGTGCGTGCGTGTATAATCAACAACATTGGCATAAAAATCGACAACTCAACATAATGCCCCTGTCTATATTGAACACTCTTCCTATATAAATATAGCAAAATTTAAAAAAAAAAAAAATCAATGGATTATAAATATCGGATGATTATGTTGCGGCAATCTTCAAAAGTAACCTGGGCCTTCAAAACGGTGCCTTTCATATACGTATATTTTTGCATGTCAATACATCTGCACTAAATCACGAGTAGAAATTCGCATATTTCTTTCGCTAGTTGCGTTTATTTTATTGAAATACGTCTCGCTCTCTCTTTTAATGCACTCTATTTGGATGCTCTTCATTGAAAGCGGATTGGCTTTGACTTTTTCTCTCTACTTTTGAGTATCTTTTTTGTTTAATATGATAGTCTCGTTGTTAGCGTTTATTTTATGTTCTCTTTTTTCTTCTTCTTCTTACCGGAATCTCGACTTTCTTGTGGCCTTCCCTAGGTTAGCAAGCCGTCAATAAAAAGGATTAAAAACATAAAAATATATGCTCAAAACTTAGGAGAATTTGATCAGATTGATTGAACTGTAAAGTTGGCCTTCCGTGTCTCACTCGAGATTTCACACATTTCACGAAATCAATCCACCTCAAAATCTTCTACTCTATTAAACGCTGTTCTTTGAAAAAAAAAAGAAGACATTTCGCACCTTAAATTTCAAGAACCTTTGGAAAGCACTTAACATTTCGTGTGTATGCCGGAGATAGAGAATTTAACTTATTGTTTTATCCTTTCACTTACCCGTAGAAAATTCAAGAACTCTTAACGCCCTGCCTTTACACTTTGCCTTCCAGATTTTTCTTCTCAACTTTATATTTTGATCCCGTACGTTATTTTTTTTTAGTTCGCACATACCCTCTCCTCCTCCTCTTCCACCCCGTGGATGGTGTTGCGGTCAGTATGATAAAGGTTTAATTGTTAATTCGGAATTACTATAATGATTGTTCAAAACCTATGAATTTCCTTCCGTTTCTTTTCATTATTTTTAGGCGCTTGTAAAAATTGAATTAATCGAGAACATGTTTTTGATTTACATGCGTCAAAAATATATGTCCATAAAAATTTACTGTTTCTCCATGTTTCTGGGCTCCAACAATTTTTATCTAAATTTAGAAATAAAAAGGAAATTAATCAGCCGTATTTTCACAAATTTATATTTTTTTACTTTATGTACTGTATTCCCACAATTTCCTGTCTTTTGTAGCTCTTAATAAATAATTTTTGGTAACCTAGGGAATGTTACTGAATAGAATAATCAAACGAAGGTTAGTAATGAACGATATTACTTAGGACACAAAGAACACGTATAAGATTCGCCAGCGGCGCGTAGAAGTAGTCAACTGCTAGAAGTGAGTCAATTTAATTTCATAATGAATCTCTAACTGCAGGATATCTACCAACCGCCCCACGCGGTGAGATGTGGTACAAGGCCGAATTTAATGTGGAGCATCTGAGCCTGTAGGCTCGGATAAAAATTCCCCGTAGACCCCGTATAAATCGGGGCCCGGTAGCTGTTTCCCGAGACGAGACTTTGCTCTTCGACATAACCTCGTCTGGGGATCCTCTTTGACCGGAAGCAGAGAGTTTGACCAGCACAGCTGGAGACGAATCTCGAACTGCAGACCAACATACAGTATTTACTACTGTATCTATGTGTATGGGGACATTCAGGTATGCTACAACAAATTGTCTTTTCGTTATTTTTCATAAAACATGTTCTGCGATCCATTAGCTCAAGTATGCTATGTTTTCATCTGTCCATTTTGCCCTCAATCTTTCCTGTGAGTATAATAATTGCCTATCCCTCCTTCCACTTTATGTACCCTCGAAATTTCACCTATCATTTATAAGTATATGTGTCCTTTTGGGTTCCATCTTCTCTAAAACTTCATCCCTGCTCGCATGTCCGGTCCATCGTATTCTCAGCATCCTGCTGTAGAACCAAATTTCTGTTGCTTCAAATTTCTTCTATCTGCGAAGAGATCGTCCGACATTCACTGCAATATAGGAGGACAGATATTACGTAACAGTTCAGTAGTCTTTTCTTTATATCTGTCTCTTAATACTCTGCTTATCAAATGGAATGGATCTTTGACTATCTCAATGCGTCTTCAGCGTCGCACATTCCGCCCCCTGTTAGAACACTTCCCAGATATTTAAATTTCTGTACTTGTTTGATTTTGGTATCTCCAATTTGTAATTTGCATGTTGGGCTCAGCCTCTTTTGCTAACAACCATGCATTCTGTCTTCTTGCAGTTTATGTTTAATATTTAATAGTTAAATTTCGGTACCTGTTAGTTAAATGTTTTTACTTGTTTGATTTTGACTTCTCTTATTTGTAATTTGCATGTTGGGCTCAGCCTCTTTTGCTAACAACCATGCATTCTGTCTTCTTGCAGTTTATGTTTAATATTTAATAGTTAAATTTCGGTACCTGTTTGTTAAATGTTTTTACTTGTTTGATTTTGACTTCTCTTATTTGTAATTTGCATGTTGGGCTCAGCCTCTTTTGCTAACAACCATGCATTCTGACTTCTTGCAGTTTATGTTTAATATTTAATAGTTAAATTTCGGTACCTGTTAGTTAAATGTTTTTACTTGTTTGATTTTGACTTCTCTTATTTGTAATTTGCATGTTGGGCTGAGCCTCTTTTGCTAACAACCATGCATTCTGACTTCTTGCAGTTTATGTTTAATATTTAATAGTTAAATTTCGGTACCTGTTAGTTAAATGTTTTTACTTGTTTGATTTTGACTTCTCTTATTTGTAAGCTGCATGTTGGGCTCAGCCTCTTTTGCTAACAACCATGCATTCTGTCTTCTTGCAGTTTATGTTTAATATTTAATAGTTAAATTTCGGTACCTGTTAGTTAAATGTTTTTACTTGTTTGATTTTGACTTCTCTTATTTGTAATTTGCATGTTGGGCTCAGCCTCTTTTGCTAACAACCATGCATTCTGACTTCTTGCAGTTTATGTTTAATATTTAATAGTTAAATTTCGGTACCTGTTAGTTAAATGTTTTTACTTGTTTGATTTTGACTTCTCTTATTTGTAATTTGCATGTTGGGCTCAGCCTCTTTTGCTAACAACCATGCATTCTGTCTTCTTGCAGTTTATGTTTAATATTTAATAGTTAAATTTCGGTACCTGTTAGTTTCAGATGTTTTTACTTGTTTGATTTTGACTTCTCTTATTTGTAATTTGCATGTTGGGCTCAGCCTCTTTTGCTAACAACCATGCATTCTGTCTTCTTGCAGTTTATGTTTAATATTTAATAGTTAAATTTCGGTACCTGTTAGTTAAATGTTTTTACTTGTTTGATTTTGACTTCTCTTATTTGTAATTTGCATGTTGGGCTCAGCCACTTTTGCTAACAACCATGCATTCTGTCTTCTTGCAGTTTATGTTTAATATTTAATAGTTAAATTTCGGTACCTGTTAGTTAAATGTTTTTACTTGTTTGATTTTGACTTCTCTTATTTGTAATTTGCATGTTGGGCTCAGCCTCTTTTGCTAACAACCATGCATTCTGTCTTCTTGCAGTTTATGTTTAATATTTAATAGTTAAATTTCGGTACCTGTTAGTTTCAGATGTTTTTACTTGTTTGATTTTGACTTCTCTTATTTGTAATTTGCATGTTGGGCTCAGCCTCTTTTGCTAACAACCATGCATTCTGTCTTCTTGCAGTTTATGTTTAATATTTAATAGTTAAATTTCGGTACCTGTTAGTTTCAGATGTTTTTACTTGTTTGATTTTGATTCTCTTATTTGTAATTTGCATGTTGGGCTCAGCCTCTTTTGCTAACAACCATGCATTCTGTCTTCTTGCAGTTTATGTTTAATATTTAATAGTTCAATTTCGGTACCTGTTAGTTAAATGTTTTTACTTGTTTGATTTTGACTTCTCTTATTTGTAATTTGCATGTTGGGCTCAGCCTCTTTTGCTAACAACCATGCATTCTGTCTTCTTGCAGTTTATGTTTAATATTTAATAGTTAAATTTCGGTACCTGTTAGTTAAATGTTTTTACTTGTTTGATTTTGACTTCTCTTATTTGTAATTTGCATGTTGGGCTCAGCCTCTTTTGCTAACAACCATGCATTCTGTCTTCTTGCAGTTTATGTTTAATATTTAATAGTTAAATTTCGGTACCTGTTTGTTAAATGTTTTTACTTGTTTGATTTTGACTTCTCTTATTTGTAATTTGCATGTTGGGCTCAGCCTCTTTTGCTAACAACCATGCATTCTGACTTCTTGCAGTTTATGTTTAATATTTAATAGTTAAATTTCGGTACCTGTTAGTTAAATGTTTTTACTTGTTTGATTTTGACTTCTCTTATTTGTAATTTGCATGTTGGGCTGAGCCTCTTTTGCTAACAACCATGCATTCTGACTTCTTGCAGTTTATGTTTAATATTTAATAGTTAAATTTCGGTACCTGTTAGTTAAATGTTTTTACTTGTTTGATTTTGACTTCTCTTATTTGTAAGCTGCATGTTGGGCTCAGCCTCTTTTGCTAACAACCATGCATTCTGTCTTCTTGCAGTTTATGTTTAATATTTAATAGTTAAATTTCGGTACCTGTTAGTTAAATGTTTTTACTTGTTTGATTTTGACTTCTCTTATTTGTAATTTGCATGTTGGGCTCAGCCTCTTTTGCTAACAACCATGCATTCTGACTTCTTGCAGTTTATGTTTAATATTTAATAGTTAAATTTCGGTACCTGTTAGTTAAATGTTTTTACTTGTTTGATTTTGACTTCTCTTATTTGTAATTTGCATGTTGGGCTCAGCCTCTTTTGCTAACAACCATGCATTCTGTCTTCTTGCAGTTTATGTTTAATATTTAATAGTTAAATTTCGGTACCTGTTAGTTTCAGATGTTTTTACTTGTTTGATTTTGACTTCTCTTATTTGTAATTTGCATGTTGGGCTCAGCCTCTTTTGCTAACAACCATGCATTCTGTCTTCTTGCAGTTTATGTTTAATATTTAATAGTTAAATTTCGGTACCTGTTAGTTAAATGTTTTTACTTGTTTGATTTTGACTTCTCTTATTTGTAATTTGCATGTTGGGCTCAGCCACTTTTGCTAACAACCATGCATTCTGTCTTCTTGCAGTTTATGTTTAATATTTAATAGTTAAATTTCGGTACCTGTTAGTTAAATGTTTTTACTTGTTTGATTTTGACTTCTCTTATTTGTAATTTGCATGTTGGGCTCAGCCTCTTTTGCTAACAACCATGCATTCTGTCTTCTTGCAGTTTATGTTTAATATTTAATAGTTAAATTTCGGTACCTGTTAGTTTCAGATGTTTTTACTTGTTTGATTTTGACTTCTCTTATTTGTAATTTGCATGTTGGGCTCAGCCTCTTTTGCTAACAACCATGCATTCTGTCTTCTTGCAGTTTATGTTTAATATTTAATAGTTAAATTTCGGTACCTGTTAGTTTCAGATGTTTTTACTTGTTTGATTTTGATTCTCTTATTTGTAATTTGCATGTTGGGCTCAGCCTCTTTTGCTAACAACCATGCATTCTGTCTTCTTGCAGTTTATGTTTAATATTTAATAGTTCAATTTCGGTACCTGTTAGTTAAATGTTTTTACTTGTTTGATTTTGACTTCTCTTATTTGTAATTTGCATGTTGGGCTCAGCCTCTTTTGCTAACAACCATGCATTCTGTCTTCTTGCAGTTTATGTTTAATATTTAATAGTTAAATTTCGGTACCTGTTAGTTAAATGTTTTTACTTGTTTGATTTTGACTTCTCTTATTTGTAATTTGCATGTTGGGCTCAGCCTCTTTTGCTAACAACCATGCATTCTGTCTTCTTGCAGTTTATGTTTAATATTTAATAGTTAAATTTCGGCACCTGTTAGTTTCAGATGTTTTTACTTGTTTGATTTTGACTTCTCTTATTTGTAATTTGCATGTTGGGCTCAGCCTCTTTTGCTAACAACCATGCATTCTGTCTTCTTGCAGTTTATGTTTAATATTTAATAGTTAAATTTCGGTACCTGTTAGTTTCAGATGTTTTTACTTGTTTGATTTTGACTTCTCTTATTTGTAATTTGCATGTTGGGCTCAGCCTCTTTTGCTAACAACCATGCATTCTGACTTCTTGCAGTTTATGTTTAATATTTAATAGTTAAATTTCGGTACCTGTTAGTTAAATGTTTTTACTTGTTTGATTTTGACTTCTCTTATTTGTAATTTGCATGTTGGGCTCAGCCTCTTTTGCTAACAACCATGCATTCTGTCTTCTTGCAGTTTATGTTTAATATTTAATAGTTAAATTTCGGTACCTGTTAGTTAAATGTTTTTAATTGTTTGATTTTGACTTCTCTTATTTGTAATTTGCATGTTGGGCTCAGCGTCTTTTGCTAACAACCATGCATTCTGTCTTCTTGCAGTTTATGTTTAATATTTAATAGTTAAATTTCGGTACCTGTTAGTTAAATGTTTTTACTTGTTTGATTTTGACTTCTCTTATTTGTAATTTGCATGTTGGGCTCAGCCTATTTTGTTAACAACCATGCATTCTGTCTTCTTGCAGTTTATGTTTAATATTTAATAGTTAAATTTCTGTACCTGTTAGTTAAATGTTTTGTCTTGTTTGATTTTGACTTCTCTTATTTGTAAGCTGCATGTTGGGTTCAGCCTCTTTTGCTAAAAACCATGCATTCTGTCTTCTTGCAGATTATGTTTAATATTTAATAGTTAAATTTCGGTACCTGTTAGTTAAATGTTTTTACTTGTTTGATTTTGACCTCTCTTATTTCTAATTTGCATGTTGGGCTCAGCCTCTTTTGCTAACAACCATGCATTCTGACTTCTTGCAGTTTATGTTTAATATTTAATAGTTAAATTTCTGTACCTGTTTGTTAAATGTTTTTACTTGTTTGATTTTGACTTCTCGTATTTGTAATTTGCATGTTGGGCTGAGCCTCTTTTGCTAACAACCATGCATTCTGTCTTCTTGCAGTTTATGCTTAATATTTAATAGTTAAATTTCGGTACCTGTTAGTTAAATGTTTTTACTTGTTTTATTTTGACTTCTCTTATTTGTAATTTGCATGTTGGGCTGAGCCACTTTTGCTAACAACCATGCATTCTGACTTCTTGCAGTTTATGTTTAATATTTAATAGTTAAATTTCGGTAACTGTTAGTTAAATGTTTTTACTTGTTTGATTTTGACTTCTCTTATTTGTAATTTGCATGTTGGGCTCAGCCTCTTTTGCTAACAACCCTGCATTCTGTCTTCTTGCAGTTTATGTTTAATATTTAATAGTAAAATTTCGGTACCTGTTAGTTTCAGATGTCTTTACTTGTTTGATTTCGACTTTTCTTATTTGTAATTTGCATGTTGGGCTGAGCCTCTTTTGCTAACAACCATGCATTCTGACTTCTTGCAGTTTATGTTTAATATTTAATAGTTAAATTTCGGTACCTGTTAGTTAAATGTTTTTACTTGTTTGATTTAGACTTCTCTTATTTGTAATTTGCATGTTGGGCTCAGCCTCTTTTGCTAACAACCATGCATTCTGTCTTCTTGCAGTTTATGTTTAATATTTAATAGTTAAATTTCGGTACCTGTTAGTTAAATGTTTTTACTTGTTTGATTTTGACTTCTCTTATTTGTAATTTGCAT
Source organism: Acanthosepion esculentum (assembly GCA_964036315.1). Taxonomy (NCBI): domain Eukaryota; kingdom Metazoa; phylum Mollusca; class Cephalopoda; order Sepiida; family Sepiidae; genus Acanthosepion; species Acanthosepion esculentum. The sequence continues at coordinate 44,919,572 of OZ038478.1, forward strand.
GTTTGGCTCAGCCTCTTTTGCTAACAACCATGCATTCTGTCTTCTTGCAGTTTATGTTTAATATTTAATAGTTAATTTCCGTACCTGTTAGTTAAATGTTTTTACTTGTTTGATTTTGATTTCTCTTATTTGTAAGCTGCATGTTGGGCTCAGCCTCTTTTGCTAACAACCATGCATTCTGTCTTCTTGCAGTTTATATTTAATATTTAATAGTTAAATTTCGGTACCTGTTAGTTAAATGTTTTTAATTGTTTGATTTTGACTTCTCTTATTTGTAATTTGCATGTTGGGCTCAGCCTCTTTTTCTAACAACCATGCATTCTGTCTTCTTGCAGTTTATGTTTAATATTTAATAGTTAAATTTCGGTACCTGTTAGTTAAATGTTTTTACTTGTTTGATTTTGACTTCTCTTATTTGTAATTTGCATGTTGGGCTCAGCCTATTTTGTTAACAACCATGCATTCTGTCTTCTTGCAGTTTATGTTTAATATTTAATAGTTAAATTTCTGTACCTGTTAGTTAAATGTTTTGTCTTGTTTGATTTTGATTTCTCTTATTTGTAAGCTGCATGTTGGGCTCGGCCTCTTTTGCTAAAAACCATGCATTCTGTCTTCTTGCAGTTTATGTTTAATATTTAATAGTTAAATTTCGGTACCTGTTAGTTAAATGTTTTTACTTGTTTGATTTTGACTTCTCTTATTTGTAATTTGCATGTTGGGCTCAGCCTCTTTTGCTAACAACCATGCATTCTGACTTCTTGCAGTTTATGTTTAATATTTAATAGTTAAATTTCGGTACCTGTTAGTTAAATGTTTTTACTTGTTTGATTTTGACTTCTCTTATTTGTAATTTGCATGTTGGGCTCAGCCTCTTTTGCTAACAACCATGCATTCTGTCTTCTTGCAGTTTATGTTTAATATTTAATAGTTAAATTTCGGTACCCGTTGGTTAAATGTTTTTACTTGTTTGATTTTGACTTCTCTTATTTGTAATTTGCATGTTGGGCTCAGCCTCTTTTGCTAACTACCATGCATTCTGTCTTCTTGCCGTTTATGTTTAATATTTAATAGTTAAATTTCGGTACCTGTTAGTTAAATGTTTTTACTTGTTTGATTTTGACTTCTCGTATTTGTAATTTGCATGTTGGGCTCAGCCTCTTTTGCTAACAACTATGCATTCTGTCTTCTTGCAGTTTATGTTTAATATTTAATAGTTAAATTTCGGTACCTGTTAGTTTCAGATGTTTTTACTTGTTTGATTTTGACTTCTCTTATTTGTAATTTGCATGTTGGGCTCAGCCTCTTTTGCTAACAACCATGCATTCTGTCTTCTTGCAGTTTATGTTTAATATTTAATAGTTAAATTTCGGTACCTGTTAGTTAAATGTTTTTACTTGTTTGATTTTGACTTCTCTTATTTGTAATTTGCATGTTGGGCTCAGCCTCTTTTGCTAACAACCATGCATTCTGTCTTCTTGCAGTTTATGTTTAATATTTAATAGTTAAATTTCGGTACCTGTTAGTTTCAGATGTTTTTACTTGTTTGATTTTGACTTCTCTTATTTGTAATTTGCATGTTGGGCTCAGCCTCTTTTGCTAACAACCATGCATTCTGTCTTCTTGCAGTTTATGTTTAATATTTAATAGTTAAATTTCGGTACCTGTTAGTTTCAGATGTTTTTACTTGTTTGATTTTGACTTCTCTTATTTGTAATTTGCATGTTGGGCTCAGCCTCTTTTGCTAACAACCATGCATTCTGACTTCTTGCAGTTTATGTTCAATATTTAATAGTTAAATTTCGGTACCTGTTAGTTAAATGTTTTTACTTGTTTGATTTTGACTTCTCTTATTTGTAATTTGCATGTTGGGCTCAGCCTCTTTTGCTAACAACCATGCATTCTGTCTTCTTGCAGTTTATGTTTAATATTTAATAGTTAAATTTCGGTACCTGTTAGTTAAATGTTTTTAATTGTTTGATTTTGACTTCTCTTATTTGTAATTTGCATGTTGGGCTCAGCGTCTTTTGCTAACAACCATGCATTCTGTCTTCTTGCAGTTTATGTTTAATATTTAATAGTTAAATTTCGGTACCTGTTAGTTAAATGTTTTTACTTGTTTGATTTTGACTTCTCTTATTTGTAATTTGCATGTTGGGCTCAGCCTATTTTGTTAACAACCATGCATTCTGTCTTCTTGCAGTTTATGTTTAATATTTAATAGTTAAATTTCTGTACCTGTTAGTTAAATGTTTTGTCTTGTTTGATTTTGACTTCTCTTATTTGTAAGCTGCATGTTGGGCTCAGCCTCTTTTGCTAAAAACCATGCATTCTGTCTTCTTGCAGTTTATGTTTAATATTTAATAGTTAAATTTCGGTACCTGTTAGTTAAATGTTTTTACTTGTTTGATTTTGACCTCTCTTATTTCTAATTTGCATGTTGGGCTCAGCCTCTTTTGCTAACAACCATGCATTCTGACTTCTTGCAGTTTATGTTTAATATTTAATAGTTAAATTTCTGTACCTGTTTGTTAAATGTTTTTACTTGTTTGATTTTGACTTCTCGTATTTGTAATTTGCATGTTGGGCTGAGCCTCTTTTGCTAACAACCATGCATTCTGTCTTCTTGCAGTTTATGCTTAATATTTAATAGTTAAATTTCGGTACCTGTTAGTTAAATGTTTTTACTTGTTTTATTTTGACTTCTCTTATTTGTAATTTGCATGTTGGGCTGAGCCACTTTTGCTAACAACCATGCATTCTGACTTCTTGCAGTTTATGTTTAATATTTAATAGTTAAATTTCGGTAACTGTTAGTTAAATGTTTTTACTTGTTTGATTTTGACTTCTCTTATTTGTAATTTGCATGTTGGGCTCAGCCTCTTTTGCTAACAACCCTGCATTCTGTCTTCTTGCAGTTTATGTTTAATATTTAATAGTAAAATTTCGGTACCTGTTAGTTTCAGATGTCTTTACTTGTTTGATTTCGACTTTTCTTATTTGTAATTTGCATGTTGGGCTGAGCCTCTTTTGCTAACAACCATGCATTCTGACTTCTTGCAGTTTATGTTTAATATTTAATAGTTAAATTTCGGTACCTGTTAGTTAAATGTTTTTACTTGTTTGATTTAGACTTCTCTTATTTGTAATTTGCATGTTGGGCTCAGCCTCTTTTGCTAACAACCATGCATTCTGTCTTCTTGCAGTTTATGTTTAATATTTAATAGTTAAATTTCGGTACCTGTTAGTTAAATGTTTTTACTTGTTTGATTTTGACTTCTCTTATTTGTAATTTGCATGTTGGGCTCAGCCTCTTTTGCTAACAACCATGCATTCTGTCTTCTTGCAGTTTATGTTTAATATTTAATAGTTAAATTTCGGTACCTGTTAGTTAAATGTTTTTACTTGTTTGATTTTGACTTCTCTTATTTGTAATTTGCATGTTTGGCTCAGCCTCTTTTGCTAACAACCATGCATTCTGTCTTCTTGCAGTTTATGTTTAATATTTAATAGTTAATTTCCGTACCTGTTAGTTAAATGTTTTTACTTGTTTGATTTTGATTTCTCTTATTTGTAAGCTGCATGTTGGGCTCAGCCTCTTTTGCTAACAACCATGCATTCTGTCTTCTTGCAGTTTATGTTTAATATTTAATAGTTAAATTTCGGTACCTGTTAGTTAAATGTTTTTACTTGTTTGATTTTGACTTCTCTTATTTGTAATTTGCATGTTGGGCTCAGCCTATTTTGTTAACAACCATGCATTCTGTCTTCTTGCAGTTTATGTTTAATATTTAATAGTTAAATTTCTGTACCTGTTAATTAAATGTTTTGTCTTGTTTGATTTTGATTTCTCTTATTTGTAAGCTGCATGTTGGGCTCGGCCTCTTTTGCTAAAAACCATGCATTCTGTCTTCTTGCAGTTTATGTTTAATATTTAATAGTTAAATTTCGGTACCTGTTAGTTAAATGTTTTTACTTGTTTGATTTTGACTTCTCTTATTTGTAATTTGCATGTTGGGCTCAGCCTCTTTTGCTAACAACCATGCATTCTGACTTCTTGCAGTTTATGTTTAATATTTAATAGTTAAATTTCGGTACCTGTTAGTTAAATGTTTTTACTTGTTTGCTTTTGACTTGTCTTATTTGTAATTTGCATGTTGGGCTCAGCCTCTTTTGCTAACAACCATGCATTCTGTCTTCTTGCAGTTTATGTTTAATATTTAATAGTTAAATTTCGGTACCTGTTAGTTAAATGTTTTTAATTGTTTGATTTTGACTTCTCTTATTTGTAATTTGCATGTTGGGCTCAGCGTCTTTTGCTAACAACCATGCATTCTGTCTTCTTGCAGTTTATGTTTAATATTTAATAGTTAAATTTCGGTACCTGTTAGTTAAATGTTTTTACTTGTTTGATTTTGACTTCTCTTATTTGTAATTTGCATGTTGGGCTCAGCCTCTTTTGCTAACAACCATGCATTCTGTCTTCTTGCAGTTTATGTTTAATATTTAATAGTTAAATTTCGGTACCTGTTAGTTAAATGTTTTTACTTGTTTGATTTTGACTTCTCTTATTTGTAATTTGCATGTTGGGCTCAGCCTCTTTTGCTAACAACCATGCATTCTGTCTTCTTGCAGTTTATGTTTAATATTTAATAGTTAAATTTCGGTACCTGTTAGTTAAATGTTTTTACTTGTTTGATTATGACTTCTATTATTTGTAATTTGCATGTTGGGCTCAGCCACTTTTGCTAACAACCATGCATTCTGTCTTCTTGCAGTTTATGTTTAATATTTAATAGTTAAATTTCGGTACCTGTTAGTTAAATGTTTTTACTTGTTTGATTTTGACTTCTCTTATTTGTAATTTGCATGTTGGGCTCAGCCTCTTTTGCTAACAACCATGCATTCTGTCTTCTTGCAGTTTATGTTTAATATTTAATAGTTAAATTTCGGTACCTGTTAGTTAAATGTTTTTACTTGTTTGATTTTGACTTCTCTTATTTGTAATTTGCATGTTGGGCTCAGCTTCTTTTGCTAACAACCATGCATTCTGTCTTCTTGCAGTTTATGTTTAATATTTAATAGTTAAATTTCGGTACCTGTTAGTTAAATGTTTTTACTTGTTTGATTTTGACTTCTCTTATTTGTAATTTGCATGTTGGGCTCAGCCTCTTTTGCTAACAACCATGCATTCTGTCTTCTTGCAGTTTATGTTTAATATTTAATAGTTAAATTTCGGTACCTGTTAGTTAAATGTTTTTACTTGTTTGATTTTGACATCTCTTATTTGTAATTTGCATGTTGGGCTCAGCCTCTTTTGCTAACAACCATGCATTCTGTCTTCTTGCAGTTTATGTTTAATCTTTTGTTTTCACTTTTTTTCACTATCTTCTGTAGGAGCTTTTATATAATAGTGTATTTATTTGACTTAATTAAAAAATGTTTTGTGCTTCCTTTTCATTATTTTTATTACTTATTTAGTTTGGCGTTTTACACAAGAAAATACTTCATTGACAACGTACATTTTCATGCCCCTGAAAGTTAAAATTAGTGATGACATCTCTAGCAACCTGAACTTTTCACACCTGATTGAAAAGAGTAAAAACAAAAATCACACTTGTCGGAGTTAACTCCTCCTTAATTTTCTAATTGCTTAATTTCGTAATTGTCTAAATTGTTCCTAGGGGTCGCTATCCCTAAACTATAAATACTTGAGAATATTTTTCGTTCCCTCTCTCTTTTTCCACTTTTCAGCGGACACACTTGAAAAATGTAGTCTCTCGTGGAGATATGCGTTTCTCACTTGTGGGAAGACGCCATGGACATTATGTACACACACACACACGTACGTACGAACATACTTTGAAACACGAACTTTTTACGTTCATGCACACACACACACACACACACACTCGTTAATGTTTTTGCCTTTTGTAAACCTTCTTTGTTGTTTAATACATATATCTGTTTGTACATATATATAGGTTCTTGGTTGTTTTCTTTTACATTTCTTTTGGGTGGACTCATCTTGAGTCCGCAATGTTTGCAGTGGACTTTATTTCAGGAGACCACACGTGTTCATATCACAACGCGTAAAAAACCCACGGTCCGCTACACACTTTTGGATTCTATTTTAAACTTCTTTTTTGCTCTGACATTGGACATTCATTTTATTTCTTCGAGCTCTTGTTATTGCATTGAAAGAATTTTAATACTTTACTGGACACCCCATTCACTAAAATACTCTGCTTATTAGATGTTATCCTTTTATTTGTCACCAAAAGTGCATTATAGCCTTGCATTGTCACATCCTCTGCGGCGCGAATTACGGCCGTTGCTTCGTAGTGGGTCGCATCAGCTGTCTTCAGATCAATAACCCAGAGTCGCACAGTCTCGGTTTCTCACTGAAAAATCAAAAGCCATCTTTTCAAGCGAAAGGCACAGCAGAAAAATATTGCCGACTATTTGTCAGTGTCGGAGAGAGAGAGAGAGAGAGAGAGAGAGAGAGAGAGAGAGAGAGAGATTCCCTATCCTCAATTGTTTGTTACCAAGCCAAAAACCTCATTAAGAATTTTCTTTTATTTGATTTTCTGTTTTATTTACCAGGAAATCTCACCTATTCGTTAGTTGATTACTCAATTCACGGACCAATAATAATAATAATAAAAAAAATCGCCAAATCCTGATTCTTTTATTTTTTTCTTACGAGATTGTGACTGCCAACTGAACCTGTCAAACATATCCTATTTCAGAAATTGCTTTGTGACTGTTTCTAAGACGATTTTTTCATCTTAATCTTTAATCTTAAATTCATCTTCTTTATTCTACACCCACCTTGTTATAATAAAAGCAATGAATTCTAAAGAAAACGGTCTTTCTTGTATTGTAGTCTTTGCTGAATTTCCTCTTCTGTTCTTTCTCTCATGTTTAATTTTCTTGATATTGACAAAGGTTATGAGTTTGGCGCGAAGCCCAAATGAAGGGGAATAGCTAAGAAACTAATCTCCCGCTGGTAGGAAAGAAATGTTTCCACTGGATTCGATGACGTTTTTTTCTTTTTTTTTTACCAAGCTTAGTTTAAACTTAATTTAAGTAGGTAAAGAAATGTGAACGGTGTTAATATTCGCTGTTATGAAGAAAAAATCAGCATATAAATTGTTTTTATCGGCATTTGAACATTGACCACTGGCGCCGGTGGGAAATATCTGATATCGATACAATCCTTGTCTGATCTAGCTTTTTTTTTTTATACCTTCGATAAGTTTTCTATTTAAATTTTTGTCTCCATTTTTTTTTTCTTTCTGTAGATTTTTGAAAATTTCTCATTCTTCCCCTCCCCAAGTCTCGTCCAAGTTTTTTTTCTTCATTTCTTTTCAGCCTTCTCGATTGTTCTTCCCACTTTTCCCAATCCTTCTCTTTAATTCATCTTTACCGCCTTTTAATTCTTCCCTTTGGTCTTGCGGGGAAATCGTCAAACCATGTTCAACCCTCCGTTGAGTTTTATCATTTCGCTTTCAATCTGTCAGTAAAAGGACGAATCCACTCTCAGTTGAGATCTATCTCGAATATCGTGAAAGGTCTCTGACATGGCACGGGAGTAGACAGTGGATGAGTAAATAGTTAATGACGGAAAAATATCACCTTGGCAGTTAAAGCAAAAATATATTTCAAGCACTAACAGTTGTGAAAGAAAACCCTGAAATTCTTCTGTTCTAGTTACCTTTCAGACCTTGTGCCAAACATGATATAATCAAACATATACTTCTTGCTATATTTCAGCCTATCGATCAGTTGGAAAACTGATCGAGGCGGGAAAAGTTCTATTTGGACGCCAATCGTACTGTGTTTCTGAACAAGTTAATGTTGTCAACCAAATTGAACGGGTTAACATTGTCAAACAAAATTCTGACACCTTGCATCAGACTATGCTAAACATTTCAAACAATTATTTCTACTTCCATTTCACTTATTAATTCCCATACAATTTTCCAATTTTCTCTGAATTGCTTTGTTAATTTAGATTTGAATATCTTTTTCGTTCTTCAGTCTCTTTCACGAAGGATTATTCTTACCAGGAAATTCGTGAGCCCCTAAGAGTTTCATATATGTCTCTAAATACATATTTTCCCTTTCACCTTATAAATTTCTTTCGTACATGTTTTTTGAAAAACCTTAATTATTTTTCTTTAAAAAAAAAAAAAATCAGCTGTTTTGAATGGAATATATTTGACCATAGAATTCTGTATGCAATCACACTATAGACGGCGGCAATGTTGATTTTAATTGACGTTATGTTTATGCAGGAATCAAAGTAATCAGTGTTTTGTCATATATTTTCCAGTATACAAGGTTACTGAACCTTTCAATTTTCTATTTAGATTATAGCTTTTCATAAATTTATGCTGTAGATCCCAAACCTGAAACCTACCATTGATTACTGACTCAGAAATATATGAAAGGCTTAAATTACATCAACCACGTCTTGTTGCCCAGGCCGGTTAGTTGGTAGGTAATATTATATAACACACGACCGTAGAGCAGCGTGTAGCAAGCACTAGCAGTATCACCCGTCTTTGACCGGGTCTTTCATGACTGGGAATTTTTGCCGTTCAACTGGAGCAGTTTAAATTCAAAGTCAGCCCACCCGAAAATCAATATTGGTAACAACAATTGGGTGCAACTGAGGCACATCCCCAAATGGGAGGGGGGGGGGTAACAATTTGAGTTGGGAGGGTGGCCCTGAAAAGGGAATTTTATAATAATACTATTATTGTAATAATTTAAACTATTTTTTATTAATGTTTTTATGAAAGATATATATACAAGAACAGATAATAAAAAGTAAAACGTTGTTGAGAGGTATAATGGACAGGAAGTAGTGGCGAGCCATTGTCGCCAATAATTTGGACTCAAAACCGGCACTGAAGAATTAATCTATTAAACAAAAAAAAATCATCAAAATCGGATGAAAACTGTGGAAATGCATAAACAACATCGGATCACACACACACACACACACGCACACACACACAGAATTTGAGAATTATAGATTGCCAAGTCACTTGTATATTTCATAACGTTATAAATACTTTTAGTACTAAAAGGTGATTAGAATGACTAAGTGAGTTTTACTTCCAACTTCATGCCTTAAACCTGTCACATTTGTCGTTTTATAGCGTGAGAGTTTCTTTGAGTCATTTTGTGGTATAAAAAAATGAAAAATACTTTTCAGCTTTTCATTGGCGTAATCACTTTATCTTTTCTTCTTCTGTGTGCCGCGTTCCTTCAGGATATAGGAGATAATGGCTCTCCACAACTTCCGATCTCGTGTGGCTCTTAGCAGATTCACTCATTTTGCTAACACCCCCCACACTTCCGTTCCGCCATCCATTCACCCAGGCTCGTCATGTACGTGGCTCGCTGCCTTCCCCCATCTTTCGTACCGTCAATTTGCCCAGTGAGGGTTAAGTTTCCAAGCCCTCCTTCCTCATTATATGTCTAATGAATTTCTGTTGTCTTTTCTTAATTTTCAGTAGAAGTGTTCTTTCTGTTGCCATTTTATTTTACTCGCTCCGTTCATGGAATTTTCAATATCCTTCTATCGAATCATCTTTCTACTGCCTCCAGTTTTATCCTCACCCGTGAGGACATTGTCCAGCATTCACTGCCATATACGAGGATGGATATCACATATTAATCCAGCACTCTTTTCTTCTAACTATTTTTTAAAAGTTTCTCAGCATCTTATTTTTTGCTTTCCCAAAAATTTAATTGCATAAGATCTCGTGAAAATTCTGAAATCAAGGAAGAAATAGCTGTATAAAAATTAGTCCTTATTTTTTAATCTAAAATTTTTTTTAAATTATATAGTTTGATTCTTTCACATACTTCGAAATCAGCGATGCATTGCATTCCTCATTTCTTATACACAAAGAAATATAATCAGACATTTCATAAAATAAGATAAAAACTTAGATCACAATATTGGATTGCAGTAATGCCGTAATCCTGTGTGTATAAGACGCAGTTTTTAAAAAAAATCCAAAATCGTGTCCAAAGGTCTGCGTGTTATACATTAGTTTAGAACTCAACCCTATTTTTTGCAGGACTCAAAACGGATAAAATCGAGTCAAACTGGATTTATTTGTTTAACGGAGAGATAATATTTATCTAATGGAGTATTGCAACAAAGGGAAATAAATAAAAAAGAACAAACAGTATTTATTCTATTTTATTTCGATTATTTTCTCAATGTGTATTGGCGTTTTAGTAGTCTTATACACCAACAATCATTATCAAATTTTCGTAATGCTTATGAATCACAAAAGTAAACAAAATGTCACGTTTTTTTCTTTTTTCTCTTCCTTTTTCCCAAGTTTTTCTCCTTTTCTTTGCTCTAAAATAAAGTGCGTTTTATACAGGAAAATAAGTTTTTTTTTCTGGAACTGTTTTTTTTCTCTGCTTTCTGAATTGCGTCTTATGCTCTCGAGCGATCTATACACAAAGGATTTACGACATATTCCAATAAAAAAAATGCAAGCTCACCAACAACAGAGAAGTCGGATTTGTTTCAGAAAACTTTATTATATCTAAAACCTGTTTATACAGAAAGAGTAATATTATTTAACCATAAATGATAATATATTGGAATCCGAGGAAACAGTTAACAACCGCAAAAGTAAGAATAAACAATAAAACATTTAATAATCAACAACAGGTGATAGTTTTGAGCAGGAATTAATGTGACAACAATTAGAAAACTTAAATTTTTTTACCCCTGTACATATAGAAAATAGCTGTATACTCTCCCGCAAAAAAAGGTGTATACTTGGAGTATTGTTCGAATCATTAGCCGAAATCTCGTTATCAGCATTGCTTTTTCTTTGTATTTTTCTTTTCAGTTAAAAATTCTCTTGTTTATATATTTATTGGTAATATATTTTATTCATTGTCTGAATTCCTTAAATGGAGCTTTGGCATTATCATTAATTTTACGGTATTTTTTAATTTTTGTTATCACAACGCTAAGATTTTATGAACTTCTTGAAACAATCAGTAAGGATGAAAACAAGCTTCGAAAGTGAATTACATCTGCCTCACTTTACCTCATAACATTTATAATGTGCAGATTTTTCTTATTGAATCTATCAATTTATTATGATTATTTCTTGTCAAAACGATAACAAGTCTTATTTAAAAAAAGCCATTAACATAACATTTTTATTTTTAGAATTAATGACAAAAGATAGAGGAATTTTTTTTCTAATGGTAATTTCTGGTCTTACAGAGATTTTTCATTTAGTTGCGGTCAAAAAGTAGTATTTTGTCATTTCCTACAGCAAGACACAGAAACAGGGCTTAGGCGTTACGGATTTTATAAGAATATGGACTTACTAACAGCAGGCTTTGAAAGACTGTTGACGTTTGGGGAAACATTACCATTTATCGATACCAGTTAAATTTTGCAAGTACACAAATGTACAGATCACAGGGTGGTAAAATTGGCGAGTTAAAAGTATTTACCAAGTTTAACCGATTCAAGCATAGGGTCAAATAGTGGTAGATAGTAGTGTTGCATCAAATTTGAAAATCTGCAATCAGTTCAATCAGAATTGATCGCAGATTTTCAAATTTGAGCGCGAATACTACCCATTGGCAGGAGAGAAAATTAGGCAATTTCCTTGGTCCTTTAACAGGACTCAAACAAAATGTATATATCTATTTTAATATGTTGACGGTATATAACTTTTATTAATGCACATATCTGAATATAGTATAAGGTTATTTTCCCATATCGTCAGCAAAGTTGTGTTGGTACAGCATTATTACTGTTAGGTGCCGTCTAATTTCATATACCAGACCAAACCAAATTATAATATTACAATTTTTGATACTTATATAATTTAATATAATACTAAGGTGATAATACTATATAATCGTATTCCTATGGATATTAACCTAATCCCTTAGGGGATTATCCTGAGTATGAAGATTTTTGTATTTCCTCAAAATATCACTAATTAATTCATTCATACAGGAGGAAATGACAATTAAAAAAAATCTTATTTTAGACTGAACCGAACCTATGTAGGCAATTCTTCTTCTTCTATGTGCCGTGTCCTTTCAGGACGTTGGCGATCATGGCTATCCACAATTTCCTGCTCGTTGTAACTCTTAAAAGTATTTGTTTGTTTTTTTGATGTCCCTCTCAAAGCCTGCTCTGCCATCCATTCTCTCAAGATCACCAGGTAGGTTTTACGTTGTTTTTCTCTGTCCCTCTTGCCTTCAACCTGTCCTGTGAGTATCAAACTTTCCAAGCCTTCTTTGATCATTATGTGCCCTAGACATTTCAATTGTCTCTTTCTGATATTAAGTATATGTGTACTTTTTGTTTTGTCTCTAGAAATTCGTTGTTGATCACAAATTCGGTCGATGGTATTGTCAGCATCCTCCTGTAGAAATACATTTCTGTTGCTTCAGGTCTCATCTTCATCTGTGAGGAGATTGTCCAACATAACAGTTCAGTACTCTTTCTTTTGTTTCCAACGATATTTTTCTTTGTCTTAATACTTTGCTTAACTTTTCGAAGACATCTTTCACTATCCCAGTACGCCTTCGGATTTCAGTGTTGCACTTTTCGTTCTCTGTTAAAACACTTCCCAGATATTTAAATTGTTGTAATTGTTTGATTTCGGTATCTACGATTTGTAATGTTCATGTTGGGTTATTCCTTTTGCTAACCATGCATTCAGTCTCCTCGCAGTTGCCTTCACTACCTTCTTTTCATTCTATGTCAGCTATCACTACTGTGTCATCTGCATAACTTATGTTTTTAAAATGATGGCCTCCAATAATGAATCCAAGTAGGACTTCTAATTCTCTCAGGTCTGTATCGATTGAATATGTCAGGTGAGAAGACATACACACGATTCTATTTTTGTGTATTTACTAGTTTGCTGCCAGTATAGGTTCTGGGTTATTCTAATAAACTTTCCAAGTATATCAAGGTTACCTAGCAGTTGCAACAGTTTGTGACGTACTTTATCAAACGTTTTTGCATAATCTGCCGACCTACAGTAGGAGTTACGGTGGAGTAATGGATAGCGGCTCGGATTGAGGAATCGGAGAGTCGAATTCGAGTCGAATCCATTACATTCACTTAGGAAAGATATGAATCTTCTTCTTCTCCCAGATATGGGTAAATGACAGGAAAGACTGGCTTCTATAGCTTTGGATGGCAACTGCTCTACCACAGAAAGAAATGGAAACCTACAGCATGAAAAAATCTGCCTTGTCAGTCATGTATCGAAAGATACATGATCGCCTAAGCGTGTGTCACGCATGGCACATAAGTGACTGACTGACCTACAAGTAGTAGGTCAGTCAGTTATACGCCATATATTATTATTATAACGCGGGCCAAATGTTCCACTTTATCGTTCGGATATTATGAAAATACATATAAGAATAAATAAATAGTAATATAATAATTATAGTAGTAATGAAACAACTGAAAAATACGTATCAAAATACGTAAAAGTTACTAGAATTTAATGTATTTGAAAGTCAGTGGAATTTAAGCAAAAATACGCTCCTATATAAATAAAGTGATAATATTCAATAAATATATTGAACGTTTATCGATTTATTGAATATAACAATAAATATATATGTAATTTTCTATGTGCTTGTATTTAGATTTTCAACAGGCTATACATATTTATAGGAAAATTTAAGTAAAAAGAAAAACACATGTTACGAATTCCTATATTTTTCTGTTAATGTCTAAAAACAAAAATGTTAAAAAATGAAACGTTGGACAGGACAAAAATGAATCTGGTATGTGCGTATTTAAATTAATATTTACGCTAATAGCATACGCAACTAAATCAGGATGCTAACTCTGCCTACGGATTTAACTTTCTACACAGACAAACGTTACATTACTATCATATCACCGACTATTCAATACGAAATACATTCGCTCGACATTTCCGCTGAATAGCTTTGTCAAGTTTATGAATAAACTAAGACCCACAACAATCGACATGCTTACTTGTTATATACTGTACCTATGAACACTAATGGGTATGTCCCAATCCTCATAAATACGTTGGACACTATTGTAATTAGGTGCAATATGCTGTCTATGTAGTCCATTACTAGCAGTGGTTTTCGTACTTCACGCTGCTGACGAGTATTGTATTTTGTTGATGTTATAAAGATTACCATTTAATTTCCAACCTCCGCTTTGGTTATTCCTCATTAAGTTACCTTTTCCTAGGTTACAACAAAAACGAAAAGTGTTTTGCATTTACATTTGACACTCACATGGCAGATTGAAGGCAAAAGGAAACAGAGGAAAACAGTGTATAACCTACCTAATATGCGTGTGTAAATGGATGGCAGAAAAGGGATTAGGAATGAGAACAAAAAGTCTGTTATATACCATACTTATGAACACTAATTGCTATGTCCCAATCCTCATAAATACGTTGGTCACTATTGTAATTAGGTGCAATATGCTGTCTATGTAGTCCATTACTAGCAGTGGTTTTCCTACTACGCGTCGCTGGCGAGTATTGTATTTTGTTGATGTTATAAATGATGTTTCATTTCCAACTTCAGTTTTGGTTATCTCTCATTCAGTAACTCTTTTTAGGTTACAACAAAAACGAAAAGAGTTTTACATTTACAGTTGACACTCACATGGCAGATTGAAGGCAAGTGGGACAGAGGAAAGCAGAGCATAACCTACCTAAAAAGCGTGTATAAATGGATGGCAGAGAAGAGATTAGGAATGAGAACAAAATTCTGTTATATACCATACCTATGAATACTTATGGGTATGACCCAATCCTCATGAATACGTTGGATACTATTGTAAGTGGTAGGTAATATGCTGTCTAAGTAGTCCACCACTAGCAGTGGTTTACCTACTTCACGCCGTTAGCGAGTATTGTATGTTGTTGATGTTATAAAGATTAACATTTCATTTCCAACCTCCGCTTGGGATTATTCCTCATTCAGTAACCCTTTCTAGGTTACAACACTTAGCTTTATAGTTTATATCTTAGACGTATTAGAAAAATCCAGATTGTGTGGAATATAGAAAGTTTAGCGACGTTAACGTCTGACCAGAAAGCTATAAGCACTAGACTCTGACCGTTGCAATGTTATCGACTTGTAAAACCAACTATAAAAGATGGTTTTACGGTTCGCTAATCAATCAGTGGCAATGCTAATGGTAATAATAGCAGTTTCCTTATAAAGACACATCCGACATTCATTGACAGAACAGCCAGTGCTACTTTTGGTTGAAACTTTTAAACTCTTTCTATTTTCAGAAAAATAGATTTCTCAATCACACTGCTATCGCTCCTTCCAGTATTCATGGGTGTTTATTTCGTAGACTTTTGTTTAAGGTAGTGTGGAATGTCAAAAACCTGATTATGTAATTATTTTCTATTCGAGTTACATGTGATATACATTTTAGTTGTTGAAAGTCCTTGAGTGATGTGAATTCTATTATTTGGTACGATTCATTGTGATTGCGTAGCGCCAGTTCACAAAGTTCGAAGAAGGATGGTTCTCGCTGTGACCTACAGGTTTCATTCGCTTAAAGACATTTTAACCATTGATCTGAGAAAGTGATTGTATACAGTTGACAGTTTAGATATTACTGACCGAGTTTGACGTCATGCTTGACACCCATATGAAGGTCTCGGTCATTTAAGAACATGAGTTTTTAAGTTAATGCTTTGATTTTAGAGCAATAGACTCTTTTTGGTGAGATCAGATTCATATTGTACTCTACATACACACAAGGTCAAGATGTCTGACAACAGGACAACTTGAAAGGGGAGTGAAGAAGTTAAATAAAAGAAACGATGGAAAAGTAGATTTGCTAATTCAGTTTTTCAAAATCTAACACACATCACGTCACCTCAAGCATCATAAATTTTCGATTATTCTTTTATGTACCTTGTCTCTTCAGGACGTGGAGATCATTACTCTCCACCATTTTCTTTTGTTATTCGAAGTAACTTTCGCTCTTTATTATCTTCCTTCGAATGGATAGCAGAACAAAAACAATCAAACTAGGAAAATGACTCGCTTTTATTCTTTTGCATTCCAGATTTCCTGTGAGTATTAAATTTATCAAGCCCTCTTTCTTCATTGTGTCTTATAAATATTTCAACAGTCTCTTGTGTTTGTAATTATACGTCTCCTTATATAATAATAATAACAATAGAAGAGACATTGATCGTATTTATAATAATGTTAGATCTTCCTCTAATAATAATGTTCACAATAATCCTTAAGTTAGATTTAGCAAAATCTAAAATTCAAATGATTTTTTTCTTTTCAAAATATGATTTCAGAGAAGCTTAATCGTTTACGGAATAACGCGAAGAATGTCAGTAAAAGACGTCTGCTAGTAAACACTTGGTATCACCAATATTGGTAAAGTACTACCAGGTTTTTGAAGTACATCAATGTACGACTGGAAGGATAACGTAGTTTTCCCCTGCCTTTCTTGTAATTATTCTCATAGTAATTGTTCTGATAAGCTTTTCTCTTTAGTTACATAGATTTTATAAATTTAAGTGCAATATTAAATAGTCGGCAAGGCCACATCGTTTTGATGTAACCGTAAGTTCTATGGATAGTTTCTTCTATCGCACTTCTCGTTTGTGGAATTCCGTTCTGGATTCTTGATCCCCGGTCAAGTTTGCTGTTCAAAAATTTAAACAACGATGTCAGTTGTTATCTACTTCTTAATTCCAGTTCTTTTACTGACCTCACTTCTAAATAAGGCTTTCTTTTATTCATTCTCTCACACTCTGTAAACACTTGCGTTTTCGTAGCTTTATTGCCTTACTTGCGGTGAAATGTCTATCTATCTATCTATCTATCTATCTATCTATCTCACTCTGTTTATATCTATCTATCTATCTATCTATCTATCTATCTATCTATCTATCTATCTATCTCACTCTGTTTATATCTATCTATCTATCTATCTATCTATCTATCTATCTATCTCACTCTGTTCATATCTATCTATCTATCTATCTATCTATCTATCTATCTATCTATCTATCTATCTATCTATCTCACTCTGTTTATATCTATCTATCTATCTATCTATCTATCTCACTCTGTTCATATCTATCTATCTATCTATCTCACTCTGTTCATATCTATCTATCTATCTATCTATCTATCTATCTATCTATTTCACTCTGTTCATATCTATCTATCTATCTATCTATCTATCTATCTATCTATCTCACTCTGTTCATATCTATCTATCTATCTATCTATCTATCTATCTCACTCTGTTCATATCTATCTATCTATCTATCTATCTATCTATCTATCTCACTGTGTTTATATCTATCTATCTATCTATCTATCTATCTATCTATCTATCTATCTATCTATCTCACTCTGTTCATATCTATCTATCTATCTATCTCACTCTGTTCATATCTATCTATCTATCTATCTATCTATCTATCTATTTCACTCTGTTCATATCTATCTATCTATCTATCTATCTATCTATCTATTTCACTCTGTTCATATCTATCTATCTATCTATCTATCTATCTATTTCACTCTGTTCATATCTATCTATCTATCTATCTATCTATCTATCTATCTATCTATCTATCTATCTCACTCTGTTCATATCTATCTATCTATCCATCTATCTCACTCTGTTCATATCTATCTATCTATCTATCTATCTATCTATCTATCTATCTATCTATCTATCTATCTCACTCTGTTCATATCTATCTATCTATCTATCTATCTATCTATCTATCTATCTATCTATCTATCTCACTCTGTTCATATCTATCTATCTATCTATCTATCTATCTATCTATCTATCTATCTATCTATCTATCTATCTCACTCTGTTCATATCTATCTATCTATCTATCTATCTATCTATCTATCTATCTATCTATCTCACTCTGTTCATATCTATCTATCTATCTATCTATCTATCTATCTATCTATCTATCTCACTCTGTTCATATCCATCTATCTATCTATCTATCTATCTATCTATCTATCTATCTATCTATCTATCTATCTATCTCACTCTGTTCATATCTATCTATCTATCTATCTATCTATCTATCTATCTATTTCACTCTGTTCATATCTATCTATCTATCTATCTATCTATCTATCTATCTATCTATCTCACTCTGTTCATATCTATCTATCTATCCATCTATCTCACTCTGTTCATATCTATCTATCTATCTATCTATCTATCTATCTATCTATCTATCTATGTATCTCACTCTGTTCATATCTATCTATCTATCTATCTATCTATCTATCTATCTCACTCTGTTCATATCTATCTATCTATCTATCTATCTATCTATCTATCTATCTATCTATCTATCTCACTCTGTTCATATCTATCTATCTATCTATCTATCTATCTATCTATCTCACTCTGTTCATATCTATCTATCTATCTATCTATCTATCTATCTATCTATCTATCTATCTATCTCACTCTGTTCATATCCATCTATCTATCTATCTATCTATCTATCTATCTATCTATCTATCTATCTATCTCACTCTGTTCATATCTATCTATCTATCTATCTATCTATCTATCTATCTATCTATCTATCTATCTATCTATCTATATTGTGTATTGGAGTAGCAGATCATTATTTAAAAATAATAAATATAACACACAATGAATGTCTGTTATGTCTGATCATGAGCCGTTCTAATGTTCCAATGTTTGCTTTAAATTCGGGTGAAAATAAAGACATGTGAGCCGAAAGCTTAGGACCAACTTAATAAAAAATATCCAAATGTTGGACAATTTTCACCCGAAATTAAAGCAAACGTTCGGACATTAGAACAGCTCAGGATCAGACATAATAGACATTCATTGCCTGTTATATTTAATAATATATGTTTATACACACACACACACACACACACACACACACACACACACACACACACACACATATATATATATACACACATATATATATATATACATACATACGCATATGCATACATACATACATATATATATATACAAACATATATATATACATACATATATATACAAACATACATATATATACATACATATATACATACATACACATATAAATACATAGATATATATACATACATACATACATATATATATATACATCCATATATATATATACATATATATGCATATATATATATATATATATATATATATAAATATAAAAGTGGACATGGAAGTCAACACTTAGAGGCGACAGTCTGTTTCATGCTAGATGCCATCGTCAGGCCACCTGACGATTGCATAAAGCATGAAAAGGTGGCCTGACGATTGCATCTAGCATGAAACAGACTGTCGCCTCTAAGTGTTGACTTCCATGTCCACTTTTATATTTACACACGCTCTATCCCTGATATTGAGCACTTTATCCCATAAATATAGCACACTTTAAGACTATATTTCTTCATATATATATATATATATATATATATATATATATATATATATATACACTATATATATATATATATATATATATATATATATATATATATTAATTGGAAAATAAATTAATTAATACAGACTAGGTTTAGAAATCTATTTTTCTGAATCCACCATTGATATTAAATTTATTTAAATAGAATTCACAAGTTTATTTAAACCGTTGTCTACAACCATCAAGGAGTGTGAAACCCTACCTCACAGTTTACCAATATCCAATCAAATTAGCTACTTTTTTCTCGATGCGACAAGATCACGGAATCACTTAACCGGTTGAATGATTGTTCTAAAAGACATATCAAGTGAGAGGAATAAGAGAAGCAGCTGTTCATAACAAAGAACCATGATGATCTATCCAGAAATGTAATAACTAATATCTAAATTGTATTTTTTTTTATTTAGTAACGTGACCATCAAGATATGAAGGCATTAATTACAAAATTTCACACGTGAACTTCCGAGCCCATTTCGATTAAAATTATTAGTTATATATATATATATATATATATATATATATATATATATATATATATATATAATTGTGTATTTGAGAAGCATTTCCTCTTTATACAAGTTTCATTAAAGTCGACTGACAAGGTACTGCGATTATCCTTATTATTATTATTATTATTATTATTATTATTATTATTATTATTATTTTTAATTTTTCTTGCATTCCTACAAGTATTTTCTTTTATGGACATGAATTGTGTAAAAATTGTCCAAATGTTCTATATATTCCAGCGCTTTTGGCTATTCATTTAAACATTATCAAGGATATTTTGTTCGTTTTTTTTATTCTTAACTGATTATGTAGATTTTATATATGAGTATCTGTAATGGTGGAGATGTTAAAAAAATGAATGATTGTTTTATTTCCTGTTTAAAGGTTTGTTTTACCTTTTGATAACACAGCAATATGAAATGAACAGTGCAAGAATATTTACATAGGGTTTTAGGAGTGATTTCTGTCATCCGGCATTTTTTATTGTCCGGCAGTGACCGTGTCTCAAATGTACCGGATTAAAGATGTTAGACTGTACTTAGAACATTTGGAAACGAAAGGAAATATGCCTGATATTTGCACATGGAGAAAAACTGCTAAGACACGAGACAGGATGTTGTGGAGAGTCATGATCGCCTGTGTCCTGAAGGGACGCGGCACATGGTAGTTAGCACTTTAGTTAATAAGGAAGTAATGGTTAGTCATGTGCCATGGTATGATACACGCGTAGGCGATCATGTATCTTTTGATACATGACTGACGAGGCAGATTTTTGTAGTGTTTATCCTGCAGCAAGTTGCCATTTCTTTCTGCGGTAGACCAGTTGCCATCCAAGGCAATCTGTTTTGCTATTTTCCAATAGCTATTGAGAAGAAAAGGCTTCATACCTTTCCTATTGTATTAGCACGTAAGTGAATGTAATGGATTCCAGTGGAATTCGAGCTCGGCTCTCCGATTCCTCAGTCCGAGCTGCTCTTGTAATCGTAACAAGTCATGGCGTGAAGTGAAAATAAAATGAATAAGAAATAACTTTTATTGCATAATCGTTTTAATCCTTACAAGCACTACTGGATTCATTATTTTCGATTTTTTTCGTAATGTATTTTCGCCGCGGTTTTCACTGAAATAGATCAGAATGAAATTAATCAAAAAATGGAGTATTGCTGCATTATGTGGGCTGCGAAAGTTCTAACTTTTCAGCCATGTTAATTCTAGGTCAGGTACGCGGTCTTGTCAAGGGGGGGGGCTTATTTCCACTCTGTAGCCGCTTTCCTCACATACGCAGTGTTGCTCTATTACCATTTCCATGGCAAATGCTCAGATCCTTTACTTCCACCAGCTCAAACCGTTAAAAGCAGGAATCCCCATGCTACGTCCACGGAGTCGAATCAACCACGTTTCTCCGTATTTCACTCATAAAGAGAAAAGTTCCATTCAGCTTTTCCCAAGAACTTCTCTGTGGATCAGACTCCCGCGTAGATGCACTACAATCTTAGCCTCTTCAATAGTTATCAGTGCTCCTTATTTTCTTATTTAGTCACTTCTACCTCATTCAGTAAATTTCTACATTGAGTGGCACATGAGCCATGTATTGGGTGAAATCTAGTAAAAAAGCATTGTGTAAAAGATCATCAAAACTTTTTGGTTACGTTATTGCACGCAATAGATAACAAATTATCAGCGCATTACATAAAAAATCTGCAATGTTACTGGTCCTGACCTGGCATCCCGGCTTCAGTTCCTTTTCCTACTGTGCCGTTTCTATAAATAGTTTCATGGTAATCGTTGGGATGAACTTTAGTCTTTAGAAATTTAATTTCTGAATTTAATAATATTTTCTTTCCTCATATTTTCTCACATTCAGTAAACCTTTGAGTCTTAGTGGCTTTATTACCTTGAGATGAAATGATTAAAAAAAACATATTTTTGTGGAATATTTGCTTATTTTGAGAACTACTAAAAGATTGTCTATCAGAAACATAGACACAAACATATGCGATCTACCAAGGTGTTTCACTCCAACTTTAAGGTTGATAACGAGGGTAACAGCTTCTGTGGCTACAACAAGGTTTGTTTGCTCAAGTGTTTATTCACCCAGTCATCATAGACGAGGGTTGCATAATCGTGGCGTTTTGTCAGTGCAGACAGATGTCCGATTCCATTGCCGATAACTAAAACATTAGTGAAAATGGATATCTCCAGCCAGAATACGAACTCTTTTACCTCGGTTCTGTTTTCCGTACTGATAGCCATTACGCCACGCTACCTTGAGACGTTTTTAAAAGTGTGCTTAATCGCTCCGTGATTCCATTGCAAGGGAGAAGTCCAACTCGGACATCTTCTCATCCCAAGAACCGCTGCTTTGTGGAACACAGACTCCCTCGTAGACACTTCCCCGTACGCTACAATGTTAACCTCTTCAAATCAAGAGTCAATTATTAACTCTCTCCTACTTTTATAATCATATCACGCATCTCATTCAGTAATCCTCTATTTTGAGTGGCTCTTGAGCTTTGTGGGATTATGGCCATATAACGATGAAACGCCGGTTCACCGTACGATCACCGCAGTTAAAGAACGTTGACCTTGTTCAGTACATAGATGGGTGACTCCTTGTGAATAAAAGGTGCTGTAAGCTTGGATGTGTGGTGGTGTAATGCATAATGGCTCGGAATTATTAATCGGTGGGACGAGTTCTAATTCCCGTTGGGTTCGTTATATTTACTTACGCGCAAATACCCTTGGGAAAGGTATGAATCTACCTCTTCTTCGCTCCCTAGCTATAGGTTTTAGAATGGATTTTTTAATTAATACGACAGATTTTATCACTTTAAATGTTATTTTTAGTGGATACTCGTATTTGAGTAGACGTTCCGTTTATTTATTAAAAAGTATATTTATGTTTATTTGTTTTCGTCTACCGGCCTAAATGTTCTAGAATTTTTTTTTTAATAATGCCGTTAGACGAAAATAAATATACAGTTTAATAAATAAACAAAAGCCTTCCAATAAAAATAGCGTTTAAAGCAATTAAAATGGGTTGATTAGTAAGACTTGTATTTTCTTCTTTTATGTGCCGTGTCCCTTCAGGACGTAGGCGATTATGGCTCTTCGCTTCTTCCTGTCCCTTGTAACTCTCAGTAAGTTTTGTCTTTTTGTTATTTCTTCCAGGCCCTGTTCTGCTATCCACTTGCTTAAGCCCGTTAAGTATGTCACGCGTTGCTTTCCCTTGTCCCTCTTTCCATCTATCCGCCCCGTGAGTATCAGATTTTCCAAGCACTCCTTTATCGTTACGTCTCCGAGAAATTTCAGCTGCTTCTTTCTGATATTAATTATAAGTTATTTCTTTGTTTGCATCCTCTCCAAAACCTCATGGTTTGTCACACGCTCGGTCCTTTGTATCCTTAGCATCCTTTTGTAGAACCAAACCTCTGTTGCTTCGAGTCTCTTCTTCATATTTGAGGAGGCCGTCCAACATTCGCTGTCGCAAAGGAGGACAGATATCACGTAGCAGTACTCTTTATTTTCTTTACGAACGAAATCCTCTTATCTCGTAATACTCTGCTTAGCTTTCGGAATGCATCTTTGCCCATCCCAATACGTTTACGTATCACAGCATCGCACTTACCGTCCTCTGTCAGGATATTTAAATTTCCGCAACTGCTTCATATTAGTGTCCCCTATCTGTAAACCGCAGTTCGGGCTCAAAACTATTATCATCTCAAAAAAAAAAAAAAAAATCTTACAATCTAAAAATATTTTCTGTCTTTAAATAACCTGCATAGGGTTGATAAGCCGTGGAAACGAATCAATGAATCAATCGAAATTTGAACTTTTTATTGGTTGGGTATTATTAAGTGAGTTAGATTTGGTATAATGTCATACATAGGGTTAATCAAGTGTAGATCGAACTATCTACACTGTAGTGAATACCTAAGTCTAGCTGTGGTATTTATCCAAACGCCCACTCAAACGGAATATGGCACAACGCAGAGTCTAAAGTGTGAGTCCAACGCGAACATGGGACCAAAGTGACTAGTTGGTCAATTTAGTCTATGAATAGCTTAATTTGTCAGCGCCACAAGACATGTACGATATAACAACGACTTAGTAATTTAACCTCTGACTTTTTATATTATAGAAATTCCGTCGTCGTATTTTACGCGATTCATATATTAGTGAGCGTGATATCAAACGATCTTTGCAAAAGTAGTGCTGAGTTTGACTAATAAGCGGAGTTGGGTGGTAAATTCCTTTAGCATTGTTATCGTCATGATCGATCAGTAATTAGTCAAATCTTTAAGATGACAAATCCTTTTAGTTTGGTGTTTCATTAGCTTCGTTTTCTGGTATTAGTTTGTTGATCCGTTTTGCGGTTTCCATGAAGCTACAGTAAACACACTTCGCTCTGCGGCCAGATATGAAAGAACTCCGAAAAATAAAATGACTCGTAAGACGTTGCTAATAATTTCGCTTCTCAAGCAAACTATCCACGTGAAATATCCATTCTTTATGGTTATCGTTTACTTTTCGTTTTATACAAAACGATTTTGAAGAGGGATCTGAACTAAAACGAAAAAAAAATCTCTGAATCACTTGACAGAAGAGACAATTGTTTTCGTACAAGGCCGCAAATATATGGCATACTGAAAGGACCAAACTAATAGCAGGAGTGATGATCTGTGAGAATAGCTTGCAATCTATTGCACTAAGGCGATGTTATGAACAATCAAGAGTGGTCTCCCCTTGCTCAGTTACTCTCCTCTTTGAGAGAGCTATTTCTGTTTTCTGGGACTATAAAAAGACACTATACACTTTCTTAAAGCCTACACCTGCGTACTTTTGTCATTACAGGCAACGAGAACTCTGTTTTCCTATTTTAAATTAAGATAGTGGTCACTCTGCACGTTGTAGGTAATAATTATTTATGGCTTTAAAGAATTAAATAAACTTTTACCAAGGAGCAAAATGCAGAGCAACTCTCATTAAAATAGTTTACAATTGATTTTCAACCAATATTTTTTTCTTAATAGCGGGAAGACATCATGATTTCTTTTGTGGCTCATATGCATTTTAACTGCATTTCAACTCCTTTCTGGTAATGTTATGCTATGATTTTCAGTTTAAAAGTTGAGTTAATTTTCATTTTTGTTTTTATCGAGAAGTCCTGCTTATAAGTTTTTACCCCCATAAGTCCCTCTGCTTCAACATTCAGACGGGTAATAAACTATGCAAGGCAAGAGGTTCACCCTTAGCAACGTATTGCATATAATCACAGTCTCTTATTCCAAAAGTAGACATGGGCACCTCGGCGTGGTGTAATGGTTAACAAGCTTGTCTCGCTAGAACAATTACGATTGAATAGTGAGTTCGATCCTCACTGGGTGCCCCATATTTTCGGCCTTGTGTCATATCTAAGATATGCTTGGAAAATCATTATTCGAAAAGTAGACAAAATTCCAATCTCATATAAGATTAATTAATAAAATTAGATGTAAAGTCAATTCGCCTGTTATTATATTATGGTAACATATATTGTCAGTGTTACTTTTCATTTTGAACTGGTTCCCGGACTACATAAGTTTAAACGTGCTACCAGGCTGGCATCTCGGTCCCATCCTTTCACTGTCAAAACGGTTAAATGTAACCGTCTCTTCTACTCAAACAGCTTCTTCTCCCGCACTTCCCGTCTGTGGAGCTCCCTTCCCCTTACTTGCTTCCCCGATGACTATAATCTTCAAGTGTAATATCAATCGACATCTGGTACCCTGATCTTGTACCCCGACCTTCTCTGTATCCTTTCCTCAAATACGCTTCTTTACTCTTTTTCTCAGTCCTCTGTAACCCCTTGCATGCTAGTGGCACAACCGCTTTGCTTGGAGTGAATTCCCTTAAAAAAAGTTGAATTTTCAATGTTAATTTTGTTTGTTACGAGACTGAGATTTTGACCACTTTTGGGATAAGAGGTTGGAATTTTGTCCAGTTAGCATTAATATATATATATATATATATATATATATATATATATATATATATATATAGTGAGAGAGAGAGAGAGGGGGGAGATTTTAAAACAATGACAACAAGTTCGAATTCCAGTGGAATCCATTACATTCACTTACGTGCTAATACCCTTGGGAAAGGTATGAATCCTCTTCTTCTCCTCCCTGTTATTGGTAAACAATAGGACATACCGGGTTCTATAGCCTAGGATGGCAACTGGTCTACCAGTAGAAAGAAATGGTAACCTACTGCAGCAAAGAAAATCTGCCTCGTCAGTCATGTATCGAAAGACACGTGATCGCCTAAGCGCGTATCACGCATGGCGCATAACTGACTGACACGAGGGTTAGCTAAATGCTTTATTTGGGACCCCCACCTACAATCATAGCAAAAGTAATAGTTTCCAAAATATTAACCTGCTGCAGTTTAGACGTGGAACTCACTAATAATGATCTACAAGTCCAGCTTGTTAACCATTACACCACTATGTATCACCCTTAGAATTCATGTTGATTAAAAGTATATGTTGCATCTTCTTTGTATATATATATATTGTGCCTTAGCACAATAACGCTATTTACTTCAGACTATAAATCCTGTCTATGTCTTCCTTACAAGTTGATGTGATTTTTCTTTTATATTATAAACCGCTTAAGTTTAAATAGTTATTTACTAAATATAATTAATTCGGTTGAATAGCTAAGCGTGAGATACGGAAGAGGAAAGATGAATTCATCTCTCAAGTGATTTGAAGCAGTTTGTTTCTAAAAATCCGTATTCTCGATTTGAAGCAGGTGCAGACTAAGGTGGTACGTACCTTAGATATTAGGAAGACTCTGCCTACAGTATAAATAAATGGAGAGCTGTTACTTCTCTCACAAGGAAAGCGTGACTTGAGAAAAACTACTGCATGAACTTGATCTTTTTTTTTAATTCGGGGAAAAAACATATGGAGACAATATATTAATTATAACTGGTAGTAAATAAATTTCAAGCTGTCTGGACATCATTATCCATGGGCAAGGTAAAAAAAAAAAAAGTGCAAACAAAATGAAAACAAAAAATAAAACTACAAAATTCGTTCTTAAACAATTTCACAGAAACAATTTTTAATTCAGTAATAATTGGTTTTTGTACATTAAAACAATTTCGTGCAATGTTTTTTTATGCATTTCTTTTTTGTGTTTGACGTAAAAGCGAGTTGGGATTTATTAATATTAATTCTTTTTCGTTCTTTTTTAATTCTTTTCCATTAAAACAAACGAAAGAGAAAAAAAATCCGCGCAAAACTATGATGATTTTCTCTAACGCTGTCATTTTTAAAGAGTTACTCTAAACACTTAGGGTGAATGACTTTATTTTCCACAAATATCAAGTAAATAAGTTCTATAGAAATAAATAAAAAAAACACTAAGAAATTAAATATATATATATATATATATATATATATATATATATATATATATATATATATATATATATATATATATAAACATTATTTTGGTTGATGCTTGAGATTAGAATTAACCGGGTTTCTTATAAAATTCCGGTTTGTGTAGAAAAGTAATGTGGAATTAAAACAGTTGTACTAACACTTCGGTGGGAGCCTTTTGTCCTTGAAAATCAGAGTTCAAAATATTAGCTTTTACTTGAGCTTACATGTCGACTATTGTCGATAAAAATGAAACTTTCTAAGCCATATCGTTGCGAAAGCTGTCTGTTCATAAGTCACGTTGGAGTTCTCGTAAATTAACGAGAAACTTGAACTCATACTACGTAGTTGGAGTGGAGCGTTAACTATTTTTTTGTAGCACTGTCACTTAAATGGATTAAAAACTTCACTCGCTCTATTGCTCCCGAATAGCATCCGTGTAGTTAAATGTATTGTGCTTCTTACTCTAAGCAGATGTTTAAAAATTCCCCGTGAATTAATTTGTTATTTAAATGAAGTGTATTGCGCATAATGTTGAAGAAATAGTCTCTTAAGAACAATGTTTGGAATGTCACACTCGTTATATGAAGGCAGTTTAGGTTACACATTTTTATAGTGTTCAAAATACTACTATATCCGTCAATAATTGATAACGCCTTTTTCACAATGATTATTACTTTGGCCAGATATTAACTTTAAACATGATTCTTCCTAGAAGCTGGGAAATGGGTAATGTGAGCTCATAGTTTCAAGATTTTCTCAAAGAAAACTGGCAACAAAGAATTTTTGACGGATGAAATTTGATAATTCTTCGAACGAGACTATTCGTTTAAAGCTGGATAATCAAAAGAAAAAAATATACATATATACAAATATTTTGCATGGTATAGTTAAAAAAAAAACACACACACACAAATACCTCGTTTTTTAACCATTTAAAAAAATGTACAATTAAAAAAAAAAGAAAAAGTAAACAAAAACAAATCGCCGGTTAGGCGAATACTTTGAAATTCTTCGTGTATACGATAAACAAATTTATCGATTACATCATTATCCCAATATCTTTATATACATAATTTTCCACGTTCATATAAGTCTAGGCACAAGCACTCACAAAAATAGATATGGATAGATGCATATACGATAGTGCGAGACAGACAGAGACAGAAATAAGGGGGAAATAGACGACATTGTGATAGTAGGGAAACACATTTTTTTTTTGTAAAACATGCATCAAAATGTTTTGTCATTCATAACGGAATGTCATATACGTTGTCATATAAAAAATATCTTTTTCTCTTACGCATTTGTTGAAACCGTGACCCGCACGGCGTAAAGAACGTGAATTCTTGTAAAATATCAAGTAGTCACCGTTATATCATCGCCGCGGTCCTCATCAGTAACAGAAAGGGAATACGAATCAATAATTCTTTCGCCCCTTTTCGCCTTCGTCTTTTCTGGGTATTTTAGAATTGGAAGCTTAGATTCAGTCATATTTCTGTATATTTTATGCTAAACAACATTCGCAAGAATCTTAATAAATGCAACGTAAAATATGGGTCAAATTTCTGGGCTAAATTGTATATATTCTTTTAAAATCTTACTTGTGTTGTTTCAGATGTAATTCTTAATGAGTGTCTGTACGCGAGAAGAAAGATTTAGTGTTTATTTACATCACATTGCGACAACTTCAAACTGCAGATCAATAGAAATTTTCGTAGATTCAATAACTCGGCTCCAAAAATATTGGAAATGCTTTCGATTTTAAACGGATTGACTGCCGAGTAATGGATATAAGAGTCGAAGCTAGTTTTAATTTCTTAAGAGACAATAAAAGAAAAAAAATCTTCTCGAAATAGATTCAGACTTGGTATAACGGGGGCTCCATTTTCCAAAAAATGTAAATCATGTAGCAATTTAAATAATTTTACATTAAACATATTTTTCTGTCGGACCCGAAAACTATTATTTTTTTAACTGCACAATGGAGAATATTTTTAAGCGAAGATTTCCTGCAGATTTTATGTACACATATTTTACATAAATATACTAAAAATTCAGCAAAAAGAAACTTAGAGGCATAAAATTTTACAAAGCGAAATAGTTGCATCTATTTGGCGCGTTGGAGTAATAGATAGCGGCTCAGACTGAGGAATCGGTAGAGCCGAGTTCGAATTCCAGTCGAGTCAAGTAACATTCATTTACATGCTAATACCCTTGGAAATGCAAGACTCATCCTATTCTCCCCCAAGGTATGGGCAAATAGCAGGACATACCGGATTCTACAGCTTAGGATGGCAATTGGTCTACCGCAGAAAGAAATGGCTACTGCGGGAAAAAATCTGCCTCGTCAGTCATGTATCAAAACGTAAGCGTGTATAACGCATGGTACATAACTGACTGATGTTGGCGCGGATATGTTTTTCAACCATAATTAATCAAGAGTGGTCTCCCCTTGTTTTGTTACTCTCCTCTTTGAGAGCTATTTCTGTTTACTGGAACTATAAAAGGACGCGTACCTTGTATTCTCAGTAGAATAAAGCTTTCTTAAAGCCCACACCTGTATTTTTGTCATTACAATGCTCAAACAATTCATAAACATAATTTCAGGAAAACAGTAGAACGTTGTTTTGAATCTATATTTTTCAACAACCTTGGTTTTTTATTATACACATGTATCTCTTTGTAGGTATGAACATACAAGTTTCTAAGAAAAGGAAGTTATTGATTTCAGTAGTATTCGAATTTCTTAGATGAAGCATTAATTTCTTGACGCATTTCTTTCATATTAATTTCAGTTCTTCTTTTATTATTTTTATAGCAAGCCCGAAATTGTTATTCCACGATTCGTAGTAAGCAGCGTTGATTCAAACGTTTAGTGAAACTAGTTACATTTGAATTAGTATAACCGGTTGATCTTCCTAGCCTCAACAGCAAGCCAGGCTTTCGAGTATAAGGGATACGAATTCGACTCTCACTTCTTATATAGGCGCTATACCACACCCAACCAGTGTTGCACACAGGGCCTTGCTTGAAGTGGTATGGTTTCAAGGTCGTTAAAAGTCTATGTATCTTCAAGATTGGGACAGGCTAGAAGATGCTACATAGTTTGTATTTGCCCGCATTGGCAACTGGGATCATCATTGGTGGTACATCTCCAGCTGTTCGGGGGGGATTCAAGCAGGACCAGAAGGGCCAGGCATCACTGGAGCCAGCTGGGAGGGATTCTGTATAACTGAGGGAGAACCTGCGTTCCACGTTGTTAAGGTGGCTGCACTACAGGGACAGACGCTGGCTAGGATCTATGTTGTTCTTGTGGTTCTACTTAATCTAGAAAGCCGTGTCTTGACTTGAACTTCTTTGTCACTGGTTCTCATCCGTGGGGTGAATGACAAAGGTCAGTTTCCTGTCCTGATTACGGAGGGGAGTTGACACTAAATGAGTAGATGTCATCTACTCTGGTTGGCTCGAGATAAACAGAAAATTGATCTGCAAGAGGCGTTTAAGGCAGTGTCGATTTTCTTTGCATTTGATGATCCGCTCCACACTGGTGAGGCACATTTCGCTGTGGAATAGCAAAGAGCTGACGCTGACATGCGGATCGTACTGGTATGGGCATCCCATTTTGCGTTAGCCACCTTCTTTAGGACGTTTTTTCTTGACCCTACCTTGGCTTTAGTCGTTGCATTATTTTCCTTTTATGTAAGGGACCGGCCCAGAGTGACCCCTAGGTAGACAGGCTTGCAAGTGTACTCTAATCGTTTTTCATAGCAGTTAATTTTTACCTGGAGGTCAGCGTCCCTGTTCCGTGAGTGGAATCTTGCTAGAAGCGTGTTCTCCATTTCAGCATATGATCGTAGAATGACAAATGGCTGTTGCGATAAAAAATAAATTAAAATAATTGAGTAAAATGGAAGTGCTTAATATTCGCTGAGTCACGTTCCGAAGCATTTAGAATTTAGACATGTACCATATACAATCCGGTATGAACAGAACGCAAGTTTTGTATATGTTTCTATTTTCGCATTGTTATCAATAGAAAAATCATTCAAAGTTGCTAGACTTAAAATTGACTTGTTAGGTTGGCCATAGATCGTGCTTATATTTTTTAAAAGACGCTTCATTTACAGGCATTTCAGGAAGAGGCTTTTTTTTTTAGAATTAAAGTTTATTAAATTTTCAGTCGGTTAGTGCGCTGTACAGTAATTTCCCTGTGTATCGCTATGCAGGAAAAGGAATGCGGAGGTTGTGAGTTCGACCCTCACCCGGAGCAGTTACTTCTTTTACCGCAGAAAGAGATGGCAACCTACTGCGGTAAAAAAATCTACCTTGTCAGTCATGTATCGAAAGATACATGATCGCCTACGCGTGCATCACTCATGATACATAACTGACTGACATTTAATATAATCCCCCACCCCTGAAAAACGCACACTTAGGCGTTTGGACTAGTAAATTTTATCAATTTTATTTTTGCATTCTCACAAGATATGGTCATTGATAGTGTAAGAATCTTTCGTTCCTAGATAGCTTTTGCAGGGATTGGGACATTCTCCCCTCACCGTCAAACACTGTACGCTTTCTCTAGGTGTGTAGATCCACTTACTGGAAGACCGTAGTATCGATCTATGAAATCAGTAATAAAAATACGAGTATTATCCGGATTCAAACACCGAGTGTCGGCGATTATTAATCTATTTTATATATATGATTGTACTCATCGAGACAGGTGGTACATACATACGTATGGAAAGTTGAATAATAGTGAAGGGCATTTTTGTAATCCTTGTAATGTGGGCAGTCTCCTCACGAATGAAGAAAAGACTACAAATGTCGTCCAACCGACGAATGTTGAGAATACCATGGTGAGTAATGAGGAAATTTTAAAGAAGAAATGGACTACAAGGAAGTAATACTTACAATCAGAACGAGGCAGATGGAATTTCTGTGACACATCTCGAGAAAAAAAAAAAGCCTGGCGAATTTAATATTCACAAGACTTACTAAAGGCAATATAATATGAAAGAAACAGCAAGAACCGTTACTTACAGCAACAAAAAAACAGGAAGTTGTGGAGAGCCATCATCATCCACGTCTTGTAAAAGCATATCACACAAAAGAATTTCCGGTTATATCGTCTGGATCGTTCTATCTTAAAGTATTAAGTTGTGTGTTTTCTCTATTAGTGTGGGTAACATGGTATCAGATTTTATTGCAAAAACAATCAATCTTATATTGGAACGTTTTTTCAATAAATGGTAAATTCTTGGCTGTGGTAAATGGCATTAACACAGTGGTGACCTTGTAAAGTTAGACAAAGAAAATTTCCCGCTTATCGCAAACAATAAATAATGCATTAGGCACTGTTGTTGTCAAGATTTAATTGTAGCTTCATTATGAATTTCAAGGCTCGCAATTGGAGAATTGGTTCTATACAATCTTCTTACCTCATATACAGCCAGTACATTCATGTATTTACGAATATGACCCAAAGTAGATTAAGAAGGCCTGTTTGGTCGATATTGAAATGAAAAATTCTGTCATTTATTGAACAAATTTATAATGAAAGTGGTTCCTCTTCTGGTGTGATGTCGGAAACGAATACTACTGAATGGAAATTTTGGCACGTATCCGGCATGGGTTTATATAAGAGCCATTATTGAAGACTGGCGATTATGGTGACACTTGGATTTTATTTACTAATTTTGTTTCGTTTTGAGAAATATGTTTTCCTTCTGTGGTGGCAAGAGTTCACAATTTTGTTTCTAGTGATAGTTTAAGCAAACCAAACGGAACTAATGCTGGTGGTGGTGGAAAGATTGATGAATTTGGTGGTAGTATAGGTGTTAGACGATGCGATGGCACAAAATATATTTGCACAATATATAACTTTAGGTACCCCCCCCCACCAAAAAAAAAAGAAAAGAAAAGAAAATAAGAATGAGAAGACTTGTTCAGAATTTTGAGAGGGTTAAGCAGTTGTGTTGCAGCAACAGAAGACAGTCGGTAAATGTCACACAGCCAGATTTTGCAGACATAAAAAAGTGATATCGTATGCGCATGCGTCAGTAACGTTCTTTCCGGTAACAATATGTGTGAAGTTATTTACAAGCATGTATGCATATCATAAGAGTAATTAAAAAAGACCCCAAAAAACTTTGATTATAAGCCTGTTACATTGAAAATAAGTTACTGCCAGTTTTCTGAAGTTAAGCGAGGTTAAGCATATTCATTTGACACCCTAAAATAAAATTATGGGGAAAAAAGTTATTTTTTTATATGACAGTTCATGGAAAGATCACGGTTAATTTCGGCTCCATCCAATAATTTCGCATTAGAAAGTTTTTCGTATGTGATCAACGCAGGTTTGACATTTAAAATGTACATGTGTCATTTTTTTTTATAACTCATGCAAATGTATGCATAAATAAATGAAGCTGCTTATCTCGCAAATCATTTTAAGTTACACGGAGACAGTGTTATTAACAATTCTTTGGCTTAATACAAGAAATATTCCACAGAAACACACGTCGATAGGGAATAGGTAGCATGCTTGTTTCGCAAACCATTGGAAATGATTTCAGTACACAGTGGTTTAATCAATGAATATAGTCTTTTACCAGAGGTTGTCTAACAAATGTCCGCTTGTTCGTGCTTAAATGTGTGGGTATATATTTCTATTAATCAATGCGTATAATGTGGTAACTGGACTTTGTGTATGTAAGAGAATTTGCATGCATCTCTTTGTACAGAAAAGTAAGCATTTAAAAAAAAAGATACTGAACTAATCAAATATACCAAATAAAGATTTCTAGCCAACGCACATACATATAAGTGTATGCTTTAAAAAATACATGTACCTATATATTTATAAATGTATTCGCGCGCACGCGCGTGAGTGAGAGAGAGAGAGTGAGTAAGGGTGAGTGTGTAGGAGAGAGAATTAGGCATTAACTAAAAACTGAACTTGCAAGAATGATTTTGTTTTTGTTTTCGAAGCTGAACTTATTACGATGGACTCACAACAGGAGCTCATATACTGATCGTATAAACATACGTTGAAGACATACAGATTATATCATGTAGGTATTTTAAGATTTTACAAGTAGACAAACGAGTTAGCCTGTCGGGACAAAAGCGTAATTATTACGTTGCACCAGTCAGTCAAAGTATTTGTTTTTAATCAAAGAGTAAGAGGCGAGACAACTAGAAATAAAAGCCATGATAGTTGAGATAAAAGTCGGCATTGTCGGGAGGAACTTGGTACAATGACGTGAGATGAAATGGTGGTAGATAAAGCGAGGGAAGCTAGGTTAGAAAGAAAAAAAAAGCATGAAGGTAAAATATTAAAAGACTCTAAAAATAACAGAAACTAGATAAAGTGTCAGAAAAAGCGCACAGTCTTAATTATTTAACTCACACACACACAAATATATATTCACGAGAGATATCTATATATCTACCCACTTTAGCTAGTACAATACTTCAATTAGTGACTTGGGCAATGTGTGACTCTTAGTGAACATCAACCCCTGTTTGAGTTAGCTGATCATTAATTTGCAGTAAGCGGGATCTAAGTCTCATTTGGTATTCAATTGTATATTGAATATTGTATGAGGCAACTGGTGATGATCGAACTGGTTTTATTATCATTATCAGCATTGGTAGTTAACAATTTCACTATAACCAGGCGCATATATCTATTCTATAAGGGCGCGTGGCCGAGTAGTTAGAACGTGGCCATGAGACCCGGGTTCGAATCTCACCGTGGTCGATTTGTCAGAAAGGAGACTTCTTGATGTTATCGATCTGGAGGAGGGACGATCCCAGCGTACGGCACCTGTGGAAAAACCATAAAAAAAACATACCACGGGTTGACTCAAGCTTTGTGAATAAAATTGTGTAGACGGAACACTTGGGACCGTCGATAGCACGAAGTCGCAAGTCATCGTGATTGAGGGTTTGAGTGTGCTGGTGTTGTTCAGACTGTTGATCATTCTAGATAACACCCTCTTTCCCAGAAACTGTAACTAAAGTCTGCTCAGCATAGTTGCAGTATAAACCACAGGTTGGCCCTGTGGGTGTTGAACAAACACGAGTGTGCCTGAGCGAGAGTCTGCAATAGGGATTGGCTAGCCGCCTTAGTAGACGGATATCCTCGAATACGAGAAACCAGCTATTTTATAATATGTATTCTAAACCGACTCTACATGGGAATGGATACGATTAAAGAACAAAGAACATTTCTGGCAGTAAAAAGCGAAGAAAAATCTCAACTGGGAAGTTGAATATTTCAATTCTATACTCGGCCTCCGGGAGATGCACATGTCGAAATTCAATCTATCCGTTCTACTTAGTCAGAAGTACGAAGAATGAAATAATCCTTGCTCACTGGATATAACAATAGTGAACTTAAGTTGCAAGAGTAGATGTTACAATATAATTGCATTGTATCTTTTGGGATATTTTGTTCAGTCAGAATGAAAAGAGGGACGACTATCGTCCAACTGTGAGATTTAAGTTTGTTGTGTCCAAACATAGGGGACATAGAGATATAATAGTACATTAAGATAGATATAAATTATAGACATAAACACGCAAGAAAATCTGTGAAAGAAGTATAAATAATTAATTTCACAATATAAACACACACACATCGATATCATTATATATATATATATATATATATATATATATATATATATATATATATATATATATATATATATATAGATATATATATAAAGATAATCCTAGGTTTCACCTAAACAGATCTTCAGGATTACCCTAAA
Source organism: Acanthosepion esculentum (assembly GCA_964036315.1). NCBI lineage: Eukaryota > Metazoa > Mollusca > Cephalopoda > Sepiida > Sepiidae > Acanthosepion > Acanthosepion esculentum. The sequence goes on from OZ038478.1 coordinate 44,955,868, forward strand.
GGTCCGTTTAGGTGTAACCTAGGTAGGTTTGCCTGGCTCTTAGAATTATCTTAGATTTTGCTCTACTTAGTGTATTGAGCACTTTACGTAGTTGTCTTTTTACACGTTTTGTTTTTTCTTCTTCTTTGGACTTAGAGCTTGAATACTGAACGATTGTTTTCGCCTTGGTTTAATGTTCTTGGTTCTTTCTTTTTTTTTTATTCCCCATTTTTCCTCGGGTACCGATTTGTTCTACTGAAGCTGTTGAGCTATCCGAGGTTTTTCCAAACGAGTACCACCATTTATATATATATATATATATATATATATATATATATATATATATATATATATATATATATATATATATCAACGTGACCGAGGGTTTGAGTGTGCTGGTGTTGTTTAGACTGTAGATAACACGCTCTTTCCCAGAAACTGTAACTAAAGTCTGCTCAGCATAGTTGCAGTATAAACCACAGGTGGGCTCTGTGAGTGTTGAACAAACACCTACAGATATATATATATGTTTAATATAAATCAAATAGAACATAATACCTCCTCAAATAACCCTAAACACACCAATCTTTTATATTGTAATCAGATGCATTCTAAATATGAACAAGGTGAAAAAATTCATAAATACTAATCTGTCCCCCACAGATCCCAGTAAAGAAAAGAAAATTATGTACTATACCAACTTTAATAAAACCAACTTTATCATCCGCAATAACTACCTCCCAACTCTGCCAAAAAAAGTTAATGTTGGTCATTCTACAATAACGTTATCAAGACGGCTAACTCTACATATGAATGATTCATCCTCCATTGCAGAGCATCTGCAAAAACATTCCTGTCCACATTCACAATTTAGAATTATATTAGTCGACAATACTCGTATACTTCACCACGAACGTAATAGGCAGAAGCTACAATTTATCGAAGCCAACATTATTAAAAAATGAAAACCAACTCTTAATAAAATTACTTATGAATATAGTATGTTCTGAAATGCTTATAGTATATAGTTATTTAGAAATATCTACGTTAAAACTAAATAGTTTTTTAAAACAAGGAAACTATAATCTACCACAAGAATTTAATTCTTAACTAAGTTACCTCCCCTACGTTATAACCTTTACAATAAAGAAAAATTTAAAAAATCACACTTTTATGACTTTGCGTATGACCGAAATCGTTAACCGTGTAACCACAAAGACCAAAATTTACTTCTGACACACAGCTGATTTGTCCTAGCCATCATAAGCCTGAAGATGAGAAAGTACTCTGAAAAATAAAATGAATAAATACAAACTTGTTATCTTCCTTGCACGCTTTAATCACAGAGCTTATACGTAATTACGAAAGGATCTTATTGAAATGTCTAAATTGTTGAATCAGACATGCTTAAATGAATATATTCTGCCAAAGTATACGGAATATATATATATACATATATATATATATATACAGCGTTTACCCCTAGCGAAGGATCGTTAATTAATTTGAAACTTTTAAAACCATTTATTCTACATTCAACATCATCACTTGATAAGACACCAGAAGTGTTGAAACAAAATGGCTATTTTTGTAGTGATTTTATAACATATTTATGTTATAATATTTAAATAAATAATTATATCTGCTCTACTCTGTATTGAGCACTATTTAAAGAATAATAGTTGTTGGTTATTGGAATTTACTCCGTATATACCAATCCCACACTTATATATATATATATATATATATATATATATATATATATATATATATATATATATACATGTGTGTGTATGTGTGTGTGTGTGTGTGTGTGTGTACTCATCGTTCATTTCAAACTACAGACAGTAAGCAACATGAACATTCCACTAGCTCTCTCTATCTCTCACTGAAATGACCAAAAGGTACTCGGAACTTTGCACACAATTTCGTTAAGTTCCTTATCAAGTTTCCATATGACAACAAACGACATATACGAAACAAAGGACTATGTTGAAATTTTGCTATATTTATGGGTGAAGTATATGCAACCGTATAAACAGTGATGGCCTGATGATCATTTAAGGTGTAAAACTGCCAGTCACCATGCAGTGTTGATTTGATTTCTATATCCCCACATACATTATATATGAAATTGCTGACCAAAGCGTAGCAGGCAACTATAAATTTATATATAGTTCTTTTTAAATTCCTTTCTATTTTTCTCTGTGCTTGTTTTTGTTGTTTTCATTCTTTTGTTTCCTTATTCTAGCAAGTTCTTTCTTTATTATGCTTCATTCTCTTTTCCTACTATTCTTTTCTCTTAAAGAAACATAGCTAACAAATTTTGGTGAGGTAGAATATATATATATATATATATATATATATATATATATATATATATATATATATATATATATATATGTATATATACGTCTATGTGAGTCTTAAGGGGTTTTGTTCATGTATGAATTAAAACCGTATGCCATGTACTTTTTGTTTGTTTTCTTATCTGTTGTGGAAATGATGTAAACTTGAAAGTTTGTGGTAGCAGGTGATTTATGCGTAGCCGTTTCTGTGAATGAATGTATTTGTTTTATTGTCTTAGCAGAAGTGAAAGTTAATAACGAAGCAGACATGTATTAGACAGAAAAATATTGACTGGCCATCTGATTACTCATGAAAAAATATTTTTTTTTTAGTTGTTATTGTCGTCCGCCATCTTCATATTGGGAACGCAAGAGCAATAATAGAAAAAAAAATACTGAGAAAAACACATTTTGCAAAATTGAAAACACATTTGTTAACAAGAATAGCATGCAATGATTTTTTTGGTTATTAAATTTTTAACAATTTTATACAAAAATAACTATTTATTTCCTATTTAACTTAGATATCCTTGAGATATAAGCTCTGGTTCAAGACTTCAGCATAAATCTCTCAATTATTTCATTTATTTTTTAAAGCACAAGTTGAGCATTCCTTATCCGAAAACTTGATTATTATTTTCATTCTTAGAATAAACTTTCGAATATGTTGAAATCAATAATGGCATATCATTTTTCTATCAAGACTAAAATGATGGTGTTTTTAGAAAGTGTAACTTATTGTTCTGATGCCTATAAATCTGGCAGCGTTTGACTAGATTAAATGTTCGTATGGTCGTAAAATCTTAAAACACACCTTAATTTTAGGTTTTATTAACAAACCTGGTTTGCGGCAGCTGGCTTCCCAGATCCACCAGGAATTTTTTAAAATCATTTCACCCCAAGTAAGACGATAATGCCACTAAGACGCAAGGATGGGGGATACCGGAAGTGAAATTGGAGGAAAAGACTTTAGAAGGAACCGGAAACTCAAGAATATTAAAGTTAGAAGTAGAAATTAGGAGAAGCCAGAAGCCTAATCCTAAAGAGGAAATCAGGGATAAATCTCTACTCCTGTTCATGCCTTAAATCTCAAAGATTATATATATATATATATATATATATATATATATATATATATTATACAGCAAAAAATCCAAAATTACCTTTTGTGGGTATAGTCTATTTCAGACGAACACAACTGTATGTCAGCCCTTCTCATCCCTAGACTGACTGTCAGTTTAGGGCTGAGGAGGACTGATATACAATTGTACTGATCTGAAATAAACTATACCCACATGAGGTAATTTTGGATTTTTTTGCCGTATAAAATATATGCTCTGTTATAATAAATTCATTGAGCTTTCTGTTGATCAGTTTTAATATCTGATATTACTAGGATACACCTGGATTATATACCAACGGATGTATTACCTGTTCTCTCTCTCTCTCTCTCTGTATGTATGTATGTATATATATATATATATATATATATATACACACACTTTGCAACCTTGAAGAGGAAGACAAGCATCAAGACTCAGAAGTATCATACACGCACGCACACACACTTACACACACACACATATATATATATATATATATATATATATATATATATATATATATATATACCGACCGCAGACACATTTCAAAGACCATCATTTTTGTGTTTTGTATTCGCAGGCATATTTGGTAGGTTTTCAAGAAGCTGATATCAGAAATATCAGAAAATATTTCCGGATAAGTGAATGCTCAAGCTGGCTTTTTATGGGGACACAGTATTAACATAAGCATTTAAACAATAACGTCCTTCAAGCCGTATTCAATTGCCGGCTCGGCGTATGTCGGTTCCTCAGTAGGAACAGAATTGTAATTGTATATATCCGCCGCCCTATCAATATCTCGTTGGTGGCCTTGTCGTAAAACCTGGGCATTAGAATTCGACAGAGAGATCGAACTTAGTTTCGAGTCCTGTGTCCGGTTATTATTATCTACAGACGCCAACGATGATTGTTTATTCAGATTGGCTGCTTCGTCAGCTTCGCGTTGGAGTTGCAACTGGCTGCTTCCCCAGGCAGGCCGGGGCTGGGTAACGGCATACAAGTGTGAAGAGGGTAACTGCTGCTGCGGGGGCTGCTTCGGGTGCTGGATAGTAGAATAAGTGTAGTGAAGGAGAGGTTGATGGTGCTGGTGATGGTAATGTTGACTGTTCGAATCGAGAGGCGACACCGCAGGACCAGGGTAGATCAACTGGGTCTGAGGCATCGGTGGCCGTTGGTGAGTAGGAAGAGAAGTAGAGGAAGCCCTGCTACTCCAATAGATAGGTTCTGCGCATGCGCCGCCGACCAGCGACCCGCCTACGCTTGAGAGAATCGGTCGAGTGTTGTTTCCGAGACTAAGCTTCGAAGACATCATCGCATTTTTGTTGGAGGGGTAATTCAGATCTTGCACTTTTGGTCGGAAGGATCCCCTCACATACGGATTGGTCTCTACGTTCGTGAGGTAAGACCGTTGTTTAGTCGGTCGAGCGTCGTTCCTTGGCCTTTGAAAGATGTAATGGGAGGTGGATAATGGTCGGGAGTTATCTGTTGTCAGGAAAAAATTGGGGAAAAGATTAGAACAAGATGAAAGACATGAAAACAAATATATTAAATGAAATACAATTTAAAAACAAGTGATATTAAAACAAGAGTTAATGTATTGTAAAGGCTTATTAATAGTAATCGTTTAGTAGATTTTTTAGTTGACAATTTCTGCTAAAGGAATATATACCTCAATAGACCCATCTAATTTCGGGCCCTGTTCCATACTAAGCTATGCTTGATAGATATCTGTATAGAAAAATATTGTATATACGTACATGCGTGCGTGTATATTATGTGAATGGGGGTTGGGTAGCACTGAAATGTTCTTGGTCTGATTCATTTACAAAAAGGAAGAAACATCAGAATTTATTTTTAAATACCTACTTGTCCGAGAATTTTTCAGCACTTCTCCATATATTCATTTCATATATATAACATATATATGATAAAAATATAGAGCGTAAGTAAATATAAAACTGCACATACAGAGAACAACAAGTGGCGACAGCCAGTTTCATGCCTGAACGCAAACCTTCCTTACTAAGCTGAAAATTACACCAGATATTATTCATGGTTTATATTCTGAAACTGTTTACCATATGACTTAGTTAATCACAATTTCATTGTGAAAACAAAGAAATCGGATTGGTATATATATATATATATATATATATATCACCTGTGATCGCCAAAACATAATCTACTATTTATTCTGCACAATATGTCCTAATAGTAGATATATTGGGGAATCTGGAAATAATTTTAGATTTCGCTTCAACAATCATAAACTAACCATACGTCAAAACAATCCTTATTCCCCCATAGCTGAACTATTTAATCAATCAAGACATTCATTAGAAAACTGTAAATGTGTATTGATAGATTCCGATTTCAATTCCACATACACACGCAGAAAAAAAAAGAAAAATACTGGATTTTAAAATTAAATACATATAAACTAGGGTTAAATAAAGACTTGGGTATTTTAAATCTTTATAAAGATTTCAATAGTTAAACAACATTTTTTTTTAGATATAGTTAAACATTTTTTTAAACAACATCTAAAATATTATTACAGTTAGATTTATGTTAAAAATATTCGAACACAGTTGCATTCGATATCACGTGACGTACACGTCTCGCGACGGACGCTACTTGTAAACAAACGTCTAAAAACAGTTATTTCTGATGAAAGATCGGGGTCGATCTGAAATATCAAATTTTTTTATAAAAATAAAAAAAATAAATAAATACTTTCACAAAAAAAACATTTTTTTAAATTTGCAACTTTTTAGTTGTTTTATATATATATATATATATATATATATATATATATATATATATTGAAGAAAAGTCAACACACAGAGGCAACAGGGTATTTCATGAAACAGTCTGTCGCCTCTAAGTGTTGACTTCAATGTTCACTTTTATATTTACATACGCTGTCTCTGATATTAAGCATTTTATCCCATAAATATAGCACATCTTAAAACTATATTTCTTCATATATATATATATATACATATATATATATGTTTGTATATTTGCTAATTTATTTCGCTATCGCAAGGAAAGGAAAAACATTTTAGAAACAAAGAAAAGAATTCTGGATTGCTATATGATATCCATCCGCTTATACGACAGTAAATGTTGGACAATCTCTCCACAGGTGAGTAAAAGAAAAAGCAAAAAAAAAAGTCAACAGAAATATGATTCTACAGAAGGATGCTGAGAATACTATGGACCGAAAATGGAAAATGTGGGCAACGACAAAGTTTTAGAGAAAATGGCAACACAACGAACACTTGTACTCAGAATCTAGAAAATACAGCTGAAATTACTTGTGCACATAATGAGGAAGGAGGGCTTGGAAAACTTAACCTTCACGGAACATACTGCTGGCAAAGGAGATAGAGGAAGGCAATGAGCCACTTACCTGACGAGCTTGTGTGAATGGATGGCGGAACGAGGGTGGGAGTGATGATCTTAGCAAAGGAAGAAAAACAACTAAGAGTCACACGAGATAGGAAGTTCTAGAGAACTATGATAGCCCATGTCGTAAGGAACGCGACACATAGAAGATCAAGACAAGACGATCAAATTCTAAATCTAAATTGTATTTTCATTTAAAATAATACATTTATTACAAAATATAATCAGTTTAAAAACCGGAGAAGTCCGAACGTTATGGCTGATAATCTTTTCCTGTTTACTTATGAGTAGAAACAGAAAGGGAAATTAGTCTATGGCAGGTTCCCAATCTCTTTCGCGTCAACGCCCCATTTTCACATCGAAACATTTTCCATCGCCCACCTGTATAGCAAATATTCAAAAGCATGCTAAAATTGTTTGGTAAAAATTTGTTACTAGCCCGTAAACTGAATTTGTGGTGTACTAAAAAGTACCAAAGAGAAGTAATAAATAAGGCTGTTTTATGCGGCTGTTTCTACTACTACCCTTAATAAAGAACAAAGTAAAGCAAACTTGACTATTGAAAACTATATTTATTAATTAGATTTATGGTCAAGGTTAGCGTGGCAAGTGTTGACAAAAATAAAACGATTTTTATTCATAGTTATAAAATTAAAAAGAATATTAAAAAAATAATTAAATTAAGACAACTTAATTGATTTTACTGTTCAGTCCGTGGGGTATGGGAAATTCGGAATATCTTATTTCCATCTGGTTCAAATTGCGCATGCACGCGCGTGAGGAGAAGTGTGGGCTTGTGCGTATATTAAATGGTGCACGCACTCACACACACAATATATCTGGCATGCGTGTGAGCAAAGTCACACGCAGTGACGGACAGAGAATCAGTTCTGCTTTTATGATATGGATTCGGTACGTGTCTTCGTAAAACGAACTCTTATTCTCGGAGGACAGAGATCCGAATTACTTCAATGAAATTAAAGAGAAAACAAATCAGGGCAAGAGAAGTTGAGCGAGATACAGCAAAAAATATCTTCATAAATCTAAAACATCATGTAGACGATTTCTAAGTGAACGTCGAATTTGTAATACACTGTGACAGAAAAGTAACTCCCTATTTTATGTATGATGGACTCTCCCATCTTGTCAAAAATATAGTTACACCGGAAAGTCCATCATATATAAAATAGGGAGTTACTTTTCAATCAGCGCATATATTATTTGTACTGATACTTGCATCATTGCGATGTGCGTGTCTAGAGAGAAATACATAAAGCATTTAGTATGGGTTTAGTAATTAAAAGTTTCCAAACTAAAGTAAGGCTCGAAAGTTTCTCTTAAGCGGAACAGTGAAAAAGAATCGTGATATGGACATTTTGTTGCACATCAAATGAACAGATTACCTAATTTACAAATTCATATGCAGATTTCTAAGAAATAAATTCAACATAGATATACTTTCAGATAAAAATCAAATTGAGATTACTAGAAGAATTAAATGAATTACGAGATGAAATAGATATGTTGCACTGTTCCGTTTAAGAGAAACTTTCGAGCCTTAATTTAGTTTGGAAACTTTTAATTAATATATTTATATATATATGATGAAAAATGTGGAAAAGACAAAACAAAATCCGAATATGCAAGTTTACTGTTTTAATGTTTGTTTTTTTTTACTGTCGACGTCAGACGTTTCGGTCTAGTAGACCATCTTCTAATAACCATGTCCTGAATACGTCGACAGTAAAACAAAATTAAAACAGTAAACTTGCATATTCGCATTTTGCTTTGTCTTTTCCATATTTTTCATCATATATATATATATATATATATATATATAATAGCTAGATTATTATTTTTATATATTTTTACATCCGCGAACATTATCATGTGGTGTCCTAAGTATGTATTTTGCTCCCGGTTCATCTAATGACATCTGCCTTTGACGGCGCATTTATCATAAACGCTAACATATTGGTTATAACTACGTGCACATGTTAGCTTCATCGGTCTGATATGCTATACTAGGTTTGATAGTATGACGTAAATAACTGGGTAAAGGGTATCGGTATAGAATCATCAACGCTGATACTTAAAATAAATACGCCTAAAACCATATATTTTCGCTATACATTAATAAATATACAGCCTCCGCTTAACACGAACCTATAATCTATCAGATGCTGTTAGTGTGTCAAACCAACCATCAGGGAGATTTCAGTTCACTTTTATTCATCACATAGACCGAAATTTAATTTTAAAATTTCGCTAGTAACTGGAGCGATGGACTTCTATACCTTGAGTGTGTAAAGATAAATGAACAGTTATTGAATAAACATAGAAATATACTTGTTCTGTACAAGTTAATTTCTTGCTGATTAATATTTTAGGCAACACGATATTTACAAAATTTAACGTCAAGCGAGTAATGCGTGTGAAAATTTCACGTTTCCAAATCTGAATTGTTTGGTGAATCAATAATTCTTAATTTAATGATTAAATAAGCTCCTTGCGTGATTCACGACTGTAAAATACCTTTGGAAATTCTTCTGTCGTGAATTGTCTCAGCTTAATAATTTTCGTAAAATATTGCAATAACACTCATAACGTATGAATGCAGGACATTATTTGAAGACATTTGTTTCTTTCGTTGTTACGGAGAAATAACGCGATGGCTTGTTTGTTTCACAACATGGTAGATAGGTAAACTCATGCCATGTATTGAGCTTATAGTTTAGCAATAAAGTGTTCATTTGCATTACGGTGGAGTAATTTATAGCGGTTCGGGCTGAGTTATTGGAGAGTCGAGTTTGTTACATTAACTTGCGAACAAATACCATATGAATCCATCTCTTCTCCCCTCAGATATGAGTAAATAGCAGAGCAGACTGCTGGGTCTTATAATCTTGGGTTGCAACCAGTTCAGGAGAAGGACAACTCAAAACCTGGGTGTTCGGCGACTAAACCGGCTTCCCGACTAAACTTCAGTCTGTTGAGGAGAGTAAACCAAAGAAACCAGAGCTATTAAAAGTCGGAAGAACCTCTTAGAGTCAACGCAATTAGCCAAGCGTGGTTAATACGTCTACACTCCTAAAGGCATGGTCAATCGGGGAGGGTTTTCTTCCAACAGGAGGGAGTAGGCTCTGAATTTGGATTTATTGTATTATACTGTATTTTATTTCCATATCTCCTAATCTTAGTACTAGTAACAACTTAATTAATTAGTGCGCGCATAGCCATATAATATCATAGAATACGTACATTATCGTCGGTGTCGACAATACGCCAACTGCATTCTTTGCAGAAAGGTAAGAACTCTTCCAGAAAAAGAGAGACCATCTACTTAGTAAATGCTTAATCTCAAATACAAACGAGAAATATTTACCTATTCCCGTAGCAACTAAGTGCTTACGGATTTAAACATAATGATTGAGGCGTCGACAAGGGGGAAGAAAGGGGTTATGTTTATGTTGGAAATAATCGATAATGAATTGGTTGGTACTTGAATAGTCGATAATGGCATGTAGTTAAAATGTTCTCCTGAGTTGGATGGAATTCCCAAAGGCCAACCTTTAGACACAGATTAAAAATAATACTGGTATTCCAACTGTCATTTTCATGCGCGACAACGCCCCACCTCACGCTGCTAATGCAACTACTGGAAAAGAATATACAGACAGCTCATGGTTTGGCCACCATTTTTCCTGGATCGAAATTATATCGAGATCGCGCCTTGCAGCATTGACAAGACGCGTATTTATAAGAGTAGCAATCAATTTGCATCCAAAAATAAAATTTGCAAAGGCAAAATACCTGCTTGCAAAGCAATTAACCCGAAGAAAATACGCAAATTAACTTCTATTGAGAGAAAGTTACTTAAGAGAAGTCAATAGAGATAATGTAAGTAATATCAACAAATAGTATTACTTTTCTGGCCTGTTGCACACAACTCGTTATGAGCAGTTCGTTATTTCTTTGAATAAATTGTATGGTTAGTCATGTTTTCATATTTTTCTTTACATAACTCTATATTGAATGTTTTGCCCTTTACATATGGCCGCATAAAAATTGGAACGATCTAATATTTATTTATTTTTATACATATTCAATCATAAAGTAGACTCACATACACATGAACAGAAGAAGGGATCTATTTGCAAAAAACAATACACTCACTGCATTCGTCTTTCATGGTAATAGGTTTGACAATTTTATTTTAAGAATGCAATTCTGATTAAGAGGAAAAGCTATTAAGGCGAAAGCATATTGAAAGTGCATTCATTTTGGAATCTTCTACGATAAACATATGACTGATTATGTCAATAAAAAAGTTATTTGACGAAAAACGTTCCCTCTCGGAAGGAAACGCGCCATTGAAGTTTTCCATCTTGAACTTTTGCATAATTATATATGTTATCCCTGTAAACGTTATTATTAGTGGATAATCGTATCTGAGTAGGAACCCCGTTTATAGATTAAACAGTATATTTATTTATTTTCACCTACCGGTTTGAATGTTCGAGAAATCTCACCAAAGAAAGTTTTGCGCTCTTCAGCAGGAATCGAACCTGCACCCTTCTGGTTTAGCCCGATGCGTCTTATTGCTTGGCCATGAAGACGGCGAGACGAAGCCAATTTCATGCGTTTAAGCGATATATCTCCTGTCATAGATCTCTCGAAGTTTTTTTGTTTTTTGATATCTACACACAATTTTGTATCCAAACGTAAACAGAGATTTTTTAGAATGGATTTTCAGAGACAGATTTTTTATTACTTTACAAGTTATTATTAGTGGATAATCGTATTTGAGTAGGCGTCCCGTTTACACACACACACACACACAAACACACACACACATATATATAAAAGTGAATATTGAAGTCAACGCTCAGAGGCGACGGGCTGTTTCATGCTAGACGCAATCGTCAGGCCTGATAAGGGTAGTAACTAAGTTGGAAATTGAATTCTTGTTAGGATGTTATAGTTTGCTTGTTTTTAAAAAGTGTTTAGCATTAACAAAGATATTTCTAAAGAACTATATACTATAAGAATTTCAGAACATTCGTACTATATTCATAATTAATTTTGTTAAATGTTGGTTTTAATTTTTTTTAATAAAGATAGCTTCAAGAATTTGAAGTTTCCGCTTATTACTTTGTTGGGGAAGCATACAGGTATTACCAACTAATATTCTTCTAAATTATGAATGTTGACAGGAATGTTTTTGCAGATGTTGTGCAATTGACGATGAATCATTCATGTGTAGAGTGAGCCGAGTTGATAACGTTATTGCCGAATAACCAACAGATATATGAGCTTTTTTGTCGGAGATGCAATCTCCCAAGTGACATTTAAATTTATGTATAATGTTGGTTTTCTGCAATATATTAATTGATGGTGAGGATTTAGTATAGGTTATTAAGTTAGTTACATTAAATTTAGTATAGTATATAATTAATTTTATTTTTTTTTACTGGGATCTGCGGGAGACAGATTATGTATTTCTGAATTTTATTAGGATTTTTTCATCTTGTATATAATTAGAATGCATCTGATTACAATATAAAAGATTGATGTGTTTAGGGTTATTTGAGGATGTATTATGTTCTATTTGATTTATATTGAAATTTGTAATAGATCGTCTTATTTATTCATGAACAATGTAGTTCGGAAAATCATTATTAATAAGAGTTTGTTTAATGTTTTTTAGTTCAGTGTAGAAAATATTTTTATGGATGTGTTAACTTTAGAACGGTTTATTAAATTTTGTATAATTGCTATTTTGTAGTAATTGGGACATTCACTTTTATAATTAAGAGTGCATGAGTTTAAGCTAGTAGGTTTTTTATATGGGGAGGTAGTGAATGTATCATTACTGGTGTCTACACGTATTCACTTACAGGTTTTTATCACATTGAAGGAAACAAAGTAAGAATCAGATTTATTTTTAATGATCTCCACTCTCTAACTACTACTTCATACGAAGTCTTTTCTATTCGCGTAATACTTTGGATAGAACGAATATATATATATATATATATATGTGTGTGTGCGTGTGTGTGTATATATATATATATACACACATACATATATATGTGTGTGTGTATATATATATATATATAGTGTAATAAAAGCCATTAAGACGGGAAGGTGGTGCTAGAGAGAACAATAGAAAAAGAGGAATTAAGAAGACAGGAGATAACGATTGACATTTTAATTTTGACAATTGACTGAGAAGAGAGTTCCACAAGCGAGAAGTGCAATAGAAGAAACTGTTAGCATAGAACTTACGGTTACATGTAGCCATTTCAACTTGCCACCAAACTAGTACTTTCCTTAAATTTATAAAGTCTAGGTAGTAAAGAGGAACGTTCATCAGAACAATTACCATGAAAGTATTCATAGAAAAAGCAGAGGGAAGCAACATTACGGCAGTAGGAAAGGAAATGAACCGAGATGCCAGGTCAGGACCAATAATATTGTAGATTCATTTTCGATTCTCACCCGTCGAAGTGCAGTTGAAATGTATTGAAACGAAGTTGCATCTTTGTAGTGAGTAAAACGGTTTTGTCTATATGATAAAATTATAATAAATAAATAATTATCGCTCTACTATCGGTATGGAGCCCTCTTTTAGATTAATGCTGTGAACGTGGGAATTTATATATTACTTTCGTTCTCATCACATCGGATATATATATATATATATATATATATATATATATATATATATATATATGACAAAATGAAAACTTATTAATATTGTCCTTTTGCAGATATACTCCATCTGAAATTGTATAATCCAGTTGGATATTTACAAGTAAAGAGCACATGATTTAGTGTTATCACTACTGCTGATTTTTATCTATTAAAAAATCATGTGCTCTTTACTTGTAAATATCCAACTGGATTAGACAATTTCAGATGGAGTATTAAAAAAAGGACAATATTAATAAGTTTTCCTTTTGTCTAATAAAACAATCTTTGGTTATCAGTTCCATCATCAAAAACGGTACGAGAAATAAGTGAAAAAAACATAACTACTTCACATTTTAATCTTCTTATACGTATTTGCTTCAATGTGTTACTCGTATTGTTTTAAGGCCTTGATTTAACTATCATTTCTACCACTGGTTTAAATGTCGTAAATATCTCTGGTAATTAGATCTTGTTTTGGGTGCCAAGGAGTCTCTCAGTATGACTTTTTTTTGTTTCGTTTTTTGCTTGCAGTGAGTATATTCTCGGGATGGTGTAATGGATATCGGTTCGGCATTAGAAATCGGAGAGCCGAGTTCGAATTCCAGTCGCGTTCGTTACATTCACTTACGCATGAAAGTTACGCGGGAAAGTTATGAATCTATCTGTTCTCCCCGCAGCGATGTGTTGAATAGCTGGACAGACTGGGACCTATAGCGTTTAATTGGCAACCCGTCTACTTTAGAAAGAAACGGCAGTGGGAAAATTTTCTGCTTAGTCAGTCATGAATTGAATGCAACGTGATCGGCCAGGCGTGTTTCTCGTATGGCACTTAACTGATATTCTCGATACTTTCGGTGACGGATATTCTATATGTGCAACAAACTGCGTAAAATTTGAAGTGTATCTTTGAAAATCGAGAACAGAACTTTCTTTCTGTGGTCGACTGGTCGCCAATTAAAGGCTATTGGACCCAGTCTGTGAGGAGATTATACAGGAGAAAAAATATTATATTACTAATTGTAGCATATCTACAGACGATAATGGGCATGTCCCCATTCACATAAATACAGTAGTAAATACTGTATGTTGGTCTGCAGTTGGAGATTTGTCTCCAGCTATGTTGGTCAAAACACTGCCTCCGGATAGAGAAGATCCTCAGACAAGGCTATGTCGGAGGGCAGAGTCTCCTCTCGGGAAACTGCTACCCGACCCCGTTTTATACGGAGTCTACGGAGAATTTTTGGCCAAGCCTACGGGCTCGGATACCCCACATTAAATTCGGGCGGTTGGTAGATATCCTGCAGTTGGAGATTCATTGTGGAATTCGCTTGACTAGCAATTGACTACTTCTTCGACGCGCCACTGGCGAATCTTTTATGTGTTGTTCTTGTTCTAAGTATTATTATTCATTACCTACCTTCCTGTGATTATTCTATTCAGTACCCCCCCCCATTTGTTACAGCATTAACTTAATAAATAACGTTAAATTTCATTAGTATTTTGTAGTTATAATTATTAGCTTTTTTAAAAAATAAAACCTCTTATGAAATTTTATTCCTGCTGTAAGAGAAAAAAAAACACCTTTGTAAAATATTCATGATAAAGAGATACCTATGTAGATGAAACCAATTTCTCAACAGTAATATTTAGTAGTGAAAGTACAGCTGATGGTAGCGCTGTCCATTCCCAGAAGATAACAGGCAAGTGAAATAAGAGATCCTTTCAAATTTATTAATGTTTATTAGCTTATAAGGAAACATTTCGCATTAATTGACTCATCAGCCGGTATTACCGTCGGTTGAAATTGATAAAAATCTTTTTTTATCCTTTCGTTCCTAGTAAGGCGATAAGGCCACTAAGACAAAAGGGGCTATACCGGGTGTGAAAACGAATGAAAAGACTTTAGAATTTGGTTTCTTGTTCTTTCTAAAGCGGAAACAATGGATAAACCGGTACTCCTGTTCAAAAGACCGGAGAAGAGTGTAAACCGGGCGATAGGCAAACTTATCTGCTTCTATCGAAGAGAAAATTAATAAATAAAATTTCAGAGTTCAGGCGGACACGTTACAAGTAAACTTTAGAAGGAACCAGAATCGCAGTCCTAAACCGGAGACAAGGGATAAAGCTCTACTCCAGTTCGAAAGACCGGGAAGGAGTTTCAATCTGCAAGTAATCTTAAAGGTTGAAAAGTATGAATAAAAAACTGAAGATGACAGGATGCCAAAGACTCTATGTTAACATAGAAAATAATATGATTATAATTTATTCGGTAATATCGTCTTAATAAAACGCTTCTCTAGTTTATATCATTTTAACTTATTTATAAATAAAAAAGCGCCATCCTTAAACCAGTTGTAAATATAATAATTTTCTAAGCGCAGCTTACATATGGCCCAAGGCCGAAAAGAGGTGGAACGCACGAGGACCGAACTCACTACTCAGTCGCAATTGTTCTAACGTGACAAGCTTGTTAACCATTACTCCTCATCGAGGTTCCTAGAAAACCAGTTTTAAATACGAACTAAAACTAACACGGTCGTATGGATAAAACTTGGAAGATTTACCGACATCGTTTGGTTAATACGGATTACATTATAAAAACATTGAATTGAATAATAAAATCTGAAAGCGTAACTTCAAAACGCACAAAACTTTTGGCAAAAAACAAGCAGAATACAAGTAACGCATAAAACAGGTTTCTTACAACCAAAAAGGAAAGCGAAAGAAAATTAAATTTAATTATAGAAAAATCTAACTCTTATCGATCATAAAATGATGACAAAAAGAATCAGAGAAACTCTTTGATAAATATATTGACAAAGTGTGTATCAAAAACAGAGAGCAGCAAGAAAATTAAAAAAAATCAACGAAAATAATCAATCTGATTAAAGGAAGGAAAACAATAAACGGCATCATTGTTATTAGCAATAAATAAACTGGATAAAAAAGAAAATGAACAATCAGGGACGAGCGACTAGAGTATAAAAATAAAATTATGCAACGGCAAATCCTAAAAATATGAATCTATTGTGTACACAAGACGAGGGATAATCTGCGCCACAAATGTGAAATGATACGTTTTGTAATTGGCGCCAAAGGCTGTAAAAGTCACTTCCCATCATTCTCAAAAAGTAAATGAATCAAAATAAATAATTACATATAATAACAAATGAAAAGAAATGGTTGGTATAATAAATATCTTGAACATTATCATTATGAATCGATATTTTGTTAATTCAGGCAAAACCGCCACAGAACTATTTTTTTAAAATGCCATATTTAAATTTGGTGTTCCACTAATAAAAACCTCAGATTCAAATTTTAGTTTTTACCAAGAGATCAACGACATCTAGTAGCAAACAAAAAATAAAAACAAAAACTAAAACAAAAAAAACAAAATAAACAAAACCTCACAATTTAAATTTACTGAAAATAATATCATGTAGTCACCACCCAGCCCCTCTAAAAACTCCACCCCCCAAAACCCAAGAAAGACAAAAAAAAAATAACAAAAAAAAAACTCGAATGTCTTTTTGTTATAGTTAATTGCATACCGTTTTGTTGAAAACAGCGTTTGGAAAATTTGGTATGCAGGCACACCAAAATGTCACCCCATCAATTGTAGCAGACAAAATTGCAACAAACTTCTAATGTTGGTAGACTCTATCATATCATTATTTACATTATTCGGACTATTGCCCTCATCTTTGTCGCCATGTTTATCACAACGTTTCGGCCGTTGTACGTTCCGGCCTCATTCAGGTGGTTGGAATGTCGAACTGAACCCTTTACTTCGCTCACTGGGGTAGACTGTTCTAGTTCCACGTGCCATGTTTAATGGATGTCAGTTAACAGTTATTTCCTGTTAATTTCCCTCTGAAATTTCTCCACTGCCTTAACCGAGTATTGAACTCACACTCTTTGGGTCCTGTCACTGGATCTAACCAACGCCATGTGTCCTTGAGGCATTAACATAAATGTTAATAGGTAAGCACAAGCACAGAAGAATATTGAAGAAAAATAGTACAATTTGTTTTGAAGTAATGTATGCTTTTTTGCTTCAATTTACTTGCAAAAATTGAAATAAGCTGTGTTTTGTTAAAAGTAAAAGGTATCTAGTCTTTTTGAATTTAAGCGCAGTTCTATTTGGTACCAAGACCTAATCTTTTTACAAATGAAATGGTTACATGTAACTGCAAGTTCTTTATTATAGTGAATACGTCGTATTTGAATTTGAATTTTTATTGAACTGGAACGATTATATTGAATCAATTGCTAGGTCTGCTGCTAGGGAAGTTGGTGGTTCCCTGCGTTGTGTGAAACAATTTTTCTGACTGGAATCTATCTTACGTATTTATAAGTCTATCTTGCTTTGAATACTACTGCCACATCTGGTCTGGTGTTCTTGCTATATATTTATTGATTATTGATAAAATCCAAAGAAGAATCTCCTACTGCTTTAATGTAGCTTCCTTTTCTATAAATAATTTCATGGTAATTGTTCTGATGAAATTTTCTCGATGTTACCTAGACTTTATGAATTTAAGAGCAGTAACAGATTGGCGCTAAGATCTCATCATTTTAGAGTTGAAATGGCTAGATGGAACCATAAGTTCTATTCTGACAGTTTCTTCTATCGCACTTCTCGCTTGTGGAACTCTCTTCCGGCTCCTTGCTTCCTAGTCAACTTTGATCTTTAAAAATTTAAATGCAATGTCTTATTTCTTGTTCTTTTATTGTTCTCTCTCCTTAGAAGTAGTTTTTTATTTTATATTCTCTAACACTTAATAACCCTCTTACCCCTTAGTGGTTTTATTACCTTGCTTGGAGCGAGGTGATTAAACAAAAAAAAAATCATAAAGCGGCCATTAGCCCAAAATCTAACGCTCAGTGTCCTGCACGGGTTTTATGCGAACCTCTCCTTACTAAAAAAAAATAAAAAAAAAAAAATAAAACTATATTTGATTAGCTTAGAAAAGTACGGATCATCAAATGAGACAAAATCGAGACCAGAAGAAAATCCTGTTCGGAAAGAATGTCTGGGAAATGAACATTCGAGTTCTGCTTTTTTTTTTTTTTCTGAGATTGGATACATTGCAATATCTTACCTTATTCTGTAGAATTATCCACATTATAAACTGATTTATTCGAACTGTACCCCCCTCCCCGCCGTTGGTTGTTAGTCATACCATTTCAGTCATTATAACCCCACGACCTTTTTTAGGCGCCTCTCATCTTCGGTAATCTTTCGGAATTTTGAACCGAAACATTTTATTCTGTCAACCTAGTCAGCGTCCATATTTAGGGGGATGGGGGCGATTCTGTTAATTCACGGGAGGCTGGTTCTGTTTGTTCTGCAGATCCAAGAATTGAAATCTTTAGCCTCTCTCGCTGTCATGTGATTTTTTTTTCTCTATCAGTTCCGTTTTCCCTTCATCATAATGACTTCTTTTATTAACCGATGCGGCTTCAATTCCCTTCGGTACGCCCTCCCCTTTACTACACCAACCTCTTACAATTTCTTTATCGTTCTATTTGTTTTCTATCTCCTCTAATTTGCTCGTCCTTGGAAAGTGGAAGTGGCAAAAGTTCACTTATTCACAAATCAAATAACCAATATTAAAAAGAATTTTTAAAAAATCAAATATTAAAAAAAAAAAATTAACATAAAGCATCACACAGAAAAAGACAGGAAAGCGGTTAGTGAGAAATCACGAGGAAACCCATTTTAATTTTAAATGACTCAACTATGTTTTTTCTTTCTATACTTTTAAATAGGATGTGTGGCTGATGTAATGGATCGCGTCTCAGAATGAGAACTCGGAGAGTCGAGTTCGAATTTCACTCGAGTTAGTTACGTTCACTTATGCGAAAATACATTTCGGAAAGGTATGAACCCATTTCCTCTCCTCTGGCTATGGATTAAAAAGTAGGACTTTTGTCTGGAAAAAAATCATTGTTTATTCTCCTAAAATTGTTAATGAAATATTCACGATCCCCTCCCTCCACACAAAAAAATTATTCAGAAAATCCAAAATATATATTTCGGCTTTATCTAAAGAGAAACAAAACCAAATTAAACCCGCCCTGTCGGCTGGGACTTCAGTATATTCCGACTGCACATATGCAGAGGGGTAATCATCCCATCACATCCATGAGGCGTTCTGGGTATGACAATAAACTACATCTGGCAGCAAGGCCTCTGATCGGGAGATTTTGAGGAGCATAGAAACACCTCTTAATTACTGCTGTTCCCAGATCCACCTTGACCTTTTAGGGTCGTAGCTATGGACAAATAGTTAGCCCCAAAACTTAGGTCAAAACACTATGAAAGTATAAAATTAGATAAAATATAAGGAAAATATATATAAAAAAATCGGAAAATATCCGGTTTCTTTTTGAATTTGTAGGTCTGATCAATTGAATCGTGATTACGATTCCAATGTAATAAATTATAACCATGGAATATTAGTGTTTGAGCCTTTTATATTATATTCTTGCTCTGTCGTGGACATTGAGCTCTACCTGGATTCTATCCTCTTGGAAATTTATATATATATATATATATATATGTATATATATATATATATATATATATATATAATTGTTTATTTAAAAATTATAACATAAATATGTTATAAAATCACAACAAAAATAGCCATTTTGTTTCAACACCTCCGGTGTCTTATCAAGTGATGATGTTGAATGTAGAATAAAAGTTTTTTTTTCTTCTTTTAAAAAGAAAAAAAAGGACCCCCCCCAAAAAAAAACCTTTATTCTACATTCAACATCATCACTTGATAAGACACCAGAGGTGTTGAAACAAAATGGCTATTTTTGTAGTGATTTTATAACATATTTATGTTATAATTTTTAAATAAACAATTATATATGCTCTACTCTGTATTGAGCACTCTTTTAAGAATAGTAATTGTTGGTTATTGGAATTTATTCCGTATACACCAATCCTAGACTTGGGTATATATATATATATATATATATATATATATATATATATATATATATATATATATTACCAGTAATACATTATTGAAAAAAATACCAGCAATACATTTTTGAAAGAAATAAAATACATGTTCTATTCATACGAACCTATTCTAAAAATCTTGTCGACATTAAATGACCCCCACTGATATTGATATGTCGTAAAACTAAATAAACCTAACCAAACCAAATTATATAAACCGTTTAAAGTAAAAACCAAATTGCAGAATATTGCAGATGTTAATTTCTTCACTTTCAGTTCCGAGATGAAAACACCCCCTCTTTGAATTTCTGGGATGTGGATTTATTATTATTTACTGAATGTATATTCTGACTAAAGGTTAGTAAGAAACCCACACCAACAATACTGGAAAGAGCGATAACAGATACTGGACTCAAGAAACCGGTTTTCATGAAAACATTGTTTTAAGAGAAATATTTTATAAATTTCAACCGAGAGCAGTAATAACTTCTCGGTCAGTGAATGCGGAATATTTCCTTATAAGGAAACGGTTAATATTTGCATTTCACAATAGATAACCGAACTTTGTTCAAGAAATATTTGATGAATAAACTCTTGTGGTGCAGTGGTTAATGTATCACGGAGTGCTTAAATGTTCTTTTACTTTGATTTTGTACATATGTTTTTGCAGTTATTTTGAACTTAAAAAGTGGTTGGCTGTGATTTGTTTTAAAATGTTTCTAGTTATACTGGCCAGTGATTCTTGCAATTATCTTTTTTTGATTCGTTCAATTATGAATTTATTCGGGACCATAGATTGGCAGATTCAAATTGTTGTGATATTGTCCGTTTTACAAACGACACTGCATCTTTACCAGTAAGGAATAACATTCGGAAATATTGTAAAAAGATGGCGTTTTCCGGACAGCTAATGAAAATGAAAAAAAAAAAAATTAAAAAAAATACTGGACTTATAAATAAAATGCAGAGAATTTTCCATAAGGAAACGATCGGGTGCATATCAATGAATTTTCTGTGAATGAGAAAGTCTCTCTTTTGAATTTAGTTCTCCTATACTGCATGTAGTGCTTATGACCATATCACGTTAAAACCAGTTTTCATAACATCACCTAAGTTAAGCAACGTCAAACCTGGATAGTACCTAGATAGGTGACCTCAAAGTACTGTCATTATATCTCGATTTTTCTTAAATAATTTCCAACCTATCGTCATTCGTCCTTTTATTTCGATGGCCTTTTTTTAAGTTATCATCTTCTATGTGCCTTGTCCCTTCAGGGCGTGGGCGATCATGGCTGTTCACAAATCTTTCCTAATTATATTTATTGCTGGATTTGCTCTAGTTCCTTAGGGTCTCACATTTAAACACTGGATCTCGTACGATTTTCGAAGTTAAGCAAGATCGAGCCCGGTCGGTATCTAGATGGGTGACCAATTGGGAATATCAGGTCCTGTACGCTTGGATGTGCGGGTGGTGCAACGGATAGCAAAAATCGGAGAGCCGAGTTCTAATTCCCGTCATTATATTCACTAACGCGATAATACCCATGGGGAACGTATAAATCCACCTCTTCCCCCCAGCTATGGATTAATTAGTAGGACTTGTATCCGTAAATCATTATTATCCCCTAAACATTCTTACACTCTAAACATATTTCCTGGCTTTAAATCACCTGAAAAGGGTAAGTAGACCATCAATCAACCAATCCTACTGCACGTGTTGGTAAAAATATGCGTGGAAGTTCAGGGTGCGGTAGAAATACCTTCGACATAATGGCAAGAAATTAGCTTAGATGAAGACACCATTGCCACTAATGTCTTACTATTATGTGGGGGGTATTCTGCTACACTCTGTATATGAAAAAATATTTGCATTTGTGTGCGTGCGTGATTGAATAGAAGTGACAGTCTAAAGCGGTCGAAAGTGAAATTTAACGAGTAATTAGTTGAGATTAGTTATTTTTTAATACGCTGAAGTAGTTTTACTGAAGCACTAAAGTTGCTTGGGTTGTCTTTGCTACGATTTGAAATCACCGCTAAGAACTGTTGCAAATTGGTGAATCACTACAGTGTTTCACCAAAACTAATAAATAATACTAAGATTTCAAAATAATAACAGCCAGTTTAAAAGAACGTTACTGAATTATTTGTTTTTTTTTTCTCGAAGTTGTTTTTATACGTCTTAATCTTGAGTTGGCAGTTAAAGAAAACCGACAATTTCAATTCGATCAGAAACGTGACACGTAAGAAAAAGGGTTCACTCCTACTTTGACCAACAAACAGTTTTTACTATTAATCCAGAATTTTGCGTGTTTAGGGAACTTAGCCAGGCAAAATTCCCCATGCAGGAGTACAGAAAGTGTGAATGGCTTGAAAAATTAGCTTTTGATGCCTTAGCTTTTACTAGGGATAGACCAATTACATCCGAGATCAAAGACGCCATTATCTCTGAAAACGTCTATATTCAATTCTTTCTATTTATATTGAGATGCTGTAGCATAAGCCATGTTATCGAGTACGATTTTCGCTATTTTATTTATTTTTGCCGTTTGCAAGACTAAGATTGTGAAATATCTGCTTAAAAAACTTTAAAATATTTACATAGATTTGTTTATACCTACAATTGTCTGGAATACTAGAAATAGTATTGATTCATTAATATATTTCAAACACTTTTTCAGGTATGAATATTTTAGAAAGTATAATTCTAATGAGACTTTGATTTGTAAATAATTTTTAAATCAGTTATTTTCTACGTTGACTACTTCTCTTAATGTCTACTCAAACAACCAAACCAAACTACGTAATGTCATAATACCAACTGGCCGGAGAGGAGTATACGTTATTACAGCAATATAACAGTAGCCATGTTGCAGCTGCGTGATTCAATACTATTTACCTTTTACAAAAGATCGAATTTAAATATCTATGATGACCATGATAGATTTATAAATACACAAAAGATTTGCAAGTCATTTTTGACTGACAGTTGAAGCTGGAGAAATATATAAATTTAATTCCAATAATAACTTGAACTTTGACATTACTGCTGCATAATTTTAGAATATTTTCTTCATTTCTATTGGTCTATTTCGATGCATTTGATTTTGATTTTTTTGTCATTCCTAAGTAACTTGTCAGTACATCTATGATAGGTGTTAATTTGTGAAGAAAAATTAAAACTTAATTACATAGTTTTACATGTAACGCATAAGAGTAAAAGGAAAGAATTAAGCTAATTTGCTACTTTTAAAAAAATTTTCGCCAAAATATACTGCAAGCGGAAGTGGCGGAAGTCAGCACAAATGTAATGCAAACGTAATAGAATCAGTTCGGGTTTCCACACTTTCTTCGCCTGAAAAAAAAACAAACTCTCAGCATTTAAAACTTATTAGGGAATGAAGTAAGACGGGGAATGGAATCCTCAGCAGGGAAAGAATTAAGAAAGTGAAACCATTCGGATTAAAGATTAAAAATATGAGTAAAAAATAAGAAAGACGGGAGGGGTAAAGAATGAGAAAGACGGGAGGGGTGAAGAAGAAAAGGAAGACTCTAGACATATGCCCTTAATCTTCTTCCGACCGTGGCCAAAATGGAATTCACCCGCTGGCGAAACACAGGATGCCAATGCAAAATATTAGAAACTAGAGATAGCATCAACCTGTCATATTGTTGGCTCTGGAGTGAAGAAATTCTTTTTGGGTGCTGAGGGTACAATTCTGAAGAAACGCGAGAAAAAATAAAGAAGAGGAAGAAAAGAAAGATAGTGGAATCAAAAAATGTAAGTGAGGGAGAAGTGTGAAATTGTATGGATGGCGTATAACTAAGCGGAGGGTAGCTGTCTTAAAAGCTTTTAGTGAATGCACACGCTATCATCTACCAATACTTTATGTAAGAGAATTTACGCAGATATGGATGTACACGTCATGTGATATTTTATATATTTATATTATATATAATGAAAGACGGTAAGGCAGAGTAATGGATGGAAAAGAAACGAAAATAAAGGTTGGAATCCAGAGATAGATGCGCTGAAGGCTAAATAGTTTAGAATAAATAAAATAACAAAAATCTACGCATGCGTAAGTCTATATACACTCGTTTCGAGGGTGATAGAGACTCTGAAGTAAAAGAGTATGGTGACGAATTTTAAATGAGTTAAAGAGTAGAACAGAAAAGTTGTTTACATATATATATATATATATATATATATATATATATATACGGGACTATAAGATAAATTAGAAATCTGAAGAAGCTATGGGAAAAAGAAAAAGGAAATTTTAGAAGTCACTGAAATAAGTTCTCATAATAGGCTGTTAAGAAACCTTTCATCAAGTTTTGCCATTTACACCTCACAAAAAAACTAGAAAGTCGGTGAAAACTTTTCATTCCTTCTTGTTGAAAGAGGTACAAAAGTGTGGTAACTGTTGAAAAACTGAGAAAAACATAAATACCCTGCTACATTTAATAAATTTCTCACTTTCGCTTCCTTCCTATAACAAATACACTAACAAATTAAACAATGCATATATGCGGACACACATAAAATCTGTCTGCAAATGGCGTAACTAATATAAAAAAAAACGAAACTAATTGTTATGAAGAATCAAGAGTGGTCTCCCCTTGTTTCGTTACTCTCCTCTTTGAGAGAGCTATTTCTGTTTACTGGGACTATAAAAGGACACTATACGCGAACCTTGTATTCGCAGTTGAATAAAGCTTTCTTAAAGCCTACACCTGCGTAATTTTGTCATTACACTAGTGTAATTTATTTTCTATATGCCATGTCTTTTCAGAACGTCGGTCATCATGGTTCTTCACAATTTCCTGTCCTTTGTAGCTCTTAATGAATTTTGTGTTTTTGTTATCTCTTCCAAACCCTGTTCCGCCATCTATTGACACACGCTCGTCTGGAAGGTTTTGGGGTTGTTTTCCTCCGTCCCGCTTGCCTTTAATCCATTCTGTTAGCATTACAATTTCTGAGCCATTTTAATCCTCATTATTTACCCTAAAAATGTCAACTATCTCTTCCTGATACTACGTATAAGTGCCCTTTCTTTGTTTCAATTTTCTCTAGAACATCGTCGTTGCTCACATGTTCGGTCCATAGTATTCTCAGTATCCTTCTGTAGAACTCCATTTCTGTTGCTTCAGACTGGCAAAAAAATCGCAGAATCTATTCTCCTTCTAGACTTCATTTCGACTTGTGCCCGCTCTTTCAGCGTTTGTTTCTGACAATTGTCTGAAACGCAATCATTTCTATCAGTACCTTTGGAATTAATTAAAGCGAAGTACAGTGTAACCCGGATATAAGAGACCCGGATATAAGATAAACCCGGATATAAGAGAGATGTTATCTGGTCCCAAATTAGAGCCTGTGTTAATGTATATACAGTGTAACCCGGATATAAGAGAGATTTTCTATGGTCCCAAATTACAGCCCGTGTTAATGTATATACAGTGTAACCCGGATATAAGAGAAACCCGGATATAAGAGAGGTTTTCTCTGGTCCCAAATTAGAGCCTGTGTTAATGTATATATAATAGACCAAACCCGGATATAAGAGAAACCTCGGATATAAGAGACTTCTCCGGGCCTGACAACTCTCTTGTATCCGGGTTACACTTTATAATTGAAATTTAGATAACTATTTTAATTTTTAAATGGCTAAATTGGAAAATATGAGAAACGCTCTAAGAATGAATCCTTCCCGATAAGAATATTATAGAAATTAGATTTAGATTAATTTCAGCTTAGTCTTTATTTGGGAGAAGGAGTGATAGCACAAAATGAAATGGTAAAAGGTAATAATTAATTAGAGAAACAAAAATAATATGTGAATGCTATTGTCTCTCGACGAATGGAGATGAGAATCTGTGAACTCAGAGTAAAATTATTAGCATTATTATTAACGTACTATCCCTTGATATTGGACACTGTAATTACAAAAACATTTTTTGGCTTGCAAAAAAAAAAAAAAAAAAAGAAGAAAATGTCGGTCGTTGTATTTATTTAATTACTTTTGGTTTTAACGTAACATTGTCAATCTTTATCTCATACGATATTGAAAACTGACAACCTACTTTGAAAAATCCTGGTAAATATCAGATTTTATATGTGGGTAATAATTATTCTAATACTACTAATTATTATTAGTAGTAGTACATTGGCAGCCACTATCCCTTGTTTCCTGTTTAGGATTGGTTTTCCAGTTCCTTCTAAAGTCTTTTCATTCTTATTCACTCTCAGTACCCACTTTGCAGTTTAGTGGCATTATCACCTTGCTTGAGGTGAAATGATAAAAAACAAAAAAACAAAAAGAAAACAACTGAATTTAATGCCGATTTAGTAGTTTCATCCTGTAGAACATAATTGCTGCTGAAACTCCACATGCAGCAACTTGCGTGGTTTGACGATGGCTTTATGCTTCACAGTGAATCTATAGATTTATGAGTAATTTAATGTGCACAAACAGTAATTAATGTTTGTGTAGATCTTTACTAAGCATTACATCATTTGAAACAAAGTCACAGTACCCACAACCTCATGAGCAGTAGGTTCTCTCTCTCTCTCTCTCTCTCAACTTAGTATGGTAACTAAGAGCCAATAAGGATCGAACAAGTACTGCACGCGCGCACACACACAGTGTTAGTATCTTTATTAGTATGGATACAAATGCATACAGACGTATATATGTAAAGTATTCCCTTTCAATAAACAGTCGGGTATCTAATAGGGAGTAAACTCTCCTTAATAAAAGTTGTCTACAAGAAAAGCTTGTTAAACTCAGGGGAAATGTTCTAATGCTCATAGATGATAATAGAATTCTTGCCACAACACCAAACTTTCCATCATTAAAATTTTTTTGGCAAAATTAGTTTCACGGTTGAGAGCTAATTATCAAAGAAGGGACAGATACGAACCCCAAGAAAGCCGGTTGGGCGGGAATTCAATATTGGGGTTTAAGAAATGGGAAATAGTTCCCATTCGTTACACACCAAACAGAATTGGGCACCCACTTGTGAATTGACATTAACCACACCGGAAATTAGTACATGCCACACTTAGAAAAGTTTAAAATTGACTGCCTTTTCCACATCATCCTTACAGCCTGAAAACTTCTTCAGAATCAATTAGTTTTACCATTTAAAGACCTGTAATTTTCTCTTACTACTCAGAAAATATTCTACACAAGATTTCGAATGTCTATTTTTAAGGCACTTTTACACGTTGGCAACACACACACACACACATAAATGTATCTATGTATTTATTAAACATTATAACATATGCATGTTATAGCATCACTATAAAATTCCATTCCAATTTTGTTTTGCTACTACTGGTGTCTTGATGATGGTGTTGGTTGTACTTGGATATATATATATATATATATATATATATATATATATATATATATATATATATATATATATATATATATATATATTACAATGAACCATTCATACAAAAAGTAGATTAGTAAAGTTAATGATATAAAATGGCGAAATCCTTTCGCAAACAAAATTTTGAAGTTGCATTAACCTACGAACCACTCGATGAATGTTATCATCCTCGTTTTTAATAACTACAAACTGTATAAGGTCGTTTTTTTAATCTGCAAGTACTTTCAACTGTACGGCAATATTTTTCAATTTTTAATTCGCTCACGTATTTGAAACTTTCTTTCTTCTTTTTGTCCACTCCGTCTTCTGTTTTTGACTTTTTGTCTTATTTAGATATTATAAATAGTGAGGTTTCTGCTTATTGTAGCAATCGTCCTGAAGGTATGAATCTTTGGGAACTTCTCTCGAAGACCAAATATTCATTCTTAACTTTGGAGATTCAGAGCCTTTCTGGATGCCTTCAGCTTTAGAGAAGTGGTTTAAGGAATACTTATATTGACAAAATAAAACTTTAAATATCGATCTCGTCTCCGAATAGAAATTTCACTTTCCTCTTACATTGACATTGCCACATTCATGCAACATTCACCTTTTGAAGTTTTCTTATTGAAATAAATTATATGTGAGACGGGGTAAGAGCTTAGATGTGACACTAGGAAATATATATCGAGCACAAAGTGCGGATCAAATTCACTAATCTGTCGTAAATGAGCTAGCGAGACAAGCTTGCTAACCATCGCAACACATTGAAGTGCTTAGTTATAGACCTACATCCAATACTTTGTCGTAAATAAGCTAGTCTTTTTGTTATAGTTTACTTTAATATTTTCACAGAAAAATAGTACAATTTCTTTTGAAGTAATGTATACTTTTTTTTCCAATTTACTTGCAAAAATTGAAATAAGCTGTGTTTTGTTAAAAGTAAAAGGTATCTAGTCTTTTTGAATTTAAGCGCAGTTCTATTTGGTACCAAGACCTAATCTTTTTACAAATGAAATGGTTACATGTAACTGCAAGTTCTTTATTATCGTGAATACGTCGTATTTGAATTTTAATTTTTAATGAATTGGAACGATTATATTGAATCAATTGCTAGGTCTGCTGCTAGGAAAGTTGGTGGTTCGCTGCGTTGTACGAGACAATTTTCCTGACTGGAATCTATCTTACGTATTTATAAGTCTATCTTGCTTTGAATACTACTGCTACATCTGGTCTGGTGTTCTTGCTATATATTTAGTGATTATTGATAAAATCCAAAGAAGAATCTGCTACTGCTTTAATGTAGCTTCCTTTTCTATAAATAATTTCATGGTAATTGTTCTGATGAACTTTTCTCGATGGTACCTAGACTTTATGAATTTAAGAGCAGTAATAGATTGGCGCTAAGATCTCATCATTTTAGAAAAAAAATCTGGTGTAATTCAAACAGAAATCATGTATTGATTAGAATGCTTTTTGTATTGTTTGTCAGTAAAAAAAGCGATAAAAATCTTGCCATTTTTTGTATACAAAAGTTAATTCTCGTTTTTAAAAATTTTGTAAAATATATTTTTCTGAAACGTTGAGGAAAATTAGCAAACTTTTAAAAAAAGTTAAATTAATCTGATTTGAAACAAAAAAATGAAAATGTGTACACCGTTGACACGCACACACACAAAATTCGAACGTGGTAGAAAGGATTAAAAAATTAGAGGTAACTCAATAATTTATGAAATGTTATTAATTTAAGAAATTTTTATAGTATTTTAAATTTTATATTTTCAGAAAGCATCTTCAATCGTAAGGTTAAGTACCTAAAAACATTCAATAAAATATTAAGTAACTGCTTAAAGATTTTGTTAATTTTTCAAAGATACCTTGTAATTAAATAACAAAAACAAACCGTTTTTACTTAGTATTCTTAAATTTATATCAATTCTGATCCACCATACTTAACCTGCGAACACCTTCGGCCATCAATTTATCGATGGAAACGTGAGAATAACAATACCACGTGGTCAAGAAATGTTTGTATAAAAAATTCTATGCTATAAGTAATATTTTTTCAGAAAAGATTAATTTAACTTTAAATTTACTAATTTTACGCAAAGAACGTTCAGAAATATATATTTTATTTTTACAAGATTTTAAAACCGAGAACTAAGTTTTGTGTACAATCTGTCAAAAAAATTAAAAATGTCCATTTCGATTGGTTTTTCTGAAAAAAAAATGAATCGACCGAAAATCATTCTAATTTCTATTTGAAACATTCCACAGTGTTTTGCTTTCTGGAATTAGAAAATCTAATCCTTTAGTTTTCAATTGAGGCTAAAAAGAAAACTGCAAGGAAGATTTTTCATTCATGAAAACACATTTAAACCTTAGGCATACCGAATTTTTGGAGGCACCTAGATTTATAAGTTATCTATGTAATACTTTAACTCGTATCTTGTATGTGTGTGCGTGTGCCCGAGATACAGCTTAGACGAAACATAATAACCCAACCAATTTAGGCACATACTGTACTTTAATCAAGTGCAGTACCAAAATTCATTAAAGTTAGACAAGGAGTTCTTTAGCTTTCTTCTAGTTTTACGGAATTTTTAATAGGAAATTCAGTCTTTGTTTTTTTTTTATATATTCTTGTATCAATCCGCGTATATAAACAAACACTTGCATATCATATTCCAATAAGTGCGCGAAGATAATAAACATTGATAATACATTATAACAACATTGTTACATTAGTATAAATATGTAGAGCACAAAATATTTATACAATTTACTATAATATATTAGAATTTTTTTTATTATAAACTACTTGAAAGTGAAGAGGTTATGTATGTTACTTGACTTGATGGTAAGTAAATAGATGTATTCTGGTTGCTTCCCATTACGTATTTTGAAATAAATGCTGGGAAGAAACAAGTATGGGTAATAAAAAATATATACTTATTATTTTGAGAATGACTACACCTGTTTTAAGCTATTACTCCAAATTTTTACACAATGTGTTAACTATGAAGCCCAATGGAACACTAAACCTACATTTACTATCTTTAGTATTAATTATTAATTTATATTCAAAGTAAATTTCATGGAAGAAATTTCTATTTTAATGTAAAGAAGTAAAACATATCTATTGATATCGTAAAATAATTTATTTTCATACTTTAAATCATGATAGATTTGCATTAAGGCGTTTTTTGGTGCTTTTCATTCGTTTTCGAGCCGACTCCGTGAGCAAAAACATTCCGGGTCGGATCCAGACCCACAATCCTGAAATTTTGGATTCCCAAGTTTTCATTACTGTGATTGTTTTCGGTGACTTTTTTTTACGTACTTTTTTGCGACGAATTTTTTTTTCATATACGGTAACAATTTTTATACCGTGGAAATAAATTTTGGAATAATCTAAATTAATTGCAAAATCTAGCAAAAGTCACCCATGAAGTAAAAATAATTGTTTATACGGAAAGTAAAGACCTACGTAAGATAAAACTGTCTTTAAATTAAGCAGCGACAGAAAAATTATCGTTGAACTTTTTAAAAAGTAAGCTTAAATGTAATACTGAAATGTAGCGATTAATTTTGAGTTCTTCTGTAGTTTATTGCATTTATTCCTCCCTAACTATTGTGATTGAAGGCCCAATCAAAATCCCTCTGCAGGAGCTAGCTTAAATGCCGCTCGATAGGGCGGCTTTTAAGCTAGACAGCAATAAAATTGATTATATTGTTACTTCATTTTGTATCATGAACTAGTTCTAAAAGAAACCCAACTGGTTTATTTGGCGGGGGATGGGTCTCGTATAGTATGATATTTATATGCAAATCATAACAATTCACGCCAGATTTGTTAGTCAGTTGGTTATATTCACTATGACTGGAAAGACACAGCCTAGTGAAATAGTTTGTGATCCAACCCAGTAGAGATTTAATACTGTAATGATTTTGATCTTTATTGTGTGACTTTATTATTTACTGAGCAATACATAGTAAATAGAATGGAATAAGATTGTATAGCACTAACTTGTATTGAAAATCGATATAATTATCTTTCATATTAATTTTTGTTTTTAACACAAGCCATTTGTTGTGATGGAAAAAATTACTCCGTCGAGATCATCTTACAAGGCAAGTCGGTTCCTTCTGGACGAAATAAAAACACATTTCTTTTATAACAAGTTGGGCAGATTAACGTGGTGTGATGGTTAACAAGCTTGTCTCCCTAGATCAATTACGACTGAGTAGTGAGTTCGGTCTTCAATGGGTGTTCTATATTTTCAGCCTTTTGCCACATGTAAGCTATGCTTAATAATTCATTAAAACAGCTACGATTATCAATACTTCGAGAAGTGCTGTAATTTCTTAAATAAATTATTGCTAATTATTATTTTATTTAATCTTTTTTTCTGTTGCTTTTGCGCACTTCGGTGTGGTGTAATGATGAGCAAGCTTGTCTCTCTAGATTAATTACAGTGTAACGCGGATATAAGAGAGTTGTCGGGACCGGAGAATAAGTCTCTTATATCCGGGTTTCTCTTATATCCGAGTTGGAAAATATATCTTATATCCGGGTTTATCTTATATCAGGGTCTCTTATAACCGGGTTACACTGTACTATTGAATAGTGAATTCGATTCTCACTGGGTGGTCCACACTTTCGGCCTTGTACCACATCTAAACTACACTTAGAAAATCTATTTCGGTATTTTAACTTTAGCTAAGTTTTCATCACAAGCCAGTGATAATCTACTCACATACTAGTCAGAGAACTGATTGAAAAAAAAAATGTTTGTTGATTATTGCCGCTTTTGACACGCTGAACTTGAATTCGATTCTCAATAAGCTTTCTATGAATTTTCTAAGACTGAATTCTCTGTCTCGAAGACAGTTAAAAAAAAAAAAAAATCTGATTTCTCTACTGTTACAGAATTAATAGCAAAATTTTGATGGACATGTCGAAACTCCATGACAGAGAAAACATCCAAGAAAAACTTAAGTTTACTGAAACTGTGCCATAATTTCTTTTTTTTTTTCTTTTTTTTTTAGTTTCGTAAAAGTATTTTTGAAAGAACACGAAAAAAATCGCCCCCAGGCAAACTCTTTTAATGGATAGAATTATAACGGCAGGAAATAGAATACACTAATAGGTGCCCTTATGTTTAAGCGCCATCTGTTTTCGTCAGAAGAACATAATAAATCTGGGTTGGACAAATACATTGCAATGTACTGGTTAGTAAAATAATAATGACTGGCGTGTAGCTGTGAGTAATAAATTCGAGCCTTATGAAGCAGTCTACGCTTGTGGCAAAACAAAGTGACACTTAAAAATATTTTCATCGGAACCATTGCGCGACCGCACACACTCTCCACAAGCTACTTTCTAAGAAGTATTATTTTGTGGAACAGACGCCAGAGACGTCGTAGTGATTGGAGAAGTATCTTCTCCAATCACTACGATTTTAACCTGTTCAAGCCAATTTCAACAACCTTCAACCTTGATTTATTTTCTACGGCATTTCAAGCCTTTGCAGGTTATTTAAAGCCAGAAAATATTTTTAGATTGTAAGAATTTTTTTTGCGATAATGGTTTACTGGTACAAATCTTACTAATTAACCTATAACTGGGGGGGGGGGCGAGGAAGGTGGATTAATAGATTTTGCAAGGGTGTTTGCGCATAAGTGAATATATCGAACTCAGCTTTCTGGTTAACAATTCCGAGCCATTTTCCGGCACCTGATATTTCCAAGCGGTCAACTATGTACTTACAAGGTTTGACGTAGCTTAATTTTTTTTTCTTATTATTGATAATTTCCTTAAAAGCAAGGCAATAAAGACACTAGGAGGCAACGGGTTGCTAAGAGTGAAAGAGAATGAGAAGACTGATGAGGTAACAGTACAATAGAAGCTTACAGCACCTGGTATTCCCATTTCTACCTTGATTAGCTGATTGGCTTCGGCCTTGTATTGGGTGAATAATAGAATTAAATGAAAAGCACATATTTATTTCCACATGATATGTACACATACAAAGATTAAGGAGCACCACGCACAGTGGTGAAAAATTCTTAGCCCGAGCCTGTTCCCATAATCAATAACTTGAGAAACTATGCGACAAGTTTGTTGAAACACTGGATAATTAGAATAGCAGGTAGCATGACTGCCATTCCAAGAACTCATCGCCATACACGCGTATGTCATAGTTCTATTCTGTCTATCAATAACGTTTGTTTTAATTCTTTACGCTTGATAATTTTTTTTTATATTTATAATGTTCAGTACACAAATTGAGTACAAAAAACGTTTACAAATAATATTATATTTTCCTTCCTGCACGGGTAAGCTTGATAGAGTCAACGATTATATATAAAATATATATAAAATCAGTGATAAAAAAAACTGATAACATGTGTACGTATACCTAATTTAAAAGCAGTCAGCACTAAAATACAAACGTGATTGATTTTGTGTGTGTGTATGTATATTTTTAATAATATACTGTTAGAATATTTATGTCAATATATATCTAATATGAGGGAATTCAAGATTTACTGTATTGTTTTTTTTTCTAAAAAATCCTACCAATTATATCACGGTATACAAAAACGAGAAGTTTAAAGGGAAAAAGAAAAAAATACTGAACAAATATTTGAACCGAGCCAAAGAACCGAACAAAAAATTCTACAGTCTGAAGGTGATGATTTTAGCTGTTATGATTGAATTCATCAGTATTATTAAAATCAAAAAGCGTAGCCTTGGCTGCAAAAAGAAACCTGCTATCATTTGATCGCCAGTGAGAGCCATCTGGTAATATTAACGAAAAAACTCAACGAATATATTAATCTGATGTATGACAGTGATAAAAATAGTTTTTAATAAAGGTCAAGTATATTCTTTTATATATTTTTCATGTAACAGAAAATTTGGCGTTGAGACTAGATTGAGGTTTTTCAGATTATAATAGTTTTGGAGGAATAATTACTGCCTTGTAAGTACGGTGTAATATGTAATTATATATATATATATATATATATATATATATATATATATATATATATATATAATCATTTATTTGAATATTGCAACATAAATATGTTATAAAATCACTACAAAAATAGCCATTTTGTTTCAACACCTCTGGTAGTGATGATGTAGAATATAGAATAAATCTGATTGGCTTCGGCCTTGTATTGGGTGAATAATAGAATTAAATGAAAAGCACATATTTATTTCCACATGATATGTAGACATACAAAGATTAAGGAGCACCACGCACAGTGATGAAAATTATTTATTATTTTTGTAGTGATTTTATAACATATTTATGTTATAATATTTAAATAAATGATTATATCTGCTCTATTCTGTATTGAGCACTCTTTAAAGAATAATAATTGTTGGTTATTGGAATTTACTCCGTATATGCCAATCCCACACTTGTATATATATATATATATATATATATATATATATATATATATATATATATATATATATTATATAATATATATATACGGAAATATGATATATATTTAATATATATTATGTATATAATGTATATATATATATATATAATATATATATATATAAATATGTATATACAGTGTAACCCGGATATAAGAGAAATTTTATCTGGTCCAAAATTAGAGCCTGTGTTAATGTATATATAATAGACCAAACACTGATATAAGAGAAACCCGGATATAAGGAACAACTTCTCCGGTCACGACAACTCTCTTATATCCGAGTTACACTGTATTTATTATATATATAATATATCATATATATATATATATTTATTATATATATTATATATATATAATATATATATATTTAAATAGTATATATTTATTATATATATTATATATATATTTAATATATATATCATATATATATATATATAAATATGAATATATTTATTATATATATTATATATATATATAATATATATATCATATATATATATATAAATATGCATATATTTATTATATATATTATATATAATATATATATTATATATATATAAATATGTATATATTTATTATATATACAATATATATAATATATATATCATATATATATATAAATATGTATATATTTATTATATATACTATATATATGTAATATATATATCATGCATATAAAAATATGTATATATTTATTATATATTATATATATATATAATATATATATCATATATATATATATAAATATGTATATATGTATTATATATATTATATATATAATACATATATCATATATATATAAATATGTATATATTTCTTATATATATTATATATATATCATATATATATAAATATGTATATTATATATATTATATATATAATATATATATCATATATATATAAATATATATATTATATATATAATATATATATCATATATATATATAAATGTCTATTATATATATTATATATATAATATATATATCATATATATAAATATGTATATTATATATATTATATATATAATATATATATATCATATATATATAAATATGTATATTATATATATTATATATATAATATATATATCATATACATATAAATATGTA